>JARBWK010000011.1:87506460-87665395 GCA_030556195.1 Anolis apletophallus
CAGTAGGTGTATGGTGTTCTTTGGATGCAACTCAGCATTCTTTCTCCTCCAAACATGACGAGTTCTGTTTCCACCAAACAGTTCTACTTTGGTTTCATCTGACCATATGACATTCTCCCAATACTCTTCTGGATCATCTAAATGCTCGCTGGCAAAGTTCAGTCAGCCCGGGACATGTACTGGCTTAAGCAGGGGGACATGTTTGGCACTGCAGGATCGGAGTCCCTGGCGGCGTAGTGCGTTACTGATGGTATCTCTTCAATTTTCTAATTATTGCTCCCACAGTTGATTTCTTCACACCAAGCTACTTGCCTATTGCAGATTCAGTCTTCCCAGTCTCGTGCAGGGTGACAATTTTGTTTCTGGTGCCCTTCGATAACTCTTTGACCTTCACCATTGTGGAATTTGAAGTGTGACTGCTTGAGGTTGTGGACAGGTGTCTTTTATACTGATAACAATTTCAAATAGGTGCCATTACTACAGGTAATGAGTGGAGGACAGGTGAGCCTGTCTGTGAGACCCAGAAATCTTGCTTGTTTGTAGGCGACCAAATACTTATTTTCCACCATAATTTGCAAATAAATTCGTTAAAAATCAGACAATGTGATTTTCTGGATGTGTTTTCTCATGTTGTCTCTCATAGTTGAGGTCTACCTGTGATGTCAATTACAGGCCTCTCTCATCTTTTTAAGTGGGAGAACTTGTACAATTGGTATCTGACTAAATACATATTTTCCCCACTGTAGTAATACACACACTTTGAGAACATATCATCCAAAGGTCACTAATGTGATATGGGATTATCTAACGGCAAAGTTATACACATCCCATAGGTAAAGATCTACAATCAATGTGGCAGGTGAGGCATTGTATCAAAAGACTTATTGTATCCGGATCCCCAGATTTGAACTACAGTATACCACAAATTGCATGGTACACATTGTATTTGCAAAACTGGAAAGAAACGCGAGGAGCTTTGTAATGGTGGGAGTCCCAAGTATAGTGCTTGGTATAAATCCATACCTCCCAACGTTTCACAGATTATCACCTTTCTCTCCAGCCTCACATCTGTACCATACAGGAGATCTTTGGTATAATAGTCCCTTATTTATAAAATGGGATAAGGCAGGGCCAAATCCCAGCCACCAGGTATAGACTCTTTGGGCTCCCTGCAAGTAGCCTATTTCTGACTTGTAAATAAATGGGCAGAAGCAGTGCACCTGAGAAAAATGTATAATATCACAAAGGACTACCACCTCACCCACTTCATAGGAAATCTGCTACAAAACAGGAGCTTTTTTGTTGAGTTCCAGGGTCAGAGAAGCAGGTGGCGAATATAGAAGAACTGCCTGCCTCAGGGGAGCGTGCTTGTTCCACCCATGTTTAACATTTATACAAATGATCAGCTACTGCCAGAAGTGACAGAGTTTCATCTATGCTGACAATGGTGCCATCACCGCTCAAGCAGGGATCTTTGAAATGGTTGAACAGAAGCTCTCCAAAGCTTTAGATGCTCTTACTACCGATTACAGGGAAAGCCAGCTGATTCCTAATCCATCTAAAATGCAGATATGTGATTTTCATCTTAAGAACAGATAAGCATCTCGAGCTCTGAGGATAAACTGGGAAATAATCCCACTGGAAATCTGCAGCACACCAAAATACCTGGGAGTCACTCTGGACCATGCTCTGACTTACAAGGAGCACTGCTTGACTTTCAACCAAAAAGTGGGTACTAGAAATAATATCACATGAAAGCTGACTGGCACATCCTGGGGATCACAACCAGATAGTGAAGACATCTGCCCTTGTGCTTTGTACGCTTTGTTGCTTAGTATGCATATCCAGTGTGGTATACATCTCACCATGTTAAAACATTGGATGTGGCTCTTAATGAGACATGCCACACTATCACAGGATGTCTACATCCTACACCACTGGAGAAATTATACTGTTTAGCCAGTATTGTACCACTTGAAATTCACTGGGAAGTAGCAGCCAATAACGAAAGGACCAAGGCATTGACATCTCTGGCCCATCTTATCAGATATCAGCCAGCAAGCCAACACCTTAAATCAAGACACAGCTTCCTAAGATCTACAGAGATACTCCGGAACACCTCTGCAAGCGAGAGTCCAAAAGTAGCAGGCTAAAACCTGGAACCTCAATCAGTGGCTGAGATCGAATGAGAGACTCCTTCCTGGGCACACAGAAGACTGGGCGACTTGGAAGGCACTGAACAGACTGCGCTCTGGCACCGTAAGATGCAAAGCTAACCTTAAGAAATGGTGCTGCAAAGCGGAGTTCGTGACATGCGAGTGTGTCGAAGAGCAAATCACAGGCCACCTACTACAAAGCAGCCTGAACCCTGCCACATGCACAACGGAGGACCTTCTCACAGCAACACCAGAGGCACTCCGAGTGGCCACTTCTGGTCAAAGGAAATCTAACATGCCAAGTTTTTAACTTTGTCTTTTTTTGTAATACATTATAACTGTAACCTCAATTCGCTTCTGACATGATAAATAAACAGTGCACCCACCACTTTGAAAGTGGAAACAGGAAGCCGCATACTCCCCAGAAGCAGGGAAGCCCGTAAATACATGCCTGGCATAACAGAAAGCAGGCTGTTGGATTATGAAATGCCTTGTTGTATGTCCACAAAGTATTATCCTGCCAAATTCCAGGAATATGAATCAGTTTCTAATCCGTACCCCAGTGCACAAAATATCAAGGTAATCCCTGCCCATCCTGGAATTTAAAAAACCTAAAAAGACATCGCTTTCTCTATCAACCCTCTGACAAAATGCCCACTTGGCTCTTTAGAAATTTGGGATGTTCTACGTTCTGTGGAATTAAACACCAAAAACCTCTGGTATGTGAATGCAAACTTTGTATCAAACCCATGGGAGAAACAATGCACATAAATACAGGCTTGTCCTCAATTGTGAGGCAGGAAGAACAGAGCTATGCAAATCACATCCACATCCATGTTTTCATTTGTACTACCTGATTGATAGGCTGCTTCGGCCGCCATCTCTGAAAGACGCAGTGCAGTCATCCATCGGGATTCTAACTTCAAGTACTCTTGCTGCTTTGCAGTCATCTAGTTAAAATCAAACACTATGGTTAGAATCTCAAGCTGACTTTGTTGGGAGGGAATTCTGAAGCAGAGAGTTTGATCCAAAGCCAGAATGAGCCAGGTTTCGTACCTCTACTCGAGCACCAATGATCACCTGCCAGACAGCATCCTCCTCTTTAGAATTCATTTTCCCAATGAGGTGTGCATATTTCTGGTACAGGGACACCAGTGTGTAAACTGCCTGCAAAGGGAGACAGAGCTCATGAGCATCACATCTAGTTGACTCAACCGTCAGCCATAGAATCTGGGACTTAGAGACCAAGGCATCTCTTACCGTGGTATACTCTGTCAGTGCTTCAATCAATGCATATGTGGTTTGAGAGAGGAGAGTACCAGTGCTATCGGTTACCAAAGAGGCAGCTCTTCGGATTAAAGCTTCGTTGCTGAGAGAACCTGGATCATGTTTCTGAAAGACAAGGTTATCTTCAAGTCAGGCTATATTTACAAAGCATCATGCACCACCAGAATCTGGAGAGAAGGAATTTCATTCAGACGCCAGGAAATGTTCATAGTAATACAGGATTTGCCACCACCGCAGGCTATACTACAGATCCAGCGTAAGAACATTAGCGATACAGCTCAGGGATGGGAATAGCATAGCCCTACAGATGTCGAACTATAATACCCAACAGCCTTAGCTTGTGGGGAGGAATGCTGGGAGCTACAGTCCGATGACATGGGATGGGCTATGTGATACTCAGTCCTGCCTGGCAGACCTTGAGCTCTTTTTAGAGTACAAGGTGTTTTGTGATCTTCAACTCAGGTTCTTCCATACGGTAGGCCTTGCTCAAAGCTACTGTGATTGACTGTGAAATTACAGCATGCAAAGTCAATACAAGTGGACATTCGCACACAATTTTAATCATTTCCATGTGCTTGCAGAGGGGCACCTCCACCTATGCTGTTGTCAGGCTGGATACAACTGTCATGCATTGTCCCCCGAAAATAGTATGCCTGCATGCATCACAAAATGATAGCCAGAGAAAATATCTTACTGAGAAAAAATTGAATACTAGCAATAAAAACATGCTTGAGGAGCCGGCAACATACCGTGTTTCCCCGAAAGTAAGACACCCCCGATTGTAAGACGTATCGGGGGTGTCTGGGGGGTCGGCTTATATAAGCCATACCCCGTATATAAGACGTACCTCGTCCCGCTGCCGCCGCTGCAACCGGAGGTGTGTCATGCACACCTGCGGCACACCTCCGGCACACCTCTTCGCCAGGGCTCCAGGCAAGGGAGGGGGAAAGGAGCCAGGGGCGGGAGGAAGCAGCGACGCGTCACTGTGACGCTGCGATCGTCACCACGCCCCTGCTCCTTTCCCTCTCCCTTGCTTGAGGAAAGGAGGGGAGAGCCAGCCAGGGGCGTGGTGAGGATCGCAGCGTCACTGTGACGCGTCATCGCTGCGTCCGCCCCTGGCTCTCTTCTCCCACCCTTGGAAGGGAGGAGGAAGAGAGCCAGGGGCGGGGAGAAGGACGACGTCACTGTGACGCTGCGATCCTCACCACGCCCCTGGCTCCTTTCCCCTCTCCCTTCTTTCCTCAAGCAAGGGAGGGGAAAGGAGCCAGGGGCGTGGTGGACGATCGCAGCGCCACAGTGACGCTGCCGCTGCTTCCTCCCGCCCCTGGCTCCTTTCCCCTCCCTTGCCTGGAGCCCTGGCGAAGAGGTGTGCCGCGGAGGTGTGCCGCAGGTGTGCCGCGCACACCTCTGGCTGCGGCGGCGTGGCGGCGGCGGCGGCGTGGGCGTGGCGACGGGCACGTCTTGGGTTATATAAGACGTACCCGAAAGTAAGACGTAGGGGACTTTTGGGGGAAAAGAAAGTAAGACGCTGTCTTACTTTCGGGGAAACACGGTATGACCATTGTCCATTGATTGTAAGATGCAAACTAATTTCAACACTCGCAGGGGGAAAAAGCCTTTCTGTTCACATAATAGTCGCATCCTTTTCAATTAAAAAGGGGGTGTGACTAATTTGAGGGGGGGATCTGCCTTTGATTTGTTTTTTAAATTTAAAAAACTGCCTTTCCTCTAGAAGGGGAGCAGGAAGAGGGAGTATCAAGCCTCAAATAGCTCAGTTTCTGTTTGTTTAGACAGCTGCGTCATTTGAGACAGATTCTCCCTTTTTCCTTCCTTCTTTCTCCGAAGGCCAGGCAGTTTAAAAACTATGAAACTGAGGTCTCTGAAGCTCCAGTCTTCCCTTCCTCTAAGACCCTAAGGCAGTTCAAAAAAAACCCCCAAAATGGAGGCCTCTGGAGCTCCACTTTTCCCTCCTTCCCCCAAAGAGCTTCATTTCAGATTTTGTAAACTGCCTTAAAGCCTTGGAGGTGTAAAGGGTTAATGTCTCCCTTCAGAGGAAGGAAGGAGGAGGAAAAAATGGAGCTCCAGAGACCTCCCATTTCATCGTGTGTAAACCACCTTGCCTTCAGAGAAGGAAGGGGGAATCAGCCCCAAACGGCTCAATTACTATTATGCAAGGAACACAAAAATGCCAATTTTGGCAGCCCAAAAATGGAGCGCAGTGCTGAGTGTAATGCAATGAAATACAGTGTGTGTGTGTATATATATATATGCACCCGTGATTCTACGGCACACTTTGTTTTTAGAAGTGTTTATATGAGGATGGAGTGCATCTTAGAATGGAATACATAGGATATTATGTGATTAAATACAGTGTGTGTGTGTGTGTGTATGTATGTATATATATATATATACACACACACGCGCGCGTGCGGTTGTATGAGTATCTGTGATTCTAAGACTCACCTTGTTTTTAGATATGTTTATTTGAGAAGAGAATGCATCTTAGAATGGAATACATAGGGCATTATTATTAATTATGTGATGAAATATAGTATAAGCATCTGTGATTCTAAGACTCACCTCGTTTTTAGAGATGTTTCTATGGGGAGGGAATGCATCTTAGAATGTAATATATAGGGAATTATTATTATTATTGATTATGCAATGAAAGTACATGTGATTCTAAAACACACCTTGTTTTTAGAGATGTTTATAAGAGGAATGAGTGCATTTTAGAATAGAAAACATAGGATATAATAATTATTAATTATGGAATGAAATACAATGTGTGTATATGTATATGTGTGTGCATGCGTGTGTGTGTATAAAGCACCTGTGATTCTAAGACACATTTTTAGAGATGTTTCTATGGGCAGGGAGTGCATCTTAGAATGGAATACATAGGATATAAAAACGATGTGATGAAATACAGTATATATCTAAGCACCTGTGATTCTAAGACTCACCTTGTTTTTAGAGATGTTTATATGAGGAGGGAGTGCATCTTAGAATGGAATACATAGGGAATTATTATTATTATTACTACTACTACCACCACAATAATGGGAGGTACCAAATCCCTGTCCCTTTGTGTCACGTGCCTAACCTTTCAAGATGCCAACACTCCTCGCTTCTAGTCTTAGGGGAAAAGTCTTAGCAGGGTATAAAAATCCTTCAGAAATAACATGACAGGGGAGAAGCAACAAATCAGGTGAAAGCAGCGGCCCTGTCTTTTCCAGAAGACTGGCTACCTGTGTGATGGGGATGGCTGCGAGTGTGGCTCCAAGACCCAAGGCGGCCGCTTTGCTCCAAGGTCCCCTCAGTCCGGAGGCACAGCGGGTCCTCAAAGATGCCAGGAGGGGACGGCTCTGCCTGGAAAAGACCATGGAGGAGACAGTTAAGACTCACTGCTGTGTCCCCTTTGAAAAGGCAACCCCCAAACCCCTTGGGGTCTCTATCTAATACACTCTGAGCTGAGGAGAACAGGCACAACAGATGTATTTGATCAAATCTCTCCATCGGGTAGACAAGGTAAAAGTGCCACTCTGAGAACACAGCCCAGGGTATATTGTCAAAAGGCTTTAAGCAGGTGCATGCAAACCGTTTCATTCATACTTCTCTTTCCCTGTTCTATTCTGGTGCTTCCTTATCAACTATTGACAACAGCAATTGTCAACCATTCTCCCTCTTCCTGGCTTGCGGATCATCAAGTTCGGCCCTTTGAAGAATCAGCCTTAGGCCCAAGACCTCGGCCCATCAATTAGGGCTCAAGCTAGCACCTTACCTGTTCCCAGCTCCTTCTCCATTTTGTGGTATTGATCCTGGCCCAGACCTTTCTTCAAAACTGCCTGGAGGCCTTGAAAATAAGTAGCCCCAGGCCCTATTCTGGCCATTAATTAGGTCCACTTCCTGCACTTCTTCTATTTCCTGGACCATTTTATTACTACATGAGCCCCGGCCAGCCCTTCAAACTGTCCAGCCCATATGCAAGTAGGGCCATTGGTAACTTATTTGCACAATGGAATAATGTGGAATGGTTGTGCCAATTCATGAGATTGTGTTTATAAGTTGTTTATATTTTAATGACTACTTTGTATGTTTTATGTTTACTTGTGGAAACTGCCCTGAGTCCTCTAGGGGAGACAGAGCAGTATATAATAATAATTATTGTTATTATTATAAATATTATTATTCCTCTTTCGTCTAACTTTCCCCTTTGTTTCAACTAGAAAGTTTCTATTTCCCTCTCTGCCCCCCCCCCTCCCCCGCCTAAACCAGGCATGGGTAAACTTCGGCCCTCCAGGTGTTTGGACTTCAACTCCCACAATTCATAACAGCCAGTAGGCTGTTAAGAATTGTAGGAGTTGAAGTCCAAAACACCTGGAGGGCCTAAGTAGGTACGTAACCTTATTTTTATACCCTGCTATCATCTCCCCACAGGGACTCGGGCGGCTTACAAAGGGAACGAGCCCGAAAATCACAGATAAAACACAACACATTAAAACCAGTCAAATAAAATAATAAAATAAAACACTATAATAAACAACACCATAAAACAATGTGGCTGAGGTAAAAGTCATAGCTGCAATCAGGCTCAATGAGTGCAATAATTCCTTAAAGGAGCCAATGGAAAGTGCAAAGATCTATTTATTTATTTAAAACATGTATACCCCGTCCTTCTCAACCTTCACGGAGGGACTCAGAATGGCTTCCAAACAGGCAACAATTCGATGCCAAACATAATATAAAACACATAATAAATACATCCACAAAATTAAAATAATTATAAATATACATTAAGAACCTGCTTGCCAGATTAAAATCGCCAGAATTAAAGTAGTCATCCAAAGCAGTCCAAGTTCAGTCTTGTTTACTGGGAAAGACAATATCAAATGTACAGGGACTAGGGCTAACCTAAGCAAAATGATGAGGAACTAATAGGAGGGCCAGAATAAAGTGCAGGATTTAGAGTGGGTCAAGATAATGCTCCAGTGCAGTGTTTTTCAACCTTTTTTGAGCCGCAGCACACTTTTTACATTTACAAAATCCTGGGGCACACCACCAACCAAAATGACACTCTAACACAGTAATACATATAGTTAATATGTTTTGAAATGTATTTACACACTCAGTGTGAAACCTGGGCCAGTTTCGATGAACACAACATATATATCCTGGCAAGAATGGCAGAAAGACACAAACTTCCCACACAGAACTCCCATAACCAAGAGAAAATACTATAAGAGTTTGGTGGGCATTGACCTTGGGTTTTGCAGTTGTAGTTCACCTATATCCAGAGGGCACTGTGGACTCAAACAATGTTGGATCAGGACCAAACTTGGCATGAATACTCAATATGCCCAAATGTGAACACAGATGGAGTTTGGGGGGAAATAGACCTTGACATTTGGGAGTTACGGTTTCTGGGATTTATAGTTAACACACAATCATAGAGCATCCTGAACTCTTGCAACAATGGAATTGAACCAAACTTGGCATATTGAACTCTCATTACCAACAGAAAGTACTGAAAGGGTTTGCTTGGGAATTGACCTTGAGTTTGGAAATTGTAGTTCACCTACACCCAGAGAGCACTGTGGACTCAAACAATGTTATGTTGTTTGTTTTCTATCCAGAGCCACAATGTTGGAAGGAGGAGAGTCACCACTTTAAGGTCCCTAAAACAGGCATGGGAAAACTTCGGCCCTCTGGGTGCTTTGGACTCCAAATCCCACCATTCCTAACAGCCTGAGGCCCTTTCCTGCTTAAGTGGCTGAGGAGGGAAAGGAAAAGAGCCTGAGGCTGCTAGGAATGGTGGGAGTTGGAGTCCAAAACACCTGGAAGGTCCAAGTTTGCCCATGCCAGCTTTCGACAGAGACCTCCCCCTCCCCCTCTGCGCCCTTTCTTCCCCCTCCTGCCAAACACTTACTATTTCTTCTACATGGCCACTTCTGCCGCCATTTTGATCCGAGGGGGCAGCATGAGCGTGTTCAGGAGGGGAGGGGGGAGGGAGGAAGACGTGATCCGTGCGGGCGCTGCTGCGCAGACTCGCCCCAGAGCAAAGCAAGGAAAAGCGAGCAGAGCGAGGCTGGGAAGAAGGGAGACCGAGTGGAGAAGAAAAAGTGTTCGGCAAGAGGGGGAAGAAAGGGTATTGGAGGTTCCAATTTCCCACGGCACACCTGATGATCGCTCACGGCATACTAGTGTGCCACGGCACACTGTTTGGGAAACACTGCTCTAAACCAGTGTTTTTCAACCTTTTTTGAGCCGTGGCACATTTTTTACATTTACAAAATCCTGGGGCACGCCACCAACCAAAATGACACAAAATGACACTCTTACTAACTACATTGTACTATACCGGGCCTGTCCAACAGGCGGGCCGCGGGCCGCATACGGCTCACCAGCCCCTTTGGATACGGCCCCCTACCATCCTGCAAGAAATAAGATGTTTTTAAATATATATTTTTAAAAATATATATTTTTAAATTATTATTATTATTATTATTTGGTCCCGCCCCTTGGCTTTCCATTGCCCCCCTCCACTTCTCCTGAGGGAGGGAGGGAGTGACGTCTCTTGGGCCCCGCCCCCTTGGCAGCAAACGCCACCATTGCTGCGAAGGCCTCGTCCCCCGGAGAGCCACCGAGCGCCGCCACCTCGCAGAGGAGGCCTGCGGACTCGCCCGTGCCGTCATTGGCAAAAAGGTGCGGGAAGGAGGCGAAGGGCTCCCCTCCGGGTGCGCCCGCCGCCTCACGGGACTCCACCGCCTCCGTTGCGCCCCTCCGTTGCGCCCCTCATCGCGAGGCAGCAGGCCCGGGCAGGGAGGCCTTCTCCAGCCTTGTCTCCAGACTGGAGGAGGCCCGAGGCTTGGAGGGGCGCAACAGAGGCGGCGGAGTCCCGTGAGGGGCGCATGGCGGGGCCCCTGCTCGCCTTGGCGGTGGCCCTCTCGGCCCAGAGGCCTGTGCTCCATCCGGGGACCGTGCGGCAGGCCCAGGCTCTGCTGGGCACCCTCCTCCAGGCTCGGGGCTGCCTCGTGGCTGAGTTGGTGCGAGGCGCCTGCCAGGGAGAGGAAGGTTGCCTGGCGGAGGTGCTGCGCTGGAAGCAAAGGAAAGACAAAGGAGAGGTATGAAAAGGAAATGGGAACGGGGGAGTGTCACGAAATGAGTGGAATAAATCACAATGTATTCACAATTGAATAGTGTAATCACTTGGATATGAAGGTCTGCACAAATATATAGGTCTACACAAAGAAATGCAGCACTGCTGTCTTACTGAACTACAGTGGCTAAGCTACAAAGGTCTTCAAACAGAGTCTGGTTAGATAATACTAACAAAGGTAGTTCAACACAATATAGCAATCACTTTTTCATTTTATATAATCAAATCAAACAATAACAGTGACAATCACATTTCTTATCTATAAGCATCCAACATAGTACCGTGTCCGTGGTGCGGCTGTAGTGACAAAGTGTCTATAGGAAGTGCATCTCCATAGGTTCAGTCCGTACACACTGGGCTCAATATCCATCAATGGGGGTTCCAGTCCTGGAAGATTACATGTATACATGATATACAGCACAGTGGTTGATGGTTATGTATTGTTCCCACTGTGCTGTATATCATGTATACATGTAATCTTCCAGGACTGGAACCCCCATTGATGGATATCTAGCCTTTGAAAAAGACCACGAAACGGAATTCAGCGGCCCCGATTGTTGTGGATATTCTTCCGTCAGGCTTGCTCTAATTTCATTTCCAGGAGCCTTGAATCACAGTGGCTTCGGTTCTTTTCGGTCTATGGTTACGGATTACCTTCATGCATC
Organism: Anolis apletophallus; assembly: GCA_030556195.1. Taxonomy (NCBI): domain Eukaryota; kingdom Metazoa; phylum Chordata; class Lepidosauria; order Squamata; family Anolidae; genus Anolis; species Anolis apletophallus. The sequence goes on from JARBWK010000011.1 coordinate 87,517,728, forward strand.
CTTGTACCTGTGTTTATGCTCTTATTGAGCCTCGGACTATTGAGCCCAGTGTGTACGGACTGAACCTATGGAGATGCACTTCCTATTGACACTTTGTCACTACAGCCGCACCACGGACACGGTACTATGTTGGATGCTTATAGATAAGAAATGTGATTGTCACTGTTATTGTTTGATTTGATTATATAAAATGAAAAAGTGATTGCTATATTGTGTTGAACTACCTTTGTTAAGCTACAAAGGTCTACACAAATATCGAGGTCAGCACAACAGAATATAAACATGACAGGTCTACACAAAAGCATCCAGCTATATATACTTGCAGTATAAGAGTATGGCATGAAAAGCACTAATCACATGTAAGTTGGGCGGCTGCGCCCTCCCAAACCGTAAATGAACATTCAAGCCGGGTTATTATTCCCAGCGTTGTCAGTAACGCGGGTTATTAGCACTCCACTGGTGAGGAGTTGCTTCCATATGGGCAGAGATGGTACTGCAGTGCCCTGTTTGTAATCCACAGGAAGAGATGAGGAGTCTCCCAATGGTTTGAGAATGTAAACAAACCGCGGCTTGTAGGAGGGGGCTGACGGGATTCAGGTGCTGTGCTGCCTGGAGCCAGAGCTGAGCAGAGAAACATGGCAGCGCAACCCATCAGCCAAGTATGTCTACTGCTCGGTGCTCCAGCAAGTCACAAGACCCTGGCTCAGCCAGCACTTAGAGAAGGTTCTGCCCCCTGCATTGCTCCTGTCAGGTGTAATATATAATAAAATATTTATAATATAATATACATTTTAATATTATATATTATTTGCAATATTATTTAATGCCTGTTTAATATTAGTGTTGAGTGTATAATGTAATAGATTATTTAGAATATGTTGTATTATTTATATTATTATTTAATAACTACTTAATATTACGCCTGACTGAGTAATGTACTAGATAATGTACTAGATTATTTGTATGGCTGCCTGGCCCTGTTCCAGAAGCATTCTCTCCTGACGTTTCACCCACATCTATGGCTAAAAAGGCATCCTCAGAGGTCTGTTGGGAGTTTGCCGCATGCCCGCGAGCGGCACGCCCCCTGCGGCCCCCCAGGTGATCAGTGACCGGAATTCCAGCCCTTGGGCCGGTAGAAGTTGGAGAGCCCTGTACTATACCATTATATTGTAATATTATTAGTACTATTACAAGCAATATAAATATATAATTTAAATATTGTATTATTTTTAAAAGTGTTATCTTGTATTACATTACATAATAATATAAATATTATAGATACATACAATATATTATCAGTAATGCACAGGAGTTAATTCTGACTGTTATCATTACTCTCATAGTCAATAACGATATACACCATGACTATGACAAATACTGATAATATAACAATATAATAGCATATACTAAGGGAAAATTATATTATGTTAAAACATAGTTAATAATAATAATAATATAGCCCATGAGCTCCTTCCATGTCACGTCACAGTCTCTGAGGCCCGTTAGGCTGCTCGTGTACCTGCCCGGAGGCAGGCCCTGTTGTTCCCCGTGTCGTGGCAGAAGTGGGTGAAGAGGCAGTAGAGCCGCGGGTAGGAGAGGAAGCCCATGAAGACGGAGGCGCCACCGCCGGCCAGGGCCAGGCTCAGGCGCTTTACCGCTCCGCCCAGCCGGACCAGCGCCAGGCCCGCCGCCAAGCCCAGCACCGCCAGGCACACCTACCATCACATTGCCTCAGACGAGGCACTTCCGCTCCACTGGCGTCCCCTCAGGGAAGGTGCTTCTGGTCCCGCTGCCTCCGCCATCTTGGTGCCAGGCGGGAGTTCCAAGGCCACTGCGACAGGATTGGCCCACGGGGAATAAAGGGCCGTGGCTTATTCAAGACTCAAGAGTTTCCAATTTCCCACGGCACACCTGATGATTGCTCACGGCACGCTGGTTGGGAAATACTGCTCTAGTGAAACTGCCTAATCAAATAATAATATTTATTTATAACCCGCCTCCATCTCCCCAAAGGGGACTCGGGGCGGCTAACATGAGGTCAAGCCCAAAAAACAATAAAACACAGTTGAACATAAAACAGTAAAAGAAGAAAACAAAATCATAACAAAATATATAAAATGACAAATAAGATAAACAACATAACACATAACAAAATCACATAATCAAAGGCACAATGAAACATACAGGTTTTTAATTCTCTCCGGAAGGAGGACAAGGTTGGAGCCTGTCTTTTTCCCCTGGAGAGGGAGTTCCAAAGCTGGGGAATCACCACTGAGAAGGCCATCTCCCTTGTCCCTACCAACCGCGCTTGAGACAGTGGTGGAAGCAAGAGCAGAGCCTCCCTGGATGATCTCAGGGTATGGGTTGGTTCATAAGGGAAGATGCAATCATGAAGTTAGGCAGGTCCCAAACTGTTTAGGGGTTTGTAGGTGATCATCTACACCAGGGCTGTCCAACTTCTACCGGCCCAAGGGCTGGAATTCCGGTCACTGATGACCTGGGGGGCCGCTCCGCCCCGCCCCCTCCTCCTATTTCACCCGCCTCTGAGGCTGGTGTGACCCTTTAGGAGGGAGGGCAAAGCCAAGGGGAGCCCTCCATGGCTTCGCCCTCCCTCCTAAAGTGTCACACCAGCCTCAGAAGCGGCGATTTCTCTCTCTCTTTCTCTCTGTCTTTCTCTCTCTCTTCCTCCTCTCTTAAAGCAAAACAACAATCAGTGTATCTATCCTGTGTTAGTAAACACTGTACATGTAAGCCAAATAATCAAAAAGTCACATGTATATCAGTAAATCAATATTTCAATGTGGTAATATCATTGGTGGGTTCCCCCATGGTATCACCCCAATAATAAATATAACAGTAATATACACATGCAGCTTCACATTCAGATATTCAGACATATAGTTCTATACAATCGCAGCCTCACAAATACAAAAATAGAGCAACATCACATGAAAATTACCATTTCAACCATCCAAATACAGGCGTAGTGTGAATGCACTGTCCTGTATTGTTTGTTGCGCTCGAAGGCAGTACTCACTGTCCCGGAGTTCTCAATTGAGACGCTCGTGAATCACAAGCGGTGGCGTTTTGCAGGCTTAAGCAGCCAGACTCAAGCAACGAAACAGTAAAACTTTTTAAGCAAGCCGCAAATGACACAGTGGATAGGGAGCGCCGTAAATCAGTCTCCTCCGGTTGTGCAGGAAAACTTTTGCGACATGCAAGCCGTTCTGGCAGCGTTTTTGAAAGTTTTGAAGGTAGAAGTGGATTTAAGGATAGAAAATCAGGATGGCACGATGGTGATGGGAGGTGCAGGGTAGATTCAAAGGTTCAAAAGGGTGAAGCCGAGGGGGGGCCCAGAGAAGACAGGGAGAAGGCTCCAATCCGCCTCTCCCACCCGGCCCACGGCGCGCAGCGGGGCCTCCCGGCCAGCCTCCACCCCTCCGCTTCCTCCTCCTCGCCGGTTCCGTTACCTTTCCGGCCGTGGCGGAGGGGCGAGGAGAGGCCTTTGGAGGCTGGCCGGGAGGCCCCGCTGCGCCTCAGGGCGGGGAGAGGCCGTTTCTCCCGAGGCGGAAGGGCTCTCCTCGCCAGAGCCGTGCTGCGGCCTCTGTAACCTGGGCCGGGTGGGAGAGGCCGCGGCCCGGCTCTGGCGAGGAGAGCCCTTCCGCCTTGGGGGTTAACGGCCTCTCCCACCTGGCCCACAAAGGCGCGTAGCGGGGGCCTCCCGGCCAGCCTCTGAACGCCTCTCCTCGCCCCTCCGCCACAGCCAGAAAGGTAACGGAACCACATGGGAGCGGCGAGGGGAGGGCGGAAGGAGGAAGCGGAGGAGGGGCTATGGAGGAGCCGGCTCCCTTGCTCCTTAGCCCGGCCCCCTCCCTCTCTCCCTCCCTGGCGCTCCTGCCGCGGTTCCGGAACAGCGGCGGGGGCGGCGGAATGAGGAAGCGGAGGAGGGGCTAAGGAGGAGCAAGGTAGCCAGCTCCTCCTCCTGCCCCGCCCCGCCCCGCCCTCCCCACCGCCCCGATCACTTTTTTTTTAAAAAAAATTTTAAAATATATATTTAAAATATATATATTATTTTTATTTAAAACAGGCAGGAGGGTAGGTGGGCCGCAACCAAGGGGCTGGCAGGCCGTGTACGGGCCGCAGGCCGCCTGTTGGACAGGCCCAATCTACACCTTGATTTGCGACTGGAAACTTATTGGAAGCCAGTGAAGCTGTTTAAACAGAGGGGTTGACCACTCCCTGTAACTGGCTCCCGTTAGCAGCCTGCCCATGCCTAGTCTAATCCTTTTCTGGCTTAGTCATTTTCCATTTGTCTTCACTCCAGTCCCTTCAAGGGGAGATAGGGTCGGTTATAAATTATTATTATTATTATTATTATTATTAAAGATTATCTTCATTGTGGAACAGCAGTCCTCTCCTTTGGAAGCTTCTTCTGGCCCTTCAGGGCTTTGGCCTCCAATTCCCAGAAGCCCTAGCCAGCTTGTCCAATGGCTAGGGATGCTGGGAGCTGAAGTCCAAAGCACTTGGAGGGCCGCAGGTTATGCAGGCCTGCCCTAAACACTCTGGGTCCAATGATACTGACCAAGGAATGCAGTTTGATACTGCTTTGACTGCGAGGAACTACTGGAAGCTGTAGTTTGACAATGTTAAGAATGCCCGGGCCTTCCCATCCCCTAGGATGCCATCCAGGGCAGTCAAAGTGGCCTCAAACCACATCAACTCAGCATTGTAGATGCCCCCTTGGTCTTTAAAATAAATAAATTATTTTTAATTAAAATTTACAAATGTGATAAATACACACAATACACATAACACACATTTAAACGAATTTAAAATGGACATTTGCACACAGCTACTAGCAATTATCATTTTTGCTGCTGAAAAATTGTATTGGGCTATTTTGTTATCATCCCGATTTAAGCCTTCCTTGAATAAGCCCAGCAGACACGTGCCTGAATTTGTGTTGACCTTATTGCACAACATTTTGTTTCCTTCATTACTTTACTCCAAAATTGTAGAACATTCTCCCGTGACCATCACATATGAAAGAAAGTTCATCTCTGCGTTTTACATCTCCAGCACTTATCTTGTTGAGATTTGTCTATTTTTGCCAGCAGGACTGGTGTTGTATAACTTCTATAAAACATTGTATAATTAATAACTTCTTTTGTATCCCACCCTATCTCCCCAAAAGGACTTGGAGTGAGTTACAAGGCAACAGTGCAAAATACAATACATAACATATACACAAAAATTAACCAAAAACAATAGAAACACTGAGTAACATAAAATTACAACATACAGGGTTTAACATAGAACATGTCAAACAAAATGGAATAACAATAAAACACAACAGGCTGCAGCAGCCAGTTGTTTAGTCAGTCTAATAATAATAAATAAAATTATTGAATCGGCAAAGAGGACAAAAGTAATAGTATAAATCTGTGCTAAGGTGAAGTAACGTGGTTAATTGTGTGTCATAAAGACAGGCATTCAAGGGGTTTGGTGCTGTTGCTTTTGGGGGGGGGGGGGATCAATAATCTTTGTCTAAACTTTTTTAAATCCCCAAAAATCAGTTGATGTGTAAATCTTTCTGAAACTTCTGCGGATCAATGCCCTGGTTATGCTGTGCACTGGATATCAAATTCAAGAAGATAGCTTTTGTCGTTTTAAAAAATATATATTTATAACAACTTTGAAAATTCCCCCAAATTCTGTGGAGAAGTGAAACGTTGTGAAATGGGGAGGGCTAACAGCGGTGAATGTGTTCTACCATTTCAGCAAGTTCCACTCAAATAGCTTTAAAAGGAAGGAGAAAAGAGCCCCTGAAGTTTTCCCAATTAGAGTAATTATGCGTAACTACTGTAACGAAATAGTAACGAATAGAATTACTCTCGTTATAGTAACCTTTTTTACTAACTATACTTTAGAAACACTTTAGACACTACAATGCCAGCGGGCCCCCCCGGTTTTGTAATGACTTTTGAACCTTTTCTAAAATTGCTAGGGATCAGAAAGGGGGGAAAGCGTGAACGAAAAAGGCCCCCGAGTTTTTGATCCAAAACTCCGGAGAAGGATGCTCCTACCTGGCCAGAAAGCACCAGCTCCGCAGCCACCCAGCGCTCCAGGCCGCCATCTTGGCTGAAGCTCCCCAGGCGGAAGTGACGTCAGGCGGTCCGCCCCAGCCGCCGAGATTCCTTCCCCTGAGGCACTTGCCGCCCACCCGGCCCTGTTGAACGCTTCACATCATTGATTGGCAGTGTTCCCAGCCTTCGTGGCGCCAGATTGGGGTTTTTCCTTTTTTTTTGACTTCAAATCCCAGAAGCCCCTGCCATCTTGGCCCGCGGCCAGGAATTCTGGGAGCTGAAGTCCAAAGAAAGTGCTTGACCCGGCGCCATCGCCAGCAGGTGGCACTCTAAGGCTGTTTGGCACTGAAACCCAAAGGGGCGCAGTCCCTGTGGTTCTTTGTTACACTTCCGGACCTCCTCGCCTTTTTATGTATTTATTTAGCTTCTATTTCAATTATTTCTATCCCGCATTATCTCTCCATACGGAGACCCAAAGCGGCTCACAATCCAAAACATTACAACTTAAAATATACAATAATAAATAGTATATAATTAATAATATACAATAATATATAATTAATATTAGTAATAAATAATAAAAGCAATAATAACAAAATATAATACATGTCAGTAGTAATTATATTTAATATATTAATATTACAATATAGTAATATGTAATACTAATATTGTGCTATGCTAACAATATATTGTGTATAATACTGATAATATAGTGCAATTTAAAACTAATAATATTGTATTATTAGTCTTATAATATATTATCAATCTTATATGCATACATAATATATATTATTAGCATAGCACAATATCACTATTATATAGTACTATACTATACCACTATACTGTAATATTATTAGTAATATTACATGTAATATATAATGCACAATTATTATATTATTATAGTGCATTATTCTTAGTATTATATTGTATCAGCGATATTATATGTCTGTACAATATATTATATGTTTAGCATATGAGTATTCTATATCACTATATTCTACTATGCCCCTATACTCCAGTATTCTTAGGCATATTACATGCAAGGCTGCGCAAAGGTCCCGTTTCCGCTTGGCCGAGGGTGAGCGTGCGAGGACTAACTCAACCAGAAGGGGAGCTGCTCCGAGCCCTGCTCTGAACTGTGAGGCCGTCTACTGCGCATGCGTCCCAAAATTCGTTCTCTAGATGCCTTCTTCCGCTAGAGGGCAGTGTGGGAGCAGCTCCGGACGAGGAGGAAACGCCGAAAACGCCGCCCGTCTTTCCCGCTCAAATTTGCGAGGGGAAAAAAGTGACCAGGTTTCCAAACAAAAATAAAATGACGTGAAACTTCGGCAGCGCGTCTTCTGCGCCTGCGCAGAGCTGGGTCCTCGGTTTGGAGCATGTTTAAATTCCTCATCGACATGTGTTAGCTTGTGAGTGAAGCTGAGACGACGAAACGGGGGGAGGAGGTGTGAGGAGGGGCGGAGGACACGCCCCTTGGGGAATGGGAAACAAACATGGCGGAGGGGCAGGAGACCCTTCCCAGGCAGCGCGGGGGCTTTCGGCACCATGGCAACGCCCCAGGGGATTCTGGGAGTGGTAGTTTACAGCAGTGTTTCCCAACCAGTGTGCCGTGAGCGATCATCAGGTGTGCCGTGGGAAATTGGACCCTCCCATACCCTTTCTTCCCCCTCCTGCCGAACACTTTTTCTTCTCCACTCGGGCTCCCTTCTTCCCAGCCTCGCTCTGCTCGCTTTGCTCTGGGGCGAGTCTGCGCAGTTATGCCCGCACGGGTCACGTCTTCCCCCCTCCCCTCCTGAACACACTCACGCTGCCCCCTCGGATCAAAATGGCGGCAGAAGCAGCAGTGTAGAAGAAAAAGTAAGTGTTTGGCAGGAGGGGGAAGAAAGGGCGCAAAGCTCTCTGTCGAAAGCTGGCATGGGCAAACTTGGACCTTCCAGGTGTTTTGGACTCCAACTCCCACCATTCCTAGCAGCCTCAGGCTTTCCCCCCGTCAGCCACTTAAGCAGGAAAGGGCCTCGGGCTGTTAGGAGTGGTGGGAGTTGGAGTCCAAAGCACCCAGAGGGCTGAAGTTTTCCCATGCCTGTTTTAAGACAAAGTGGTGAGCCTCCTTCCAACATTGGGATTCTGGATAGAAAACAAACAAAAACATAACATTGTCTGAGTCCACAGTGCTCTCTGGGTGTAGGTGAACTACAACTTACAAACTCAAGGTCAATTCCCAAGCAAACCCTTTCAGTACTTTCTGTTGGTAATGAGAATTCAATATGCCAAGTTTGGTTCAATTCCATTGTTGCAAGAGTTCGGGATGCTCTTTGGTTGTATGTTAACTATAAATCCCAGAAACTGTAACCCCCAATGTCAAGGTCTATTTTCCCCAAACTCCATCTGTGTTCACATTTGGGCATATTGAGTATTCATGCAAAGTTCGGTCCTGATCCAACATTGTTTCAGTCCACAGTGATATAGTCACTTATATCACTTATAGTATTTTCTCTTGGTTATGGGAGTTCTGTGTGGGAAGTTTGTGTCTTTCTGCCATTCCTGCCAGGATATCTATGTTGTGCTCATCAAAACAGGCCCAGGTTTCACACTGAGTGTATAAATACTATTATTATAAATGTATTACTGTGTTAGAGTGTCATTTTGTGTCATTTTGGTTGGTGGTGTGCCCCAGGATTTTGTAAATGTAAAAAGTGTGCCACGGCTCAAAAAAGGTTGAAAAACACTGGTTTAGAGCTTTTGCTCTGCTTTTGCTCTCTTTGTATTGTGTACCTTTGGGACCTTTACAGTACTGAAAGCCCCAAGCCTGGCTCCTCCCATTGCGTTGGACATCTGTTCCCATTGGCACACTGGCAAGGGTTTATGGGAGTTGGAGGTCCAAAGGTTGCGAACCACTGACAGATTTATTTATTTACTAGTTTGGGGACCTGCCGGTGCCCGAGTCATTGGTGTGTGTCGCAGTGGTCTCAGGAAGTGAGTGGAGATACTGCAATTCCCATCATCCATCGTCCAAAGTCTCCCAACCTGCACCAGGATGTAGAGTGGATTATGGGGGCTGTGTGTACCAAGTTCGCTCTTGATCCATCATTGGCGAGGGTCGCGGTGGTCTCAGTAAGTGTGTGAAGGTACTGGAAGTCCCATCATTCATGGTCCATCCTCCTTCAAACCACAGCAGGATGTAGAGTGGGTCATTGTGGCTCTGTGTGCCAGGTTTGGTCTTGATCAGTCATTGGATGAGGGTTGAAGTGGTCTCAGAAAGTGAGTGAAGGTACTGCAAGTCCCATCATCCATGGTCAATCCTCCAAACGGTATCAGGATATAGTTATATAGATTGATTGTGTCAGAAGAGAATTGATAATACAGTTATAATGTATAAAAAAACCACAGACAAAGTTAAAAACTTGGCATTGTACTACATTTCTTTTGACCAGGAGCTGGCCACTTTGAGTGCCTCTGATGGCGCTGTAAGAAGGTCCTCCGTTGTGCATGTGGCAGGGCCCAGGTTGCATTGTAGTCAGTGGTCTGTGGTTTGCTCTTCTCCACATTCACATGTCATGGACTCCACTTTGTAGCCCCATTTCTTAAGGTTGGCTCTGCATCTCGTGGTGCCAGAGCGCAGCCTGTTCAGCACCTTCCAGGTCGCCCAGTCTTTTGTGTGCACAGGAGGAAGTTTCTCATCTGGTCTCAGCCACTGATTGAGGTTCTGGGTATTAGCCTGCCACTTTTGGACTCTCTCTTGCTGAAGTGTTCCTGTGAGAGTTTCTGTAGATCTTAGGAAGCTATTTCTTGATTTACATCATTGGTATGCTAGCTGATATCTGAATAGAAGATGGGCCGGAGATGTCCCTGCCTTGGTCCTTTCATTACAGGCAACTACTTTCCAGCGGATAGCAGGTGGTGCAATACCGGCTAAACAGTATACTTTATCCAGTGGTGTTGGGTGTAGACATCCTGTGATAGTGTGGCATGTCTCATTAAGGTTCAAACAAGGTGGGGGTAGGGTGTTGCAAGCAACAATGTATACAAGGAACAGCAGAGTGTAGCTTATCAAAATATATATTCACAATGGATTCAACAGTGCATGATCAATAACATATTACTATTACAAAATCATTCATCACAGTGATCACAATATCATCACCCCGGAGGGTTCCTACCCTTCAGTATCCCAAGTCCAAAATGGGAGTATGAACAAGTCTGAAATCACAAATGGGCAAGAGGGGATGATAGGGTGGAAGTCCAGGGGAGGTATGGTCGAAAACGTCCAGAGGAGACAAGGATGATGAAAGACGGAGTTAGGAGAAGAGCCGGTAGAGTTCCAGGCCGCAGTGGCAATAAATCCAAGTGGACTCAAACCGCTAGTAGACAGGCCGACAAGGATAACACTGTACGATGGTACCAACTCCCGTTTCGACCCATAAGGGGAAGGGTCTTTTTCAAGGCCAGTGGTAACACATTAACTCCATTCATGTAGATGTTAAAGGTACGTTTTCTGAAGAGATAAAGTCAAAATATAGTAGAGTGTTCCAAAGCACCCTAATACACAGCACAATGGCTAAACCAACATTAAAATGTATCAAATACAGTCAAAACAGCAATTCATAGTAATACATGGGTACATTACAATAATATGCATAGTTGCCATATTCATACAAAATATATACACACATACCAGAGCCATGGAGGTAAGGTCATACATCCATGGTAGGACCAGCGGCCGAAGCAAGTGAGCATTAACGGGGAGAGGCTAAATACCCACAAGACCCATGGACCAGGTGGAAATTATCTTAGTAAATCGGTGATTGTGAGTTTATCGTTTAATCCGATTGGAATTTCAGTTTTTAAGATTTGTATCCAGCGGGTTTCAGCCCTAAGAAGGCATCTGTCCACATCACTGTGGGGGGGTATTTGGACCCTCTGTATGCCGAAGAAACGGAGATCATTCGGACTGTGTTTGTGTGCCTTAAAGTGGAGGTAAAGGGGAGAATCCTCAGATAAAGATTTAATTCTCGAACGATGTTCCGAGATTCTCACATTTAGATTCCTTTTTGTTTTTCCCAGATAGATTCTTCCACAAGGGCCACAAATTCCATACACACACAAATTACTTTTACAGGTAAAGAAGTCTTTGAATGTAAAGTCTTTTCCTGTGCCAGGGTTGTAAATCTGTTTATCTGGGTATACAAACTCACATTGAGCACAGTTGCCACACCTATGCATTTTAGCAGTAAGGTTGCTTTTGATGGGGGGAGTTCGAAGGCTAGAATGTATCAAGATGTCTCTAATGTTTCTAGATCTTTTATTAGCAATGGTGGGTATATGTTCCAGACTGGGAATGTTGCTGACTAGGGGCCAATATTTAGATATTATCTTGCGTAGGGCAGGAGTGTCAGTGGTTAGAGTAAGTGGCCAGACGACCTTGTTGGAAGGAGGTTTTGTTTTCTTAGTGAGTAAAGCCTCTCGTGTAACATCCGCAGCTCTGTGCTCAGCTGCAGTGATGACTCTTGATGAATAGCCTCTCGCAGTAAGTTTATTGCGCAGGGAATTAGCCTCCTGCTGATAGTTCTCAGGATTAGTGGAATTGCGTTTGAGTCGCAGTAACTGGGCGTATGGCAGGTTGTTTTTAAGGGAATAGCTATGAAAGCTATTATGGTGAAGTAAGGTGTTTTTAGATGTGGGTTTAGTGTAGCATTTAGACATATGGACATGCACATTTATACAGACACATAGGTACGTGCATATGTATACACACACACAAAATGCTTGTGCATTTCAGTTGAACCTCAAGCCATTTCTGCTATTCAGATTTCGGGGGACCTGCATATCAATTTTTGTGCACCTCCCAAAAACCCGCAGGCGCCCAAAAGGACATTTTTGGTGTGCAGCCAGAAAATGTGGCTAGATACAGCTCATTGGCAGCAATGGGGGACGGGGGGGACGGGGACGGGATGAACTTCACAGGCTTCCCTTCCCGTCATGTTTAGGGCTATCTGTATCGGGATGAAAATAGCCACATATAGGGAACACATCTACCATTGCTGGCCCACCAAGGTTCATAATGTTTGGGTCATCCTCTGATTTTTAGGAATTTATGTTCTTTCTAGAAATAAAATCTCCTAACAACATTCCCGATGTGCTGATGGCGGTTGGAGTAAGACAGAGACAATGGGTTCTGTTACCTTGGCAAAGCTTCCACAGAAGCCTAGTTCTATTATTATTGTTATTATTATTAGGCGGCAACAGCCAAATTATTATTATTTAATGAAATTAAGGCAGAGAGCATAGAGAGAAATATAAACAGAGAACTTGTGATGAGATTGCAAAGGAAAGAAATTAGGTATTGGTGGTAAGATTAGGTAGGCATGTAGTTTTCTGAGAATGAGGCTTTGCTGTTTGCTAGAATTTCTGTAATTTTTCATAACAATCTTTTAAAAGTACTACTTTCTGAAAGAAAAGTGGGAGGATAAATAAGAGAAGAAGCTTTAGTAGAGGCTAAAGGGTGACTCATAGCCACCCTAAAAGAAAAGCACTCTCACCCACAAGTCCCCAAATGCGGCACACCCATCCAGCCATATACTTGCACTTTCCAACTCCCAGTCCCACTAAATAAAGAATCAGGGAAATAAAGGAAAATCAAAAAGATTAAATGCTAGAGAGAGGCCAAGACAAGCCAAAAGCTAAAGCTGGCCTGAGAGTGATTGGGAAGGCTATCGGACTGCAGCACCTATCTCTAGAACCAGGACGCAGCTGAGCAATGGAGTCACTTGCCCCATTCAATAGACACAGCTTGCATAAGATACCTCATGGCTTTCTTCTGTTCTAATTGGCCCAATAGACAGGGCTCACAGGGAAACACTATGCGAGCACGTGGTAGCTTCTTGCACTGCGTATTCCCGAATAGAGCAGAAGGAGCCAGGACTGACAGCCATGTGGTCCGGCTTGGTTGAAAGAAACATGGTTGTCATTATGGGCGTCCGAACAAGCCAAAGGCAAATGGCCAAAACACATCTACACAAGTCTAATATACACACACATACACATTTATACATACAGATATACACAGATATACATATACAGATATACACATATATATACACACACAAATACACATATACATGTATATATAAATAAAAATGTAATGTTCGTTTCAATTCGTCAAAAACAACTGGACGAATTGACATGAAATTTGGACACAATACGCCCATCATGCCAATGAGTGACCATCATTCATAAAAACACTGAAAAACAACAGAAGTTACTTAAAAGGCCAAAAAAATCAAAAAAGATACTACAGCACATGTGCAAAAACAACTCCTGGCAAACAAAACACAAAAGCATATCCACACTCTCTTCCGGACTACAGCTCCCAGGATCCCCTAGACCAGGCCCTTTAGGAGAGGAGGATGATCCAAATGCACTGCTTTCAGGGTGCAAGCTTTCTTCTTGGATTTTTTTTGTGAGCATCCCACTCCCTGCATATTTCCAATTTTCTATTCCTGGACTGCAGCTCCCAGCAATACTCCAGATAGATGAGATAGGTAGGTAGGTAGATTGATCAGGAGGACTGCTGGGAGTTGCAGTCCAAGAGCAGGTAGAGAAGGAAGAAAGGGTATAAAGAGGAAGGGAAAGAAAAGAGGGGGAAGGAAAGGAAGGGAAAAGGAAGAGAAGGAAGGAATGAGAGGAGAGAAAGAGGGAGGGAAGGTTGGCCACAGCAACGCGCAGCGGGTACAGCTAGTATACATATATAGACATACTGCCCTGGAAACTAGGACTGGGAGCAATGGGTTCAAATTACAGGGAAGGAGATTCCACCTGAACAGTAGGAAGAACTTCCTGACTGTAAGAAGAGGTGTTCAGCAGTGGAACTCTCTGCTTCAGAGTCTGGTGGAGGCTCCTTCCTTTGAAGTTTTTAAACAGAGGCTGGATGGCCATCTGTTGGGGCTGCTTTAATTGTGTTTTTCCTGCATGGCAGGGGATTGGACTAGATGGCCCATAGGGTCTCTTCCAATGATTCTATGCTTCTGTACACTCTCAGACTCTAGGATTCTAAGGCCCCATCTACACTGCCATATAGTCCAGTTCCTGAACCCAGATTATCTGCTTTGAACTGGATGCTATGGCAGTGTAGATCCAGTCTTAGACACAATTCAAACTTTCACTCCCAAGGGCCATCCATCTGTCCTTCGGCTTTCGGACTCCGTCGGACTCCCAAGCAGCTGCATTTTCCATTGCTAAATAGCTCTGATCATTGGGAAGCTTCAGTGGAATCTTTTTTCCGGCCGTTTGTATCCATGGCTACATTGTGCCGCAGTCTGTAGAGCAGCAGAAAACAAGCTTTTCCCTCCTGAACAGGACACCCTTTCACATCTTTCAGCATGACTCCTGTCCCCTTCTCATTTTCAAGCTAAAAAGATCACAGGGCAGGCATCCTCAACCTGCGGCCCTCTGGGTATTTGGATCTCCCACTCCCAGAAGTCCTAGCCAGCTTGCCCAATGGTCAGTAATTCTGGGAGTTGGAGGTTCAAACAGCTGCAGAGCCGCAGGTAGAGGAGGCCAATTATAGGGGATCTTGTTGAAGGCTTTATTATACTAGGTCCACAACATTTCCTTCATCTACAAGATTGTAAATATATATATATATATATATATATATATATATATATATATATATATATATGAAGCTTGGTCATGACTGGATGACATGATTTCTTCATCACATTCTCTTGGCCTCAGAGGAAGGCAGTGGCAAGCTTCCCCTGAAGAAAACTTCTCAAGAAAAACCTAGATCACAGGTATCAAACGCAAGGCCTTCACCCCAAATCTGGCCCACCATGTTATTGCATGTGGCCCTCCAGCTGCTGGACTCCCAACTCCTGTGTTCCTCATCATTAGACATCATCATGACTAGAGCTGATGGGAGTTGGGATACAGGAACATCTGAAGGCTGCAGTTTGTTCTGTTTATTCAGGAGGGTGAGATTTAGATTTAGACCCAAGGCTTGTAGATATTATGTCTGCCTTTGAAATGTCCTTTAACCCTTCCCCAACCTCAGAGCCACATGGGCTGTTGAAGTCTAATTCCAATCATCCCCAGTCCACATGGAGGATAATCCAAAGTGATGGGAGTTGTCCTTCAGTCATGTCTGAGGACCCAAAGTGGGTAAAAATTAAAAAGGACTGACCACTATGTAATAAAGTTATAGTTGTCCTTTCTGTCACCATGGATTCAAGGGATCCATAAGGCCAACTTGATAGCACATAACAATGCTGTGACACTAAGAGAAAAACGGTGTTTGTCCTGGTACTCTACAATTAATAAGGAAACAATATAATTTTTAAAATGTGTGGTGTCTTAGCTTTTACTTGTTCATACATTCCAAGTGATTGCTAGTATCAGTGAGCCCTTTTTTGTCAGTTGCTATTAAGCTCAACCCAGACACTCTGAAGCAGGTTGGTTTTCAATAGGTCTAAGGGAATGACTCAAAAATAGCAGCTGGTGGCTTCCTTAATGTAGATGAAATCAAATCAGTGTCAAAATAATTTGGAGAAGATGGACTCAGCACTTCAGAGGTTGAGGCATTCTTTCATGTTCGTATGTCATCATTCTATTGTGAAGGTACTGGAAATGTACTAAATAATATCACTTGTAAAAATGTGTTCTGTGTGTATATATGAAATACTTTCTCATTGTTCAGAATCAGGTGTCCACTTGAATAAGGAAATATCTTATCTCGACCATACGGTAGAGCAGTGTTTCCCAACCAGTGTGCCATGAGCGATCATCAGGTGTGCCGTGGGAAATTGGAACCTCCAATACCCTTTTTTCCCCCTCCTGCCGAACACTTTGTCTTCTCCACTCGGGCTCCCTTCTTCCCAGCCTCGCTCTGCTTGCTTTGCCTCGCTTTGCTCACGCTGCCGCTTCTGCGGGAGGAAGACGTGACCCGTGCGGGCGCTACTGCGCAGACTCGCCCCACGTCGTCCTCCCTCCCCTCCACAGTGCTCTCTGGATATAGGTGAACTACAACTCCAAAACTCAAGGTCAATGCCCACCAAACTCTTATAGTATTTTTTCTTGGTTATGGTAGTTGAGGAGAATCAGAGCTGTTTACAGTATACATATATATAGACAAACATTCAGTGCCTTTTATACAGTGAAAAATGACATACAATACCCAAACAAAGGCAAAGGTTTTCCTTTCCATCTCCAGCGTCTGGCCATGGGGAGGTGTGCTTGTTCCATTTTTCCATACCAAGGAGCCTGTTATCCATAGATTCTCCTGGTCGTGTTGCTGGCATGGCTGCATGTGCGCCTTTCTATTCTATGTTTAGCTTCTCAGTGTTCAATTCCACTTCCAAATTTATTTATTACTAGCTGTCCCCTGCCACGTGTTGCTGTGGCCCAGTCTGGTGATCTGGAAAATAAAGTAATGAGAAAGTGTTGGTTTCTAATATATGTAATTTCTTTATGCTTGTGGGTAAACAGTACTTCTTGTTGTTTCTTTGTCAGTATTGATGTAGTAGAGATTGTCTTTGGAGTTATCGCTATGGTGAGTCAGTCCCCTCAAACCCTTCCAGTAGGTTGAGTAAGTCATGAGGATTCTGTGTGCCAAGTTTGGTCCAGGTCCACATTGGTGGAGGTCATGGTTTCCCTGGTTGTGAGTGAACTACAGCTCCCAGAAAAGAAGGTCAGTTCCCCCCAAACCCATCCAATAATCAAATTTCGGCATATCAGGTATATGTGCCTATTTTGGTCCAGATCCATTGTTGTTTGGGTTCACAGTGCTCTCTGGATGTAGTTGAATTTCCTCAAAGACCTCCAGTATTATTTGCTGGTCATGGGGGCTCTGTGTGCTAAGTTTGGTCCAATTCCATCTTTGGTGGAGTTCAGAGTGCTCATTGATTTCAGGTGAACTATAAATCCCAGTACCTACAACTCCAAAATGTCCAGGCCAATTCCCCTCAAAACCCACCAGTATTCAAATTTGGGCATATTGGGTATGCATGCCAGGTTTGGTCCAGATCCATCATTGTTTGTGTTCATAGTGCGCTCTGGATGTAGGTGAACTACAACTCCTATAAATCCCCCCAAAGACCGTCAGTATGTTTTGTTGGTCATAGGGGTTCTGTGTGCCAAGTTAATTCCAGGTCCATCATTGGTAGAGTTCAAAGTGCTCTTAGATTGCAGGTGAATTGTACATCGCAGGATCTACAACGCTTATAAATCATGGTGAATTCTCCCCAAACCTCTCTAGTATGTTCAGTTGCTAATCAATTCCTGTTTGCTGTGTGCCATAGAAAAGAATAGGAAAGGGTTAAGGGAGAGGCTGTGGGCACGGTCATGCAAATTCTACATCAATGGAGAGAGTCAGAAAGACTGAGATGTTTGTGGTGGAGGAAACACAGATATCTAGGATGAAATGGTCCCCTTATGAAAACCTTAACTTGGATGTTTGGCAATATAGTGTTGGTGGAGGACATTGATTGGTAGGGCTCTTGTACATGTTCATGGTGCTCACGATAACCTACAATGTCATTGAAGGGAGGGCCATTGGTGTCTCCTGAGCAGTGGGAGCTGTAGCTGTTTGTGGAGACAGGAGTTTGTCTGTGTAAGTGGACATCTCAGCCACACGCACATACATGTTTTCACGTTTATTATGTGTATAGATATTTTACTTATTGCTCCTTTTAATTGTTTGTTATTTTTCTCTTTGTAATCCTTTTAGTTTTATTTCCTCAAATTGTGTTATTTGTTTTCTGGTTTTATTTCAGACCCACCAATTTTTATTAATTTTTTCCAGTTGAATCCAGTGGAGCCCTGAGATATTTTTTTTCCTCTCAGTTCCTCTCTCATTTTTCCCTTTCCCATTCCATTACCTTTAATTTGTTGGTTAAATAATTGTTTTTTGTTTAATTAAATTTTTCTCCCTGATAATTCTTCCATCTCATCCTTAACCTTCATGTAGAAATTTTGTAGCTTTTCAGTCTCACCACATATGAATAAACCTTCCCATTCTCCTGCATTTTTGCCAATAAAGTTTTGATTTTTTTGTAATGTGGCCAGTTTGTTCGAGATTTTATACCATCTCCTTCTATGAACTAGTGTGGGCTTTGAGATCTACTGGGGAGGCCCTTCTCTCGATCCCACCACCATAACAGGTGCGGTTGGTGGGGATGAGACAGAGGGCCTTCTCAGTGGTGGCTCCCCAGCTCTGGAATGCCCCCCCCCCCCTAAAGATTAGATTAGCCCCAAATCTCCAAACCTTCAATTCGAGCCTAAAACATGGATATTTACATGGGCCTTTGACCTGGAGTAATGTACTGTGGTCATGTGATGACATCGACCATTGTTATTCGGCACTTTAGCTTGTGTTTGAAGAAATCTAATGACCCACAGGAATGACTGTGTTTTAGAATTTTTAAATTTTATTGATAGAAATTGTCCATTGTTTGTATTCAGTCAAATTGTGTATTGTTTTGATGATATGTAATTCTGTTTTATGTGTGGCACCTTGAGTGCTTTGTTAGCTACCCTGAGTCCCTTCTGAGAGATGGTGGCAGGGTACAAATAAATGATTATTATTATTATTTCTCCTTCTAAAATGTCCATTTTAAAATTTGGTCTCTTGGAATCTTGGGAATTAAAGAGTAAATGTGGGGAAAGAAACTGGCTATTATGGCATGGAATGAGCCAGAGGAAAACGTTTTATAAGATCTGGTGCCTAACTAACTACAACTCCCAAAATTCCATAGCCAGGACACTTAAAGGTTTGTTTGTTTTTGTCATGTCAGGAGCAACTTGAGAAACTGCAAGTCGCTTCTGGTGAGAGAATTGGCCGTCTGCAAGGACGTTGCCCAGGGGAGGCCCAGATGTTTTGATGTGTTACCATCCTTGTGGGAGGCTTCTCTCATGTCCCCGCATGAGGAGCTGGAGCTGATAGAGGGAGCTCATCCGTACTCTCTCCGGATTCGAACCTGCAACCTGTTGGTCTTCAGTCCTGCCGGCACAGGGGGCTCACTTAAAGGGGGTCAGACTGCATTAATTCGACAGTGTAGATGCACCCTAAGTCTAGGTTAAAAGGAAAAAGAATCTGGACTAGCAATTCCAGCCACTTCTGAGCACCATCCTGGTTTCAGACAGGGCAGTGGGTGCTGTTCTATGACCTGAAATCAGGTTGTGTTGCCCTTATTGTCAGATTGTATTGCATTTTATGGATCGGAGTCTCGAAAATGACAGACTGTACTGATAAAATACAACTAAGTGAAATTAAATTGCAATATGTTTGAAAAAAGAATTGGTAGAGATGGAAGGTAGGTGTGAAGAAAATAATGAGAAGAAAGGTGCAGGGTGTACACATTATACTTGAAAACCCAAAGCACCCCTCCTTTCCCTCAACCTCAAGGCCCATTTTTACCTTTGCATCAATGATACAAAAACACTATCCCCCCTCCTCTGTTTGTGTGGGTATATGGGCCTTCGAGTTGCCTGTCATGGTGACCCCATGGATTTCACATGTTTCTCTAAATTTTGTCACCTTCCATTAAGAATGAGCAAAGTCTGGAACAATCTGCTTCACCGAAAGGCATTAGGCGGGCGCCTGAGTGCACCATTAGTTCCAAGGGTGTGAGGATCCCAGCGGTCATGGGCTCTTTCAAGAGGGCACCGTGCTTCCAGTGTATTCCCCAGTAAGGTCCAATCTACACTGCCATTATAATGCAGTATGAACTGGATTTAAAAAGCTTGAGAGGAGACATGAGAGTCAGGTTTCAATATCTGAAAGGCTGTCCTAAGGAAGAGGGAGCAGGCCTTGTTTTCTGCTGCTCTGGAGATGACTCAATGGAGCCATGGGTTCAAATGGCAGGAAAGGAGATTCCACCTGAACATTAGGAAGAACTCTTTGCTTCTGAGTGTGGGGGAGGCTTTTAAACAGAAGCTGGATGGCCATCTGTCAGGAGTACTTTGTGCTTTTCCTGCATGGCAGAAGGGGGTTGGACTAGATGACCCATTTGGTCTCTTCCAACTGTATTTTATGATTCCGTGCTTATGTACTTTGTTGTATTCTGTGTGTTTTTGCACTATTGAGTGGTTTTGTGAGCCGCCCCGAGTCCCTCCAGGGAGGTGGTGGTGGGATGTACATAAATATGGTTATTATTATTATATGCTTTTATATGGCAGTGTCCATGGAGCCTAAGTCCCAGAGCAGGAAGGAGGGATGGCTGATGTTGGGTTCTCCAGGTATTGATGGAGTACAGTCCCCATCATTCCTCAATAGTGACTGTGTGGACGAGGTACGGTTCAACCAAACCTAGGGAGCCACACAATTCCCTCCTTTAAAACCCACTGAAATCCCTTTGCAAACTCTTTGGCAGAAGAAGGCACCTAGGAAATTTTGTGTATAATGTGGACGAGACTGAGCTACAAGAAGTTCATTTTTTAGATCTGAGTTACCTCTCGGGGCCCTTCCACACAGCCATATAACCCAGAATATTAAGGCAGGAAATTCCACTATATCTGTTTGAACTGGGTTATCTGAGTTCACACTGTCATATATTCCAGTTCAAAGCAGATATTGTGGGATTTCCTGCCTTGATATTCTGGGTTATATGGCTGTGTGGAAGGGCCCTCAGTGTGCTTGTGGTACGTATTATACTGTGGGCTGCATTGTAGCCTCTGATTTGCAGAAGTGATCCTATTTGCTTGCAGGGAGGAATATGTAATATGTCTGACAACCAGCTAGATCAGATCCAGCCTTTTTGGATAGTTAAGTTCCTGAACATTTCAATTTTTTAAACTTAGGGCCATTCCACACAGCCATATAACCCAGAATATCTCATTTGAACTGGAATATCTGAGTCTACACTGCTATATATCCCAGTTCAAAACAGATAATGTGGGATTGAGGGACTTTAAAAAAAAGGCCTTCCTTGAAATACTGATTTTTTCTTATTTATTTATTTATTTATTATTTGCATTTGTATTCCGCCTCTTCCCGAGGGCTCGTGGCAGGTTACAAGACATACATAGTGATCGGCCGGCAACACTTATTGCTATCCATAGTGAGCAGAGTTGACTGAAAAGATCTGAGCAGACATTATGGATTGAAAATAAATAGGAAATGGTCACCTCCTGCTTGTTGCCAAGCCTGGTGCTCAGGGGGGAAGGGGGAATACCATGTCAATTCTTTAGTTTTATGCCAGATAATTTAAAGCAAGAAATTAAATCAAATCCACAACACCATGGCAATTCAATGTTGTTTGATTACTCATGTGAAACACCTAGGGCACAGAAGCTTTTCAGAACACCCCACATCTGCTCCTCTCCTCTTTGAGAGAAAGGGGGTGTGGTGCACGTGAAAGGGGGTGTGGTGCATTCTTAGCTTTTTTATATATGTATTTTTAATTGTTTTATTGTGTATATAAGAAACAGAACAATCAGAAAAAGAGAAAAAAGAAAGGGGGACAAAAAGGAAAGAAGAAGAAAATGACAAAAGAATAAACAGGATATGTTAAGCTACAATAACTGTTCAGCTAATATCAGTTTTTCCACATGTTTAACTAGTGTTTGCTGTATATTGTTTTGTAAACCTGTTAATTCTTAGCTTTTTAAAGACACCTGTTAACTATAAAAGATGTAATGCAGACAAATTCAGTTTGAATGCTAGAAAGATACATGACCGGCTTTATTAATCTTTTTGTAAAGAGAACAATTGTACAGAGCTTGAAGCTTATTGCAGCGAGCTTGGCATTTGCAATTTGAGGACAGCATAAGATTTAGAGAGAAAAGAAAAGGAGACAATAAACATTGAGAACAAGCAGTTTCTATTAAGAGAATGCCTAGCATAGATAATATTGTTATCAGCAAAGCTGGCAAAAAGAAGACAGGTTACAGCTTGACCTTCTGCCTCAGGCATGTGCAGACTTCACCCCTCCCTCCAGGTGTTTTCGACTGCAACTCCCAGTCATCCCAGACAGCTTGCCGGCTGTTAAGAATTGTGGGATTTGAAGTTAAAGACACCCGGAGGGCTAAAGTTTGCCCATGCCTGATCTACCCCCATGTTTTACATTTCTATGGAACTGAGAGAGAAAAGACATCAATTAAAGCAACAAACACTCGAATTAATCCTCTGGCCGAGCCCTTGCTGCTTAAAGAACCTTTGCATTTTCTGTCGCTCACTTTCAAACCCCGGCACTTGCTCCTAATACCTCCTTCAAAGAGCAGCTTAACAGGCAGCGACAGAAGAAACTTGGGAAGTTTCTGAAAGGCAAGAAGCAGCACTCTGAGGGATCCAACGGCAAGGCACGACGAGTGGGTCTAGGCTGGGTGTGCAAAGCGGCAGGTGAAGCGGTGCTGGTTAGGTGCTCATTTGCCCACCAGGAAGTAGGTGGTCCAAGCGGCCAGGACCAGGGCCCCCAGCAGCACTGTGTAGCTGAAGACGATGAAGGCCAGCAGCTCACGCAGCACCTTCAAGTAGTGGAGGGTGAAGGACTCCCCCATGTAGCGGGCCCGGAAGCGGGAGAAAGCGGAGTGCCTCGGCATGGTCTAGGTGGCACATAGACGGGAAGAAGCAAGGGCCACCGTTAGCACCAGCAAGAACTACCCAAAACCATCCATAAACTCACCCGGGACCATGAGCTTCCCATCGCACCACCCCACAGACATCTACCTGGGGGAGTGCCTTTTAGAGAGGCCATCGGAAGCTGTCTACCAGGCAGGTTAGTAGAGCACAATACGCTTTGCAGTCCTGAAATCCCTTCTGCAAACACTCACAAGCCCTCCCACAATTTCAAGAAAGAAAGCTAGTAATAAGCCTGCAGGACAGTTTTCCCTGGTGCCTATCCCCCCCGAGAGGGAAGCCCACCCTCTTCAATCCATTGTGGGGGGTGGGAAGGCACAATGGCCAGATTTATAGCTCACCGTGCATTAATAGCCACGAAATGCACTTGCCAAAGCAGTCGATTCCTCTAAAGGGAGCCTACTTTAATATTTAATGTTATAATTGCATCTAATGGACAGAGTGGCAGAAAACTTTTGTTTATGATTTGAAGGTTAAGTACAAATGATCTCCCTGGAATTTTTTTTTGCATTGTGCAAAAATAGCCACTATGAGAGTGGGAAAAGGTTTCACATCCAGAGTTTGTCCACCCAACACACCCCTTTTGAGATACCGCATGCTGCAGCAGTTCTTAAAAGTTTGAGAACGCATGTGCTCGGCTGTTGTCTTGTATTCAGAAATCCCTTGCCTTTATATTTTTGGATGATCCTTTGTCAGTCTAAGGTTCAAAGAGATCACCTCTTTCTCCTGCCATTAAATAGACAGAGGTTTGGTTTAAAAAGAGACACACATGGAACAGGTTGGATCGCAAATAACCTCATGTTTGTCTCAGCCGCAGAAAATAAAGCCGGGCTCAAACCCCAGCTAATCTAGGAAGATTATTTCCCCAAACAATACGGATGCTGTTGAGAGTGAATTGAATTTCTGGTAATATCAAGCACTTGCAATAATTGCTCAAAGCTACCGTTGCGTTTTTTTTAAAAAAGTATTTCATCTTGAAACCGTTCAATTCCTTCAACAGCACCGTTTGATGTTTTACCAGAGAAAATGCACGGAAACCTCTTGTCTAAAAAGAGAACAACATCTGCATTAGAGTTTATAATATTCCCAAAAGGAGGAACTAGAGCTAATAAGACCAAGTTACTCACTGTGGGTGGGAGATGGCACGGAAAGTTCCTTGCTGCTTCCTTTCTGTTGTGCAGCTCTTGGGCTCAGTCTCTCTCTCTCTCTCTCTCTCTCTCTCTGTCAGTCGTATGGTTTGTGAGAAAGATGTGGTGCATCTGGATCTTTTCTTATTAATATGAAGAGGCAGGTCTAATGACGTGGTCTGCGAGGCCACTCAAGTCCGAAAGGGATAGGTGGGGCCAAGGACTGAGGCTGGACTAGCAGAGGCGGAGTACGTCTCTTTGCTCTTCTTCGCAGCACAAAGGCAAGTTTCGCCTTGAACAAAGTATAAGGCATGCTGCCCAGAAAGTGTCC
Organism: Anolis apletophallus; assembly: GCA_030556195.1. NCBI lineage: Eukaryota > Metazoa > Chordata > Lepidosauria > Squamata > Anolidae > Anolis > Anolis apletophallus. The sequence goes on from JARBWK010000011.1 coordinate 87,541,842, forward strand.
CGTCCTTATAAGAGCCTAATTACGGTCTTTGCATTAGGTGAAGTGGATTCCGGTCTCCAAACTCTTGTCCTAGGTCAAGGTTCTTTCATCAAAGGACTTTGTGGGGTGGGCTACGGGGTGGTTTCCCCCTTGAATGTAATGCGCTGCATCTTTACAAATTTTTTTTGTCCTCACTGCCCCCCCCCCAACCTTCCTCTGTAATTTTGTTATACAGCAGCTGCTTGACAGGAGGAGGGCTTTGTAGTCCAAATGGAAAACTCTTATGGTCTATAAAAATAGAGTACTCACCCTACCAAATGGAGTTTCCAGCAATGTTGTTCTTGGAAAAATCACCAAATACAGATATTTGTCATATAATTTAATGTTAGTTTTCCACAGAGCTTGGGAAGATACTTGTCAAAAAACATTTTATGTAATTTTGATTTTAACATTCACAGAAGGTTCTTGTGTGAATGCTGCATGTTTGAAAAGTGACTTTTCAGGGTCCTTGTTGATGCCAGTCCTGTTGGTGGTGCCCCTAACAGCTGGACTTCTTGTCAGAGGCAGAGCTGCATTTCGTTTATTTCTTTTGAAAACCATATCTGCGACTTTTAAAATCCATTATAAGTGTGTTTGTTGGGGTTTTTTTCTTATGTACTGACAGTTAAAAATCTTCAAAAACTATTTTTTTTAAAAAAAAATGTGTTGTATTTTAATCAGTTTTACCACACTGTTACTATGTAATTGTTTTTAAACTTTTGTATTGTCCTCAGAAGCACTTTAATTATCTGTTGGGTGTCTGCCCCACATTGTCCTTGAAACTTTCCTGCTATACAATCTAGCTCTGTCTGCATCCAATGTTTATTTTAAAAATGTAATTCACAATTGCTCCGCCCAAAATGCTTTTGTCTGTTATTGCTTATGTTAAGTTTTATTGATTGTATTGCTTTATAATTGCTGTTGTGTTATTATGTCTTATTGGGCTTGGCCTCATGTAAGCCGCCCCTAGTCCCTTTGGGAGATGGGATAGGGTATAAAGTTAATAATAAATATTGCGCTTTAAAAACTTGACTAAGTGTGGGATTGTTCGCCACCTTGAGTCCCCACAGAGAGAAAGGTGGGGTATAAAGTTGTAATAATAACAATATTGCACTCCCCCTTGAGCCCTAGCTTTGGGGAAAAGAGCATTAAAAAGTGAATAGAAATCTGTAGAGGCAGAGTTGCACTTTGTGGTCCCATTGTGCATGGGTGTGCTATGCATATACAGGCAGCCCCCAAGTTATGAACATCGGTTCTGTAGGTTTGTTCTTAAGTTGAATTTGTATGTAAGTCAGAACAGGTACATTTTTAAGTGTAACTCCAGCCATATTTATATCTATAGATCTATATATAAGCTTTGGATCGCATAGGGAACGGTTAACACCCTTCTAGGGTTTCCTTTGTTGTCTGTATCCCTGTTCAGAAGATTTCACCCCACTTTCTGTCCCTGTGATAATTGGGTTTTAGAAAATATGGCTTGTTGTGGAAACAAGGATTGAGGATAAAACTTCAAACACCTTTTCCCCATGAGAATAACTCTTTCAGGAGTGAATTTACCTTCCGAGGGATAGATGCCTCGCACTTTCTGTTGTCACACACCTGTTGTAGAACTATGAATCGTTTCACAGAATCATAGAATAATGAGAGTTGGAAGAGACACATGGGCTACCCAGTCCAACACCCTACCATGCAGGAAAAGCCCAAAGTACCATGACTTCTTCCTGTATTTGACACATTCAGAACATTTCCACTATTCTGTTTGTCCTCCATAACATACAATTTATGTTAGTGCAATGTCCTGCTGCACATTTAAAATAGAATAATAGAGTTGGAAGAGACTCCATGGGCCATCTAGTCCAACCTCCTGCCATGCAGTAAATGCACAACCAAAGCACCCCGACAGATGGCCATCCAGCCTCAGTTTAAAAGCCTCCAAGGAAGGAGCTTCTACCTCACTCAGAGGCATAGAGTTCCACTGCTGAACAGCTCTTACAATCAGGAAGTTCTTCGTCGTGTTCAGGTGGAATCTCCTGTCCTGCAATTTGAATCCATGGCTCCAAAGTCCTAGTTTCTAGGGCAGCAGAAAACAAGCCTGCTCCCTCCTCTTCAAGGCATCCTTTCACATATATATCCTCTCCACCTTCTCTTTTGCTGGCTAAACAGACCCAGGTCTTTTAACACAGCTCCTCCATGCTGCAAGACACCATATTCCACTGCTGAGCAGCTCTTACAAGTGGCAGATTGGGTCTAAAAATATTGGTTGCCAGGAGACAAAAGGGGGGGGGGGCGGTCTGCAACTATAAAGGCTAGTTTAATTTTCTAAGTAATAAATGACTTTTTAAAATAAAACACAGAAGTGGAAAAAAGATACAATTAAAATTAAAAAATTGCAATGCCTGGTGGTAATATTTGAACATCTTATTATATTTTTAAGCTTCTAAAAGGTCATTAACATTTGTAACATAATGTTTAATGTTAAAGAAGACCCACTTCTCCACTGACAGCCACCACCAGTTTGCCACTGGCTCTGACTGATGCGGAGGAGGAATCTTGTCCTGCAGTTTGACTCCATTGCCGGACTCGCTCCCCCCAAAGCACAGAAGGACCCTGTGGCAGTGGGCTGGGAGGCTGTGGGGTTTTGGAGATGTGGCTCAGCCTGGCATGTGCACACAGGTGCCTCTTCCACAACTCTAGACTGCAGCCATTTGTCAGAATCCTCTCTGAACACTGAAGTTACATAACTGTATGTTTCCCTGGCTATATAGCAGAGGCATGAAGGAATGCCTTTACCGAATGAGGAAGATGCTGAGTGGGAAACCAGTCAGAGGACCTGGTGCACATTGGCACCCAATATGATGCTCCCAGGATATATTGCATTGGTCCTGAAGCATACCAAGGTTGGGAGGCATGCCATTGGTTCCATTATGCATTAGGCACCAATGAGCATTGGGCCCTTTGATGGCTTTGTTAATGGCAGACAGGGTCTTCCATAAGTTTGACATTCTCATTCCTGCAAACATAGGACTACTTTGGTTTGATGCATGTCCCCCACAGGATTGTGTCCCAATAGATGTCACACTGCAGAGACATACACTAGGCAATATTCAGGCAGGATCTTGGCCATTATTTTCCCTTAACTTTTGAGCTCATTTTAATACAACATTCCATTTGAAAAGTGACACTTTGAACTGCTAGAGTAATGCGAAACAATGACAGCTCTGCCTCTAATTACTTTGGGGGGGGGGAGGCAGGGGTTGGACTGGATGCCCTTGGGGGTCTCTCCCAACTCTGGGATTCTTTTTAAAATGGGAAATGGGGTATTTTGTGTCATCCCCTTTCTCTTCCTGCAGTAACTCAAAACAGGAAGCCTCCCTTGTGGTTTGTTCCTTCCAAACTCTGATTCTACGTTCTTTCTATATGGAAGGATATCCCATCTATTAAAAGAACCAAATGCCTCTGTAGAAAGGGAAGGTCTTATAGTTTGAAAGTGAATCATGCCTTTGTCCTTCAAAAAATGGCACAACATGATGAGCCAACTGTGTCCATTTCTGAAGTGGAAAGTGTCCTGGCATGGCCCTGGGACTCATGTATGCAAGTTGCAACAGGTACATTTTTAAAGTGTTAACTGCAGCCAAATGTATATATTCCTTAGCTTTGGATGGCACAGGGAAGGGGAACACCTCTTTGGTATTTGTTTGGCTGTCTGTGCCCCTGTTCAGAAGATTTCACCTGTGTTCATTCGATTTTGAAAAATGTGGCTTCTTGTGGAAACAAGGATCTGTGTGGAGGCAGCTAAAAATAAAATATTATTATTAGAGACAAAAGCTTTAGTGGAGACCCCTTTTCCACATAACCCTTTCAGGAGTGAATTTCCCTTCTGAGGGGTAGATGTCTCTCACTTCCTGTTGTCTCAGCCCTGTTTGTAACTAGGAGGCATTTGTAAGTCAGATGTTTGTAACTTGGGGACAGCCTGTAGTTTGTCCCCAGGAATTGTGGAAAGTGCTGTTTTTCAGCAGTAAATTTGTGGATTAGATCATTCATGGATTGAAATGGATTCTTGCATGTTCTCTAGGACAGTGTTTTTCAACCTTTTTTGAGCTGCGGCACATTTTTTACATTTACAAAATCCTGGGGCACACCACCAACCAAAATGACACTCTTAACACAGTAATACATATAGTTAATATGTTTTTAAATGTATTTATACACTCAGTGTGAAACCTGGGCCTGTTTCGATGAACACAACATAGATATCATGGCAGGAATAGCAGAAAGACACACACTAAGGTCTTGCTCAACAGCTGTCAGTCTCTCTCTGTGTTTAGTTTTTATCGCAGTCGCCCTGTCCTCAGGGAAGCCAGCTGGAAAGAGAGCAGCCAGACGAAAACACACTCTGAGGCAGAGAGTTCCACTGCTGAACAGCTCTCACAGTCAGGAAGTTCTTCCTAATGTTCACCCTCCTACACAGACATGCTTCCCTGTGACGTTTGCTTTTCTGCCTGTGCTGTTGTGCTCTCTCTTTCTCTATATATAAATGTAATGTTCATTTGTGGGATTAACATAACTCAAAAACCACTGGACAAATTGCTGCCAATTTTGGCCACAAAACATACTAATACTAACCCATGGAGGGACCATCACTCAAAAAATTGATTTTGTCATTTGGGAGTTGTAGTTGCTGGGAGTTATAGTTCACCCGCAATCAAAGAGCATTCTGAACTCCACCAATGATGGAATGGAATCAAACTTCCCACACAGAACTCCCATAACCAAGAGAAAATACTATAAGAATCTGGTGGGCATTGATCTTGAGTTTTGGAGTTGTAGTTCACCGACATCCAGAGAGCACTGTGGACTCAAACAATGTTGGATCAGGACCAAACTTGGCATGAATACATAATATGCCCAAATGTGAACACAGATGGAGTTTGGAGAAAATAGACCTTGACATCTGGGAGTTACAGTTTCTGGGATTTATAGTTAACACACAATCAAACAGCATCCTGAACTCTTGCAACAATGGAATTGAACCAAACTTGGCATATTGAACTCTCATTACCAACAGAAAGTACTGAAAGGGTTTGCTTGGGAATTGACCTTGAGTTTGGAAATTGTAGTTCACCTACACCCAGAGAGCACTGTGGACTTAAATAATGATGGATCTGGACCACACTTGGCATGAATACTCAATATGCCCAACTATGAACACACATGGAGTTTGGGGAAAATAGACCTTGACGTTTGGGAGTTGTAGTTCACCTACATCCAGAGAGCACTGTGGACTCAAATAATGATGGGCGGGCCTCTTCCTCATGGGGAGGGGGACACTCCACCCCTTTCCAACCCTCCCTTCGCTCACCTCAGCCTCTCTGCCGGTCCCTCCTCCGTTTGCCCTCTAGGAGGGGTGGGGATGCCTACCTTAGAGAGAGGGAGGGAGCGCACATGAGGAAAGTGGGTGGGGCCGGCGGCGCTCAAAACAGTCCCCGCCCTTTCCCCTCCATGTTTTGGCCTCCCAGCGGTAAAGAGAGCGCATGCGAGCGAGGGGAAGGTGCGGCTGTGCAGAGGAGCAGCCCTCTCACCTCACACTTGAGCGAGCGCGAGGAAAAGAACAGGCCAGAGCGAGGAGGAAGTGGCCTCTGCCGCCGCTGCTGCTTTTCCTTCGGACTCTGAGGGGAAGGATGGGACAACAGCAGCAGCAGCAGCCATAGCAGCCTCCTCCTTCTCCCATGGCACACCTGATGATCGCACACTAGTGTGCCGTGGCACAACGGTTGGGAAACACTGCTCTAGGAGAGAACATTTCTCCTTCAGGGCAACTCTACAGTCGACTTCTACTTTAAATCAATTGTGTAGTGTTTACAGTGGACTCTTCAGAAGGGGCTTCAGCTGTACTTCATAGAATGTAGAACACATATGTGTTTCGCTATGTTGTAACCTGCCTCAAGCCATGAGGAGAGGCAGATAAGAAATATGATTTATTACAGAAAGGGAAATCAGCTGGAAGTGGTTGCAAGCAGAAAAGTTTAAGAAATTCTGGTCTAGTCCAGCATTCCCCAACCTATTCTTCCATTCTCATCTCCTTCATTGGCTAGGGCTTTGGTTCATCTTAATTTTAAAAAGAAATACTCCATGCCAAGATGCCTAAGATTTAAAAAAAACCCTGAAATGCTCCTCCTTTCCTGCATGCTCTCTTGCATCTGCAGGAGATGCTTCAGCTGTACTTCCATCAAAAGGAATACCAGCCTGTTTAGTAAGCTTTACAAATACCAATTTGTTATCAGGAAAGTTTTAGTTTCTACATCTATTTTCTATACCTGAGATTATGTAAACATTTATTGGGCCTAAAGGGGTTGTGATTGGGAAAGTGCAAGAACCCCTGCTCTAAACATGGTGGAATGAGAGTTGCAGTCTAACAGTATGGATTATATATGAGAGGTCCGTAGCCTGTGAAAATGTGTATTGCAGGCACTCCATGTCGCCTGCCTCCTCCTGGCTATTTCAGCTGCAAGCATCTCCTGCATTTTCCCCACTAAGATGCATTATAGCTTCACAAATGGACTCTAAATTTAATCAGTTGCTCTTGTTATCAAATTATTGGCCTTGTGATCAGCAAAGCTTTCACATTAAAAAAACCCAACAGAAACTCCAACTATCCAGCTACACAGGAAGCCAATGAGGCTATAATTACTTCCCCAGAGGCTGGGAGCCTTTTTTCCCAGAAGCATGAGAGCGCTCCTCCGCTTTGGCATCTGCATAAAATAGCCATGGGAGCAAGAGGGCCAGAGCTTGGGGCTTTGGGGCAGGAAGGGGAGCTTCAGGGGACAGACCTGTCCCAGTAGTATTGTCTCTGGAACAGAAAGGCACTGCAAGGAGCAGACAGGAAGAGCCAAGCTTAAACATCTGCAAGGATGCCATGTTTGAATAAAGTACAAGAAAGATCCACCTAAATCTTAAGAAGAACATCCTGATAGCAAGAGTGAATGAAGCCAGGCGGACAAGTAAACTTAGAACTGAGTGAATAAAGTGCCCCAGTGAAAGGCTTATGGAGTGGAGCAAGACATGAGGAGAGGGAGGCCTAGCTAGTTAAATAGTCACACACCTTTTTCGGGTCAAAAATATGATCAAAAGTGTGACTATTATGAAATACAATTCAGTAGTCTTTACAGTCAAAATTTGCTCTAGACAATTCAATATTTATTTTACAGCTCTACCTACAGAAACACATAGTATAGTTACCTCACCAGGTGTGGGAATGCACCTTTGTTAGAACCATTTGTTGCCTCTCTTTTTAAAAAGGCAAGCTTGCCTACGTTTTTCCGTTTTGCCATCATACCTTTTGCAAGCCTGTTTGATGTGCTCCCAATTCTGGGGATTGAAAGGTCACCAAAAAACTTAAAAAATACAATGGTACGAGCCTCAGAAATTAGCAGATATGTAAGTAGTTGTAGAATCAGAGTTGAAGGGCAAAGATGGCTGCATAGAAGCCAAATGGGTGTCTAGGAAGAGCATTTAAGAAAAACAAATGACAGAAGAAAAAGGAGAAAGTTAAATACCAGGGGAAAGAAATCCTGAAAAGTTGCAGAATGTGTCCACCCCAAAGGGATGCTTACCATTTACAATAAATACAAACAGGACATATTTGGATAAAGACAATGGTTACAAGGAACACCCAACCACAGAGCTGAAAAGTCCTCCTGTGCCTTTCCCTTTCAGGAACCAGGCCAAGACATATCACAGTGTGTGACATGCCATGGCTGGATATTCTCAGAAGCCATTCTCCCAACGCCAACATGTTTGTTCTCTGCTCCTTTTGAAGACAACATCGGCATCCCGCAAACGGCCATCTTCCTCCGTTGAGGCGTGGAGCCTCGAGTCTAAAAAGGTGGCGGCTCTAGCTTCTCCATTAAGGATTTGATCCAGCTTGTTCCGTTGATGAGTTTAGTCGTTGCAATCACATATTCTGTGCCCCCATCTTCCATTTGCGACAAAAACCGGAGGGCCGCTATTTCCGCATACGTCACGCCACCCAAGAAGAAGACAAGAGTGACTCTGTTTTCTCCATGCTGACCTGCATTTTTTACAGCAAGAGAAATAGGAAAGGGACTCCAAAATTATCTTAAGTGTCTTACTCCCTCAAACCAGACCCGACAAAAGCCTTTCCCAACAAAACTAAGTTGCCAATGAACCCCTGAGCAAAAGGGGAATGATTCCAGAGAAATTTGAAAAAATGGGTCATCTCACATAACATGTATTTATTGGTATAAATGGCTAACAGAACTTAATAAATATATTAACAAAATGCTTTTTTCTGCTTCCGTCCATTGCTCAAAATAAAAATCATGCATCAAAAGTGACTGATTTCTAATAAATGAAATGTGGTTTTAGGCCTTATCTTCTAAGCTGAGACTATATAGTTTTACATCTGTGAATCTAGAAATTCTCTCTTACCTCCAAAGTGCTTGAAATAATAATTACTATTATTATTAATACTCTGCTTCTTTTCTCAAAAAAAAAATCCAAAGCAGCTTACAGTAAAACCAATACAATAACATTTCAAACCCAAAAACATACAAACATTAAATTTAAATCTATATAAATAAAAATGTACTGTTCGTTTGTGGAATTAAACATAACTCAAAAACCACTGGACGAAATGACTCCAAATTTGGCCACAAGACACCTACCAACCCAACAAGTGACCATCACTCAAAAAATACCAAAAAGACAAAGCGACAAGGACTTAAAACACCAAACAAGCAAAAAGACGTAACAGCACATGCGCGAAAATGACTCTACCCTGGCCTCGCCCCCCTTCAGCATGAGGGGAGGAAAAAAACAAGCAACCCTAGGAAAGGAGCTGGCTGTCTCTTCTTCGTAAGCCAAGGCAGCAGGCCCCCAAAGCAGCAGCAGAGAAGCCAGCCAAGGAGAGGAGGAGGAAGGACCCACAGGAGAAGAACAGCCCAGCAAAGCCGCTCTGGTCGGGGAAGAGCTCCAAAGATGGAGCCAGAAGAAAAAGGAACCCTGAGGAAGGTGGTGGGGCCAGGAGGCCAACCCCAAACTCAATTGCCTGCTGCCAACTCAGCTGCGATGCTAGGAAAAGACATAGAGAGAGATAGAGGGAGGCAAGGAATCCATGCAGGGAGGCAAGCAGCGCGCAAACTTCTTTGGCTAGCTCTCAGCAGCCCTCAGGCTGGAGAACGGCCGGCCCAATGGTGCCATAGACTTAGATGGGACCTGTAAAGGCCATCCAGTCCAACCCCCTCCTGCCAGGCCAGACACAATCAAAGCCTTCATGACAGAGAGCCATCCAGCCATGGATCTAGACAATGATTCAGGCAGCGAAGGAAGGAAGGATAGAAAGGTAGGAAAATTAGGACTAATAAAGGCAAGGTAGGAAAATTAGGACTAATAAAGGCAAGGTAGGAAAATTAGGACTAATAAAGGCAAGGTAGGAAAATTAGGACTAATAAAGGGAAATATTTCTTCACCCAGAGGGTCATTGGGTTATGGAACTCACTTCCAGAAGAGGTTGTGACAGCTGTCAGCCTGGACAACTTCAAGGCAGGATTAGACAGATTCATGGATACCAAGTGTATCGGTAGTTACTGAAAAGGACATTCAAGTGCCACCTCGGAGTTGGTTGAGGTAGGCACGATTTCCCTGGGTACTGGTTGTGGGGGGTCGGGAGCAGGTCAGGGTTTTGCCCTCCCTTCTGATCGAGATCCCCGTGTACAACTGGTGGGCCACTGTGTGATACAGAATGCTGGACTAGATGGGCTGAGGTCCGATTCAGCATGGCTCTTCTTATGTTCTTATGTTCTTAGAAAGAGGTCAAGAATTAAGAAAGGCGAGAAAGATGACGGGAAAGAAAAAGAGGGAAGGAAAGAAAGAAGGAAGGAAAGAGAGAAAGACCGGAGGAAGAAAAGAAAGATGTAGGGAAGGATGGAGGGAAAGAGGGAAGGAAGGAGGAAAGGAGAGAAGAAAAGAAGGGACAGAAAAAGACGGGGGAGGGGGAGGAAAGCGGTAGAGAAGGAACCAGACTGAGGCCACAGCAAAGCGTGGCTGGGGACAGCTTTAGTCGAATTAAATATTAGCGGTATTAAAAATAAAGTTACAATCCTTAACAGCAATGAAAGCAATGGCACCTCAGTTGGCATCCTGTGAGCTCATCTAAACTCGAATAAACGTATCAATTGTTAAAACAGTGAGGCAACAAAGGCCAAGTCCCACTGTTTGATGATGCCTCCTCTAGATGGCATTTATGGTAGAATTGAGGCCATGGGCTGGTGCTCAAGGGGTGACCTTGACATTCATGGACGGATGCCTTTCGCTAAGCGGAGCCCATGTCCACGGCACCTGCTAAGGCTACTAGAGTTCGCTGGATCCTGGCATTTGCCACAAACTGTTTTGTTGCAATACCAATGGCACAACCAAGGCGACTTACGCTTTTTCTGAAGCCCTGTCGGGAGCTGCTGCCTCTCTTCGAAGTGTGGGCCGGGGAGCATCTTGAGAACCTCTTCTATGCTCCTCCAACCCGGACGGGCCAGCAGTTGCGCCAGGCGCACACTCAGAGGCGCATAACCACTGTACACATAGGAAATGTCATTGGGATTCTGTCAGAAGGAAAGGGGAAGTCAGCGAAGAGCAGCAGTGGGTCTCTGGGTCACCCAGGAAGGCATCCCTTTGCAACAACAGAATTACGAGGTAAAGGGCCACTTTTACCTGTTCATTGACATCATCCATCCACAAGCGGAGAGTTTTCCGAATTGTGGGGTAGTTGTTTCTACTACACAACTGGGCTTTCAAAAGGCCCGCTTTTTCTAGATTGTTTAGGGTTAATATGTGCTCATAGCCATAAGTCTGTAATAAGAAAAAAAATACATTTTAGCATCATTGGATCTGTAGTTTAATTGATGTATATGTTTGTGTCAATTACATTTTAGCATCATTGGAGCTATAATTTTATTGGCAAACTAATGTGTAGTGTGTCAAACTACAGCTCCTATATATATCTCAAACCAACTAAGTTGGCTTATGATTCATTTAAGCTGCAAGGAAGGAAAATTCTGTTTTTTGATTTGTTTAATCTGCAAGAATTGAATAAAGAAATTACGTTTTTCAAGACTGGCCAGTATACCTCTAAAGTCCATAAAAGCCAGCCACTTTTACATTCTCTAACAACCTGCTCCTAGCCACGTTCCCTTGGCAGCAAGCCCCTGCTATGCTCAAAAGAACTCAAAAGCTAATGCCCAAGTATTTAATCCCCTGTACCTCGTGCTGTGGAGGTTTCAAGAAGTGGAGTGAAAAAGGACTTGGGCATGTCAGTTCTGTCCCCGTCCCTCCCTTGCAAATAAATAAAGGTTCTTGATAGTCACCAAGGGAGTTTTCTTCTTGAGCCTTGCCCACTCCAGACAACACACAGCATTTGGCATGAAGGGCCTGAGACACTCCACCAACCTCTCTGCATGAGGTTCTCACAATAAACCCCAACTGGTTTCTCTCACCTGGAGAATCTCTCTCTTATAAAAATCCAGGACCTTCTGCTTCAATCCACTGTTGCAGACCGACTGGAGGCAAACCAGCCTCAAAATCTTGATCAAAGGATGCTTCTGAGCAATGCAATCTTCAATGAAAGTGTTTACCTAAACAGAAAAGACCCCAGAAGGCATCAACCCATGATCTCAAAGAGCTTCAACACATAGCAATGGAAAACTCATTAAATTTGGAAATATTAGAAACAGCAATAGATAAGGAAGGGAGATATATAATCCTAATATGTAAAATAAATGTAGGAAATATACAATAGGAAATGTATATGGCCTAAATAAAGGACAAAAGAAATACTTTAGAAAGTGGTTTAAGAAAGTACAAGAAATCTATCAAGGGGAGCTAATAATTGGAGGGGACTTTAATATGGACCTTAGAAATAATAAAAATCTTTTAAAATAATGGAAATTGGAGGACGTATTTGAAGCAAATTCTATAAATTGAAAGCCAACATACTTCTCACATAGTCATAAATATTTCACATGGATAGATTGCATATTAATAAAAAACACCAACAGGTCTAGAATTTTAAATACAGAAACACAACCAATCTGGATTTCAGACCGTGCGCCTATTATAGTGGAGTTAAAGCTAGAGGAGCCAGATGAAACAGGTAATAAAAACATGGAGACATAAAAATTGGATATGACAGAAAAACTTAAGAAATAATTATTAGAAGAGATAAAAAATTATTTCAAGTTAAATAGTGGCTCAGCAAGTATAGAAACAGTCTGGGATGCTGCAAAAGTGGTTTTTAGGGCAAAAGAAGTGGCAGTAAAGAAACAGCAAGATAAGAAAGGAAAAGAATGGGTAAAGAAATAGAGGAAACACAAACACTATTACAAAGTAAATACCAAGTGAAGATGAAAGTAAAGTTGGAAAAATTAAAGAAACAATTAGAAGAAATGGATAATTTGGACTTATGGAGAAAAGAGATATTTGTTAAAAATAATTTTCAAAGACAAAATACAAATACAATGAAAAATTGGCTAATTATCTGAAAAATGCAAAAGAAAAACAAAGTCACCCAGTTAAAGAATAAATATAATAAAAAGGTAAAGTAAGAAAATAAGAGAGGTATTTGAAGACTTCTATCAAGGCTTATATTTAAAAAGATACACAGAGAAAGGTTTAATGAAAATATACCAAAGATATTACACAGAGAAGACAATAGGAAACTAGCTGCAGAAATAACATATCAAGAAATAGAGCAGGTGATCGACGCATTGAAAAATGCAAAATCCCCAGGATGTGAAGGTTACACTGCAGTTTTACAAAAAAAACAAAAGAAATAATAATACCAGAATTGAATAATTTATTTAATAGTATAATGATAGGAGGAAAAACATGTGTTGCTTACCTGTAACCATGGTTCCTTGAGTGGTCACCTGTGAATACATACATATGATATTTGCGCTTGCGCAGACAAACTTCGGAACCCTCTAGAAGAAATCTCAAAAGCCTTGCTGAAGCCCCGCCCCTAACTCCCCCCACCGCCTATATAGCCAGTGGGAGGCGCTTCAGCCCTCACTTCTCTCTAGTCACGAGAGACCAATAAGCAATGTGAGGGCATGACCAGCGGGGAGGAAGGGCGGGCTGTATGTATTCACAGGTGACCACTCAAGGAACCATGGTTACAGGTAAGCAACCCATGTTTGCCTTTTCGTGGTCAACTGTGAATACATACATATGATAGAATAGCGAGCTACTGACCTTGGTTGGTGGGAGTCATGCCACCGCAGAGAAGAGGACTGCTCGTCCAAATCCTGACTGTCTCCTGGAAACCACATCAAGTTTGTAGTGGGAGACGAAGGTGTGATGGGATGACCACGTGGCCGCACGGCACACAGCATCAAGCGAAACGCCCCTCAGGAAGGCCGCCGACGTGGAGACCGCTCTCGTCGAGTGGCCCTTCAGTTGTTGCGGAGGCTCTTTTCCTGCCATGCGATAAGCCTGGTGAATGGTCAACACAATCCAGGACGAAAGTCTCTGGGAAGACACAGGAAGGCCACTGGCGTCCTTCCTATACTTCACGAAGAGTCTAGGGTACTTTCTGACGGAAGCAGTTCTGTCAATGTAAAAGGCCAAGGCCCTTCTGACATCAAGGAGGTGTAGGCTTGTTTCCACAGGCGTAGTGGGGTTCTGAAACAAGGAGGGCAGCACCAACTCCTCCGACATATGGAACCTAGACACAACTTTAGGCAGAAAAGAAATATCCGTCCTTAAGACCACCTTGTCCTTGTGGAACTTGGTATAAGGGGGGTCAGCCCTCAGAGCGCATAACTCGCTAGCGCGTCTGACTGACGTGACTGCAACGAGAAATGCAGTTTTTTAAGACAGAAATGAGAACTCAGCCGACACCAATGGTTCAAAAGGCGGTTTGGTCAATGCCAACAGAACTAACTCGAGGCTCCAAGAGGGAGTAACAGGAGCAACAGGCGGGTTAACATTCTGAAACCCTTTCAGAAAGAGTTTAACTACTGGGTCCTCAAAATAAGAAGGGAGGGCCGACCGCCGAGGTACCAAGAAATGGCTGCTAAGTAACACTTCAAAGAGGAGTGTGATAATCCTTTCTCAGAAAGAGCAAACAAAAAGTCTAAAACCGCAGAGGGTCCAGTCCCTTAGAGGCAAGGAACTGTGTAAAGCGAGTCCATTTGTACTTGTAGGCCTTCTTCGTGGAAGTCTTGTGGGCAGCTTCCACAATGGCCAGAACTGGCGCTGACAAGTGTGACAGCGCCGTCACTCGGAGGGCAGGATCCTCCAAGCTGTCAGTTGTAGCTTCTCGACCTCTGGGTATAGCACCTGGTCCTGTTGTGCCAGTAGAAGGTCGACCCTGCGAGGTAGAGGGACAAACATCCCCCTGGACATCTCTAACAACAGGGAGAACCACTGTTGCCGGGGCCACCAGGGTGCAATGAGAATACACTGTGCCCTCTCCCTGCAGAGCTTGGCCACCACCCTGAGGAGGAGGGGAAAGGGAGGGAAGGCATACATCGGGTCCGTGCCCCACGGGATCAGGAACGCGTCACCCAGGCATCCCTGAGCGGGGTTCGCGTGCGTTCTGGAGCAGAAGGCTACACACTTCTTGTTCTGCTGAATGGCGAACAAGTCGATCAGCGGAGTGCTCCAGGCTCGAAAGAGCCGGTCCACCTCCTCCTGGAGTAGGGACCACTCGTGATGGGTCAGAGGTGACCGGCTTAGCGCGTCCGCCAATACATTCTGTTCTCCCGGGAGGTATAGTGCTAGCAGGTAGATGTTTCTTGCGATGCACCACTCCCAGATGTCGAGGGTTAGGTTCAACAGGGCTTTGGAGTGTGTACCCCCCGTTTGTTTATGTAAAACATGGTGGTCGTGTTGTCTGTCATGACCTGAACCACCTTCCCATTGACCACCCTCTCGAAAGAAAGCGAAGCCTTGTGGACCGCCAGCAGCTCCAATACATTGATGTGTAGGGTACGTTCCTGTTGGTTCCACAAGCCCTGGGCCACCAAGTTGTCGGAGTGTGCCCCCCACCCCGTCATGGAAGAGTCCGTAGTGATGGTCACCAACGCCGATAGGGGGTCGAATGAGGTCCCCGCACACACATTGGCCGGATCCAACCACCAGTGAAGGGAAGCCTTGACTGGTTGTGGAAGGGACAGGAGCACCGAAGGGTTGTCTGTTCTGGGATGGAAGACATCCAGGAACCACGACTGCAAAGGCCGAAGGCAGAGCCTGGCATAGAGTGTTACAGTAGTTGTGGAAGCCATATGGCCCAAAAGGACCTGGACCTGCCTGGCCTGAAGCATTGGGCTGTAGATGGCTTGCAGAAGCAGAGCATGAAGGGCCAAGAACCTGTCGTAAGGGAGGTAGGCCTTGCCCTCCATAGAATCCAGTACTGCCCCTATAAACTGGATCCGCCGTGTCGGGGTCAAGTGGGACTTGTCCGTGTTCACCACCAGACCTAGGGACTGGAGGAGAGACAGTGTGGTAAGTAAATTGTTTTGCACACGGATATAGGAACCCCCTATAATCAGCCAATCATCTATATAGGGGTAGACCGTGATCCCTTGGGTGCGGAGGAATGCGGCCACCACCGCCATGCACTTGGTGAACACGCGGGGGGCTGTGGCTAAACCGAATGGAAGGACATTAAACTGGAATGCCCTATCACCCACCATAAACGAGAGGAATCTACGGTGATACGAGGCAATAGAAACATGGAAATAGGCATCCTTGAGGTCCACTGTGGCGAACCACATGCCCCTGCTGAGGAGGGGAAGGATGGACGACAGTGTGACCATCCTGAACTTTTTTGGAACAATAAACTCATTCACCCCTCGTAGATCCAGGATGGGACGGAACCCGCCATCCCGCCTGGATACCATAAAGTATCTTGAAAAGAAACAAGACTGAAACGAATAAGGTGACATCGGGGATATAGCCCCCTTTTTAAATAAGCTGTCTATTTCCTCCAACAAAACAGGGGAGGGAACCGTTGCCTTAATCTGGCCCACAGGGGGAAGGCATATAAACTCAATAAAATAGCCCCCATAAATAATGCTTAGGACCCAAGAGTCCTGCGTAATGGAGGCCCACACAGAGTAAAAGGCTCTTAGCCGGTCTCCAAACAAGGGAGAGTCCAAAGGAAGACCCAGGCAAGAGTTCGAATAGCAGGGCTGACAAGAATCTCCAGCTCCAACGGGAGGTGGGGGTTGGTCAGTAGACTCCTCGGAGCTTGATGCGTCAAAGACGCCGCTTGGAGGCAGGCTGGGGCTTGGAACCCCCTTGGTAAGGCTGTTGGCGGCCTTGGTAGGGTTTATTGTTATAGGGCTGTCTACAGCCCCTCTGATAGCGGTTGTTGAACCAAAGCTGGTTCCTCCCTCCGCCACGGGAGTAGCCCCCAAAACCCCTACGAAAGGAGTTACCAGCAGGCTGCCAACGTTGTCTCGGTTGCTGTGAAGCCTGAGAAGGAAAGCCAAAGCAGTGAGCTGCTTGCCGGGTCTGGTCCTTCTCCTTTAAGTCGACATCCGTCCCCGGGTTGAATACGGCATCATGATGCATCGGCATATCCTCGGCCAGGGACTTCCCCTCGTCGGAGAGCGTCGAGGAGCGTAGCCAGGCATACCGGCGCATCGCTGTCGCGTTGGCGAAGAGCCTTCCGGCAGAATCGGACATATACTTGGCTAGGTCCTTTTGGAACTTCACCAGTTGGAAAGCCTCAGTGGAGAAAGCCCGCAAAAATCGTTGCTCGCTTGGTGGCAACAGGTCCAGGAAGGGGACAACTTTCTCCCAGAGGTACACCTGATACCTTGCCATGTATGGCGCAGAATGCGCCATCCTAGCGAAGATGCTCGCGGACAGATGGGCCTTCTTCCCCATCGTGTCAATTCGGCATCCCTCTTTATCTAGAGGAGCGAGCGTGGAGCCCTTCGACCGCTTGGTCTTTGCGACGTCCACCACCACCGTATTGGGCTTCTGGGGTCGCAAAATCCACTCAGCAGTTGATAAATCCACCTTGTACAGGGCTTCAGCCTTCCTGGGAATCGCCTGCACCGAATATGGGGGTACCCCGGCAACGTCCATGAGTTTAATGAGGAATGGTGATGGAGGGACGGAGGTGGACATGGACGCCCCTTACTCCTCAGGAGTCCAGCTCAGGTCCTGGACAGAGTCTACGGCCGCAGTAGCCGGGAGCTCCAGGGACTTAACCATGCGGCCCATGGTAGCCACAAACTTGGCGAAGTCTGATGGGACCTGCTGGTCTTGGTCAGCATCCTTAAGCTCCTGGTCCCCTTCCCTGTCAGTGTCAGATGACACTAATTCATCATTGGGTCCTTGAGTGGTTGCAGCCTCACAAGTTGAAGCAGGGACCCTATGGGCCATCAGTGGCATGGCTGGGCCACCAGGGGGAGCAGTTGAGGCAGGCAGAACAGTTGGCAGGGAAGGCAATGGTCTCGGTACCGGAGGTGGCACCTGAGACCCATAGCATCCTCCTGGCGCAGCCCATTGGGCACCTAATGATGGTGCAGAGGGAGAATAGTACATCAGCCGGCCCTGTGGCGTCATCTGCCAGAAGCCCTGTCCATTGATGGGTAAGGGAGGCATATACTGGGCAGGCAGGGATGGTAATCCAGGAGCCCCTGGATTCCCCTGCAGCTGAAAACCAGGACCTGTTGGGGGGAACCACAGGGGAGCCGCTCCAGCCGATTGGCCTGATGATGAAGGCAGCAGCACAGCTGAGGACGTCGGGGGCGGAGCTGCAGGTCTCGCTGGCAAGGGGAAGAGGGAGGCTGTCCCTGATGCCTGGAGCGGTACCGACGGAGACATTAGAGAGCGGCGCCTCTTGCTTGCTCTTCCATCTGGAGAGGCAGAGGAGGGGGAACTTGATCGCTCAGAGTCGGAGCGGTAGTGGCGGTACCGCGGCGCTCTCCTGTCCCTGGAGGGGGCTCTTGGGAGGCGCTCCGAGGTCCCGCCTCCAAGGGAGGGGGTGGGAGGGGCCCGCACCGAAGACTCTGGAGCCTCAGCCCCCATCAAAGCTGCCTGTTGCGCCGGCGCCGAGGCAGGCAGCAGCAGCGGCATCGCCGGGGAGCGCCTCTCATCCTCGAGAGGCGTCCCTGCTCTCAGCGTGCGCTCCTGCGCCTGCGCGAGCGGAGGGTTGGTGGGCACCATGTTTTGCGACTGCGCCATCAGTGAGGACGACGGGGAAGCCGTTCCCGCCAAAATGCCAACGGTCGTCACTGGTAAAGAAGGCTGGGCGCCATCTTGGGGCCCTTTTGCCTTAGTCTTCTTTGCCTTTTTTCTTTTAAGTGCGGCAGCAATCTTTGGGGCCGTTGGAGGCTCCTCTTGGGCACCCAGATTCGCAGTATTTTCTGGGAATTGGGGGGGGTGCTGCAGGGTTCAGCACCTTGTCATAGAGCACGGCTTTGAGCCGAAGTGCCCGATTTCTCCTCATTTGTGAGGAAAAGCTTTGGCATATAGGGCAGCTCTGAACTAGATGCCCCTCCCCCAGGCATGCCAGGCACAAGGCATGACCATCGTTATCCGGGTAAGAATTAAGGCATCCAACACGCTTCTTAAATCCAGTGGTGTTAGACATGTTGAAGGGTTTAAGAGATCTCCGAAGAGGAATGGTCGAAATTCAGTCCAAATGATCAGGGGTAGAGAGAAACTCACAGTCGATAAGGCAGTCCGTGTTCAGGGAGATAGCAAGTAGAGTAGTCAGGTGGAATCCAAAGGTCAGGTACAAATAATCAGTCCAATTAGCGGTAGTAAACCACTAATAAAAGCAAGAGGGTTCTCTCTGTCTGCTTTATCAGAGCGCGGAAAGAGAGAAGTGAGGGCCGAAGCCCCTCCCACTGGCTATATAGGCGGTGGGGGGAGTTAGGGGCGGGGCTTCAGCGAGGCTTTTGAGATTTCTTCTAGAGGGTTCCGAAGTTTGTCTGCGCAAGCACAAATATCATATGTATGTATTCACAGTTGACCACGAAAAGGCAACCCCAGATACATGGAGAGAATTAGAGATAATAACAGTGAGAAAGAGTGGGAAAGATCCAGAAGATTCTAATTCATATAGACCTATTAGCCTCCTAAATCGAGATTATAAAATATTCCTGAAAATATTAGTCAACAGAATAGAAGGGATTATAACTAAAATAGTAAAGGATGATCAATACGGGTTTATAAAAGGTAGAAACATCACATATCCTATAAGAAATGTATTAAACTTTCTTAATCATAACAAAAAAAGGAAAATTTGCACTCTTAAAGTTAGACATATACAAAGCTTTTGATTCATTAAACCATGATTATCTGTTGCAATTAATGGGTAACTACGGATTTGAAACTTCATTTATTAAAATAATAAAAGAGTTATATAGTAACACGAGAGCAAGAATAAGAGTAAATGAGGAACTAACAAAATACTTGAAAATAGAAAGAGTAAAACAATAGCAGGATAAAGGGATATCAGATTAAGAATGAAGAACTGAAGATAAATCTTTATGCGGATGACATTTTACTAATAATGGAAAAACCCAGTAGAAGCAATAAGGGAAATACAAATAATTCTAAAAGATTTTGAAAGATATTCAGGATTGCAAGTCAATATGAGCAAATCAGAAATGCTTATATACAATATGGAGGGAAAGGAGCAGAAGGCGCTGCAGGCAAAAATGGGAGAAATAAAAATAAGAAATAAAATAAAATATTTAGGGATTACTATTATAAAAGAAATAACCAAGTTAAAAGTGGCCAACTATGGGGGAATATGGAAAAAAGTTCAGGAGAAAATAAAAGCCTGGAGGGATAAGCAATTAAGTATCCTATGAAAAATACAAGCACTGAAAATGTGCATAATTCCCAAATTACTTTATCTTTTTCAAACTTTATCAATAAAAATAGAATATAAACAATTAAAAGAATGGGGCAACACTTTGAGAGAATGTGGGGGTCACAAATAATTCCGCATTTGCACGGGAGACACTACTTTTGCGACCCCCACGTCCTAGGAATCTTCCTCATACGGATCTTCATTTGGATTACAACTCCGAGCGACTCTGTAGACTGTGACGATTGGATTTACATTTATTTGGGATTCCCTTTGGATATACTTACCGCTTTCTTGGATCTATC
Source organism: Anolis apletophallus (assembly GCA_030556195.1). Lineage (NCBI taxonomy): Eukaryota > Metazoa > Chordata > Lepidosauria > Squamata > Anolidae > Anolis > Anolis apletophallus. Next base: position 87,562,020 of record JARBWK010000011.1, read on the forward strand.
TTTGACCACTCCTTTTGAGCCTATGGACTTGGCTAATCTATGGACATAAGGACTTCCGGGACTATATCTCTAGCCTATCTACGGCAGAGTGGTCTATCATCGAACGTATGTACAGTATATAAGCGGTTTCATATTGAATATATTTGATAATTTTGATATTGTTAAATAGCCTACTCACGTTATTTCCTAGCACCTGTGTGTTCTACTTTGTACTTTAGCCTGCCCACTGTTGTTTACTTATATGGTAAAAGGAAAAAAATCGAAGTGTTGGCATTGTAATAAAGAAAAAGGTACTTATTCACATATGTGGTGGGAGTGTTCTGAAATAAAAAAAAATCTGGCAAATGATACAAGGAAAAATACAGGAGATATTCCAGATAAAAATTCAAATTAATAATGATTTACTACTATGGGGAGTGTTGGATCATCCAAGTATAAAAACCAAATGCCAGGAGTTATTTAAGGTAATAATAAGAGCAACCCATGCGGTGATTGCTAGAGGATGGAAAGACAAATTGGAATGGAAGTAATTGGAATGATTATATGTATGATCAAGTGCTGTTAGACATTACAGGAATTATGACTAAGCAAGCAACAAGAACAGACAAACAAAATGACATTACAAATAGATGGAAGGTCTATTTTGGGTGAAAAATGGAGAAGCCAACGATCACATCAAAGAAAAAATACAAAGATTTTACCAGTGGCTGGATCTGCAAGATTAGTAGAAATATACTGTGGTTGAGGAGGGAGAGAAAAATGTAATCTACACCAGTGTGAATTACCATAACGTCTTTAATATTTGTTGAATTACTCAGGATTTATACGTGTAACACCTGGAATTTGGCTTGTTGATTTGTCTTTATAACATAATAATTAAAAATATGTTAATTTTAAAAAACCATGTCAAGGAATAGGTATAAACAGGTGCAAAACAGGCTCAGAGGTCTAGTTTTTGTACTGCTTTACTTGTAGGCTTTTCCCCCAATTAAAAGCACCGATTACCAGTGACTCAGATCCAGTTCAACTGGACCAAAGACAAATTCTACTTCCAATAAGTATATGAAAGAAGGCTAGAGAATAGTGGGAACTGAACAAATTCATAGGATGTTTACATACCTTATCAGTGTCGATTCCTGACATAAATTCTTGCTCCACTGTTAAATTATCAAAGAAATCTTCTGATGCTGAAAGAAACACGCAGGCAAGAACCACTGTGAATGGGGCTGGGCCGACTACTGCCCTCCAAGCCTCCCCCAAGTCAGCCAGAGCCCCTCCAATCTGCCCACAACTAGCCATAGGCCTCCAGGAATGGGATCCATCATCAGGAACAAACCAACCCCCTGAAACGCAGGCACAAAAATAAATGAATTCCTCATTTCCTGCAGGAGGGGAATGAAAAAGCGGGAAGACTCACTTGTTATATCCTTGATGAGCTCCGCGATCGAAGTATGGTTAGCTAAAGAACTCCTGGCCGCCTGCATGTGGGGCAGCTGTGAAACAAACTGCTTGATTTCTCCCACCGTTTTTGCATGATGCCTTTCCTACAAAAACAAACCCAGCAGCCACAGCAGTTACAAGTTGATCTCTGCAGGCACAGAGGCAAAGAGAACTAGGATGTATGTTTTGAGTTGCTCTCTCTGTCTCCACTCAGAAAATGTCTGCTTTGTCTGGGGCCAAAGGAGAAGTTTCATTTCCCTACCCAATGCACCAAAGCTTTCTTTGCCACGAAACATTCCCCTAAAATCTACTGACCATCCCAACGTGTCCCTAATTTGCTTTACAATGTATTCAAACTACTCTGGTCCTATGAGCCATTTCCTAGCAAAGTCTCCAATTCAGGCATTGGGCAAACTTCAGCCCTCCACGTATTTTGAACGTTAACTCCCACCACTCCTAACACCACTCCTAACAGCCTCATTTTCCCTCTTAGTCTGAGGCTATTAGGAATGGCGGGAGTTGAAGTTCAAAACATGTGGAGGACCGAAGTTTGCCCATGCCTAATCCAATTAATGGTATCATCTTCCAGTCCTGTTCTCATCAAAAAAACTGTGGCCCAGTGGAGAATCTTGTGGACCAAGACCTGGGAAGATGTAGATCATCCGGGGAGGCCCTGCTCTCGCTCCTGCCAATATCGCAAATGCATCTGGCAGGGACGAGAGACAGGGCCTTCTTGGTGGTGGCCCCCTGCCTGTGGAACGCACTTCCCAATGAGATAAGATCGGCTTCATCCCTCTCGTCTTTCAGGAAGAAATTAAAATCTAGGTTTTGGGACCAGGTGTTTGGGCAGCAGGCATAATTTAGCACTTTAGTTGGAAATTGACTGGAATGGTGATTCAGCTGATGATATTGTTTTTACCGTTTTTACCAATGTTTTATTTGTTGTTTTAATTGTTGTATTTTATCATTGTTATTTGTAGCAGGCACCACATTTGTGGCCAAATGTAAGCCGTCCTGAGTCCCCTTGGGGGTTAGAGAAGAGATGGGGCAGAAATACCGGAAATAAATAAATAATGTTAATGCTGCAATCATTCTCAGCATTCCAGGAAGACAATCTGTTAATTTAACCACCGTATTTCTTCTGTTGTAAGACATACCTTCATTTCAGTAGTATCAACAAAAATACAGCAATAATATACACCTGCAATTCTAAGATGCACCCCATTTCCCGAAATGTTTATATAGTGGGGAAAGTACATCTTAGAATTGAGGAAATCTAGTAGATTAAGTGACCCAAGACTTGGATAGCACTTATTTTCCTGGGTTTCCGTGAGTTTTCCAGGCTGTATGGCCATGTTCAAGATGCATTCTCTCTGGACGTTTCATCCACTTGCCTAACTTCCAAAAGACCTCACAAACTCTGAGGATGCCTGCCAGATGTGGGTGAAACATCAGGAGAGAATGCTTCTGGAACATGGCCATACAGCCCGAAAAACTCATAGCAACCCAGTGATTCCGGCCATGAAACCCTTCGACAACACACTTATTTTCTGTCAGCTCCAGCAAGGGGGTCTAGTAAAGCAAGCTCACTCCAAACGGAGTTGAAGGAAAAGTGGTTTAATAGGTCCTTAATCCAAAGCAAGCAAAGATAGACTAAAGTTTTCCCGCGCGAGAGTCTCTTCAAAAGCCCTCCCTGGCCCGCCCCCCTGCTGGGTCCCTCCTTCCTCAGGGATGACCATCCGGCTCTCCGCATATCAAAGTTCAGGAAAGGTGCCTGGTACATCAAAGGGCGTTCCATATCAAAGCCCGCCAGTTCCAGTTCAAAGGCCGCCAGATGCTGCTCTTATCTGATGGCGCGCGGGGCTTGGTCCGTTAGGTCAACAAACGGGCCAAGCGGCGCTGACATTTTCCTAATTTATCCCTCTGTTCTTCCTATTTGCACTTTATTCAATTCATCTGATATTCCCTTCTTGAATTCTGTTCCTGTCTCTGAGAATGCCGATTGACAAGCAAGTCCTAAATATTTGAAAGAGGTCCAATCTAGCAATGGGAGAAAGGATAATCTGCTTCTTGAATAAGGAACCTTTAAATCTCAGGAGGACGACATAGAGCCAAACAAACTCTCAGAGGCATGTCATGACCAATTAATAAAGACAATCCAGAGGTTTGCATGGCACAGTCAGCTTCTATCATAGCACCCCATGCACCCAAACACATTTGGTTAAAAGTGGAGAACTTGGCTGAAGTGTAACTGTGTGAAAGGCAAGCCCAGGCAGGGAGCCAATAATGAAGTCCGCCATTAATAAACCCACGGCTCTCCACAAGCGGCTGTTTCATTATCGCCTATTATATTTGACAATCTTGTGTTGTTTTCACCTTCCCTCCAGCATAACAAGCACTAATATTCTGGCTCCATGTGTGGCCCCTGGCTCAACAGACTAATGCACTTCGCTTGGCCTTTCAAAGCCGCTGAAAGACACGGCTGTATTGTTATTAGTATTATTATTATCATCATCATTACTGCTATTATTATTACTACTCTCATCACCACCACCCTGTCATTAGAACCTTTGAACATCACTTTTGAGGGAGAAGTGGGAATAAAAATGCAGTAAAATAAAGCAAAACAGGTTGCAAAGCAGCCAGAGCTTTTTTGCACTGTCTCAAGCAAGGGTTCTCCATTTTTTTAAGTCAAGGACCTGTTCAAACTCTCCCAGACCAGGCTTTTAGAAGACTGTTCTATAGTCTGAAGAAAACATAGACAAATTCCTATGTGCACTGCATATATCTTGTTTGTAGTACAAAAAAATAAAAAGCCCATGAAAGAACAATACAATATTTTCACCAACATAAACTTGCCAGTATTTCAATGCGACACATGGGCCTGCTTTTGGCTGATGAGAAGGTCAAGTTAATTAGGAATGTTTTTGTTGATGTGTACCTTCAACTCAGACTTAGGGCAACCCTCAGTCTAATGTTTAGAGCAGGGTCTGGGTCAATGACCTTGGAGGGCCACAACACTAGCACAAAAGGTGGACATTAAATTAAGACCAAAAACTAAAACCATAATTAAACTAATCCACTAAACACTGGCTGATGAAAATATAATGGAACTCTGACCCCTCCAACTGAAACAGCAATTATTTATTTATTTATTTCCACCCTTTCTACCCCACTTCTTTTCAACCCCCGAGGCGGGACTCAAAGCGGCCTAAAAACAGCAACAATTCAATGCCAAAAACACAGTATACATATAATAGAAAACCTAAAACAGTCAGAATTAAAATACATTAAAATACACTTAGCATTCAAATACATTAAAATACAATTAGCATTTAAATACATCATATACATTCACATAAGTTAAAAACAGTATTCCGTCCATAATAGAAGCATTGGGCCATGTCCACCAGCTTGCCATTACAATCCAATCTAAAGTGCTGTATCGTGCTAATGTGCAAACGCCTGGTCCCATAGCCAGGATTTCACTTTTTTCCTGAATGCCAGGAGGGATGGGGTTGATCGTATATCAATTGGGAGTGCGTTCCACAGATGGGGAGCCACCACAGAGAAGGCCCTATCTCTCGTCCCCACCAACCGCATTTGAGAAGTAGGCGGGAGCGAGAGCAGGGCCTCCCCGGATGATCTTAAATTACGAGGTGGGACGTAGCAGCAGATGTGTTCGGACAAGTAAGCTGGGCCAGAACCGTATAGAGCTTTAAAGGTCAAAACCAGCACTTTGAATTGAGCTCGGAATTGGACAGGCAGCCAGTGGAGCTGACACAGCAGGGGGGTGGTATGCTCCCTGTATGTAGCTCCCGTTATAGTCTGGCTGCCGCCCGCTGGACTAATTGCAGTTTCCGAACTGTCTTCAAAGGCAGCCCCACGTAGAGTGTGTTGCAGTAATCTATTTGGGATGTGACCAGAGCGTGGACGACCGTAGCTAGATCAGACTTTCCAAGGTACGGGCGCAGCTGGTGCACGAGACTTAACTGTGCAAAAGCTCCGCTGGTCACCGCCGAAACCTGGGGTTCCAGGCTGAGCGATGAGTCCAGGATCACTCCCAAGCTGCGAACCTGCGTCTTCAGGGGGAGTGTAACCCCATCAAACACAGGCTGTAACCCTATGCCCTGTTCGGCCTTTTGACTGACCAGGAGGACCTCTGTCTTGTCTGGATTAAGTTTCAATTTGATAGCCCTCATCCAGTCTGACACAGCAGCCAAGCACTGGTTCAAAGTCTGGACAGCCTCCTTGGTGACAGGTGGGAAGGAGTGACAGATCTGGATGTCATCTGCGTACAGATAACACCTTACTCCGAATGATCTCTCCCAGCGGTTTCATGTAGATATTAAATAACATCGGGGACAGTACTGAACCCTGAGGGACTCCACAAGACAATGGTTGCAGAGCCGAACAGGTGTCACCTAATGACACCTTCTGGGTACGACCCTCCAGGAAGGATTGGAGCCACTGCAAAGCAGTACCCCCAAGCCCCATTTCTGCAAGACGACCCAGAAGGATACCGTGGTCAACAGTATCGAAAGCCGCTGAGAGGTCCAGCAGAACCAACAGAGACATCTACTAAGGCAACCAAGGCTCTTTCAGTACCATGTCCCGGCCTAAAGCCAGACTGTGCCGGATCTAGATAATCAGTGTCTACCAAGAACCCCTGGAGTTGCGAAGCCACCACACGTTCCATGACTTTGCCCAAATAGGGGAGATTGGAAACTGGCTGATAGTTCACTAATTGAGTGGGATCCAGTGATGGTTTCTTTAACAGCGGTTTTATAACAGCTTGCTTTAAGCTGGCTGGAATTTTGCCCTCCTGTAAGGCATTAACCACCACCTTAACCCACTCCGCCAAACCCCCTCTGGCTTCTTTAATCAGTCAGGATGGGCATGTGGTAGGCCTCGCCTCTACAAGGATCTTGTCCACATCTTGTCCACATCCTCGAGCTGAACCAATTGAAATGAATCCATTAAAACCGGACAAGCAGATGTTCGTGTAACATCCTCAGAGACTATCGTTAAAGTGGTATCGACGCCACACGCACTCTAGCCTCCTCTTTTTTCGCTTCATCACTGCCAGCTCCTCAGTAAACCAAGGAGCTGGTTTAGCTCGGTTATTCAAGAGGGGGCATTCTGGAGCGATCGTGTCAATAGCCCTTGTCATCTCCCTATCCCAGAGTGAAGCAAGAGCCTCAACAGGGTCGCTTACCGAGGAGGTGGGAAAATCCCCAAGAGCCGTCAGGAATCCATTCAGATCCATAAGTCTCCTGGGGCGGACCATTCTAATGGATCCACCACCCCTGCGGAGGTGGAAAGGCACAGTAAGTCTAAACCTGATCAGGTGGTGGTCGGTCCATGGCAAAAGAATAGTGGTCAGTTCCTCCACTCCGCCACCTTCATCCCATCCCTGGCGGAAAACCAGATCTAACGTGTGTCCTGCACTATGAGTGGGACCCGATATTAGCTGGGACAGGCCCATGGTTCCCATGGTGGCCATGAAGTCCTGAGCCGCTCCTGATAGAGTGGTCTTGGCATGGACGTTGAAGTCCCCCAGCACAATGAGCCATTGGGACTCCACAGCCAGGCCCGAGACCACTCCGGCTAGCTCAGGTAGGGAGACTGTAGTGCAGCGGGGTGGTCAGTACACTAGCAGAATCCCTATCCTGTCCCAGTCACCAACCCTTAGGTCGACACATTCGAACGTGGTTGACTGTGGGATGGGGCACCTGGTCAAGGGGATGGAATCCTTATAGACCACTGCAACTCCCCCTCCCCGCCCTCCCGGTCTCGATTGGTGCTGTACGGAATAGCCCAGTGGACAGAGCTGAGAGAGATTAATCCCCCCAGCCTCGTCCAACCAGGTCTCCATTATACAAGCCAGGTCAGCTTGTGCTTCAAGAATTAGATCTTGTATTATTTATGTTTTGCCATTGACTGACCTGGTATTAAACAGCACCACTTTCAACTGGGAGGGTCCGCCTTCCTGGGTACTCAGCATAACTTTGTCAGGAGCCCGCTTTAAATTTATTAAGGTTCTTACACATTTTTTGGGCTAAATTGGAAATTTAGAGCGCTCGCTTCTAGGTCGAATTGATAGTTTAGATCCATCACAAATTCTAGGCCGAATCCATAATTTGGGTCTCCCTTTCCCGCATTTCCCCTCCCAGTCACCACCCCGATGAAAAGGGGAGAAAACCCCCCCAAAGATAAACATATTATTCAACCCTTACAGACCCAGCTAAGCAAAATTGGCGACGGTTATTAAAGAGTTATTAATAACCATAACCACAGATTATTGCATTGTTAGATGTCTGATTGCTTAAAAAGTCCTTAAATGGTTTCCATTCTTTCAAAATATCTTCAACTGATTTATCTTTTAGAATCCACATTCATTGGCAATTTGGGCAAAATCAGCAACCTTAACAATCCATTCTGTTTGTTATAATGTCCAGAAAAAGCATTTCTGATGATTTGCAAAATAACCCCTTGCATTTTGAGGAAAATTACACTATTAACAAATTTGAAATTTTTCAGTTCCTGGTTTATTTCCTGTTTAATTGTGCAGTTACTAGAAAAGTAGTTGTTCTACTCCAGAAACTTTGTTTTTCTTTTGTATCCTATTCTCTGAAACTGAAAAGTTTGTAATTTTCTTTAATGAAAGCAGACCACAGAAACAAAGTTTTGGCAGTTTAATCAACTTTTGCCATGTTTTTATGACAGAACCAATGAAGAAATGACCCAGGAACAAAAACAATGTTACATAATGTTATAATCATTTTAAATAATTTTAAATCAAGAGCACTTTGCTTGCTTGGAATTCTGGAACTTGACAACCCCAACCATGCTTGCAAGCAATATTGCCTGGGTCCAACTCCAAAGCCCAAAATCTGACTTCTCAAACCAGAACACAGAACATGGGACACATGCAAGACTTAGCGGGAAATGTCCCGTCCCCCCAAAACTCATGCTTGGGATGGCTGGATAAAACAGTGGCGGTTCCATTACCTCAAATGCGGCCGAGATTATTTTAGCCCTCTTGCTCAGCACTGAGCCAACAGCATTGAAGTTCTTGTCTCGGATCTCAGCATAGAGTTCCTCAGCTGAATTCAGCTGCAACTTCTTGGGCTCCGTGGGGAGGTCCTTGCCCCCTTCCCCCTGCTTCTTGGGAGCAAACTTCTCGGGAGGGAGTTTCACATAAGCTGCCAAAAGACAGATGGCAAGGAAAGAGAGCTGTCCTAAGCTCTTTGAAGCAGGCAGGGAGAGGCACCCGGAACAAAATGTGTGAAAGACCCCGTCCCGCAAAACATGAGACCTAAATAAAACTAAGCCCCAGTTCAGATCAGTGAGATGGACACATTTATCAGTAGTACAGCCATTGCAACACATGACGGATGTATTGTGTTATAAAATAAAATAATATTAACATAGAATTAATAGAATAATATAATATAGACTTAAATATCAATAAATATTGACAGTCATTATTAATATTTAAAACAAGTGATATTATTTGGAGAGTTATGATGATGGAGAGTTAAGACAATGTTCTGGAAGAAGATAACACAACTGGATTTGAATAAAAGTAGACTGTTATACAGGAATCAATGTAGATTGTTGTACATGAAAAGAATAAGACATCTCCTGAAAACAATAAAGCAACAACAACAACAATATATTTATTGTAAGACCTGGTCTTAAAATATTAACTTCTAATAGGAAACGTCCAAATACATTCCAGAAGCCATCCAGACATACCAATTTTTGTCACACTCCAATCATACTTACTATTCTGAATGCCATATATCTCATCAATAAGTCCCTCGTATGTCAGCTGGGTGGCCAGTGGTGAGATCAAGTCTACATTGCGGTCGAGGAGCAAGAGGGTATCAAAAACCGGGAAAATGGGATTCTGGCTGCCAGAGAACTCGCGCTTCATCCTGATCATCATATTTGCTACATGCTGAAGACAAGATAGATTCCGGCAATTAGGGGCCAGGCTACCTGCAAATAATTCCTAACTTTTACAGCTTTTTAAATGCATTTATCCCTTCCCATCCTGGCAGTAATGTTATAGACTAACATTCTGAAAAAAAGATAAAACTCCAGCATGACTGGCACTTCTCAGCATCCAAGAAAATCTGCAGGACTTTAACCAGGTTGGGTTGCCCTTTCTCATTTCTCAGGATAAATACAAATCAGATATGATATTGATGTGCATCCCGCATGCAAGATGTTTGAGACAGGTTAGCTACTGATAGAAGGAAGAAATCTAGTTCCTCCTTACCCGTGCGCACTCTCCCTTCCCAAAGATCTGTGGGATTGTTCCATAAAGGGCCTGGAGAGTCATGAGTCCCTTTGCTGCATGGTAAAGGCTGGTCTGGTCATTCTCTAAGTAACACTCCTGTAAAGGAAAGACAGGCAGCAAGGAACACAAGCAATAGAATTCTTAGCTTAAAGGCCTCTGCTGCAAATAGGACTGTTGTAGAATTCAAGGAGACACCTGAGCCTTTCCAATGCCTGACTGGGTAGCAGTTAGTGGGGCAGAACTTCCAATAACAAAGAGGTGATCCTCCCAATAGCCTATGATTTTAGGCTTCCCTCACATGATGGGTTCCAGAATATGTTTGCATCTATGCATCTAAGTTTGTATGTATTTTTCAAGATGGCTCCCATATCCAGAGAGTACCATGAACCCCACAGGTGATGGAGCTGAAACAAACTTGGCACACATTCCCATCATGACCAACTTTAACTACTGGTGGTTTGTCAAATAATGATGGAAGTTCTAGTCCAACATCTGGAGAGCTGTGTGAATCTCACCAATGATGGATCTGTGAACAAGTCCAATCAGATATTATCGCTTGTACAACCCAAGAAGACTCACAGGAGGACAAAACAGAAGTAATTAAAGAGAAATGGGCAACATATATAAAATGGGTAGAAGAAGGTGAAGCCAACACAGATATTGCACAAAGACTTCAAAAGTTGTGTTCATGGTTAAAAATAAAAATTTAGAGAGGTAAGTGGTTGGGGGGAGGTAGGGAAGGGGGGTGGGAGGAGTTTGGAGAAAATAATAAATGAAAAGAAATATGAACGAATCTGTAAAGAATGGGAAGAGAAAATATAGAAAAATGTTTATGATAATGCATGTTTACAATGGATAATGATTATTTGTTCAAATATGTTTCTTTTCAATAAAAATATTTGATTTAAAAAAACAAAAAAACAATGATGGATCTGGACCAAACTAGGCACACGTACCTATCATGGCCATCTTAAAATACTGGCAAGGTTTCAGGAAGGATGGAAGAGATTGAAGAAAAATGGGAGTTGTAGTCCACCCACATCCAAAGAGATGTTCTACATCCAGAGAGCCAGATGTATTTCTAATGGGACCATTCACAAAACCCCAAACAATGACTACTAATATTTATCATTACGAAATACCTAACCCAGACACCACCAGGTACCTAAGCTAGTATAAAATAGTATTGACGTTCTCACATAAACATAAGGCAAGATTGGAATGACCACCATCAATATAACAAAAAGGCCAGAAAAACCACAGCATCCTTAACAGCAACGTAAGAGCCCAAGAGAACAATAAAGAGTACGGTGAAAAAGTCACATGCTGCAAAAGACGTAGATTGGAAGAAGTTGCTCTTTCATAGTAACAGAAACCACAGCCAAGCACTGAAATACAAGGGTGAGAGATGAATTGTGGCACTCACTGCCACAAGGTATCTTAAGAACAAGCAAAAGAACGCCAACACAGCAGTCGCTTTTCAAAATCAAATAATTCTATTTCTTGATATATTTTCTTTCAATCATCATACAAAGTACGGTTGCAGTGGAAACCAAATCATGAAGATTGCATTCACAAGTCTCAAAATTATAATCCTCCCAAGGAGAGAATTATTGATTATATACGTGGTATGTATGACAGCCTATTCTTCTGTTAGTTCTCCTTGAACGTTTGAGTGTATTATGTTATAAGATAGGAATACTATGTATAGCTATATGATGGTTTATGTTATTTCACTTCTTATAGACATTTTCCGGATCACTTTGGAAACTTTATTTCTTGGAGCATTGGTCTGAAGGTCCCGACGAAGCCAAGAGGGCGGAAACGGCTAGACCGTCGACCAATCTGGGTTGACCACCTGATGAACTATATGCCATTAATATAGTATTGAAAATATTGATTATTTGGACAACCCGGAGACCTTGACTCCTTGGGAGGATTATAATTTTGAGACTTGTGAATGCAATCTTCATGATTTGGTTTCCACTGCAACCGTACTTTGTATGATGATTGAAAGAAAATATATCAAGAAATAGAATTATTTGATTTTGAAAAGCGACTGCTGTGTTGGCGTTCTTTTGCTTGTTCTTTTTGGATTACTCTGAGAACTAACGCCAATAGATTTCACAAGGTATCTTAAGGGCAACTGGGATGGCTTTAAAAGGGGATTCAATCAATTCAGGAAATCAAGAAGCACCAGTGGCTGGCTGGCTCTCGCTCTCTCTCTCTGCCAGTGGTTCTCAACCTGTGGGTCCCCAAGTGTTTTGGCCTACAACTCCCAGAAATCCCAGCCAGTTTACTAGCTGTTAGGATTTCTGAGAGTTGAAGGCCAAAACATTTGGGAACCCACAGGTTGAGAACCACTGCTCTATACACACACACACACATATATATCCCCTTCGATATTAAAAGCAGGGTGCCCCTATAAATCAACTGCATTATCCACTCGGTTGCTGTGAGTTTTCCAGGCTGTCTGGCCATGATCCAGAAGCATTATCTCCTGACATTTCGCCCACATGTATGGCAGGCATCCTTAGAGATTGTGAGGTCTTATTAGAAACTGTTGTATATCAACTTCTGGGGATTGAAACAAGGAAAGGGTGGGTTGCCTCATGTTTTGCTGGTGAGCCACCCACAGGCAATTCTTCTGCCATTTTGGAAACAGAAGGCTGAAGCGGATGGGTCTGCTTCTTACGTTCTTCAAAATGATTCCTGTACTAAAGCAAACCAGCAAGACAACCATTATCTTTTAAATAAATGAACACATACTTTAAAGGCACTTTCAGACTCCATGGACAACAGATCACTATCGAATGGGATGAGGTCCAGACTGTATTCCTCTCTGTGAATGAAGGAGCCCAGGACGCCCTGATCTTTCAGCCGCTGCTCACATAACAAGCTGCGACGGGGCACAAACAAAATGTGGAAATCTCGCTGTGGGCAACGGATTCGGTCTTCACTGAAAAGGGACAAGGGAAATAGATGTGTTAGGAGAAACAGGAATGGCAAAGTCAAACCAATAAGTTGGGCCACTTCATCAGGGCTGTCGCTATACACAAGCTAAACCCAAACAAGGAATATACAAGTTCCTGCTCAACAGAAATAACCAGTGTACATTTCCTCACTGCCAAACTGCAGTACAAGGAAGAAGATAAAAACCAAGATCCTGCTCTACCTGAGTACATTTTCAGCAATGATATCCATGAGCTCAAGCCTTGGCCGGACAAAGAAAATAATATTCTTGACATCTGCAGCTGGCAGGCGTCCTGCTTTCAGGGTGAACATTTTCTCCACCTCATGCTCCTGGAAGGAGACAACAAACAACATGAAAACAATACAGACTAGTAATTTAGTCTTTGGCATTTTCTTTGATAAAAGACTCAAAGGTCTTACTGGTGAAGTCACTGCTATTATGAATAAGTATGTATCATTGAGTGTTAAAACAGATGTTTAGTTGGGATCAGAGATAAACCAACACTCCAGAAACATTTATTTCCTTAGCATTGAATAAAATATTTTTAATTAGTTCATCAAATGGGTGTTGGAATAAAAATTCTAACATATTATTTCAAGACCATATTCAAAGAATAAAGCTTCAATATTAGTTAATGATGGAGAAACAGAACCAATTTACCTACAAAGAGAAACTAGACAAGGATGCTCTTTATCTCTAATTTTATTTATATTAGTGACAGAAATATTAGCGAATGCGATAAGGAAAGATAAAGATATAGAAGGAATAGGACAAGAAGAAAACGTAAAGATTATTTGCAGATGACACCTTGTTAACTATAGTAGAACCATCAAAAGCTTTAAAAAATCATTCAGAAACATTCAGAAGATTTTGAAGAAGTAACAGGTTTGAAAATAAATTGGGAGTAAGTCCAGGAGAATACTAATTAATAACAGCAGAGAGGAAATAGAAGAAATTAAAAGGAAATATAAGATTAAAATTACTGAAAGTTTCAAATATTTAGGGATAAATATATTGGCATACAGGATTTTTTTTAATGAATGTTGATAATGGAAGAGATAAAAACTACTTGGATATAAAGAATTAAAATTGTTATGGTTTGAGAGAATAGTGCTATATAAAATGAAGATAAGATAAACTTCTTAATCTGGATGTAAACAATAGAATTAACAGAGAGAGAATTTTAAAAATAGCAAAAGATTATAAATATTTTTTGTAATGGAGATTAAAAAATCAAGGATAAATCAAAAATTATGATATATATCCCAGAAAGGAGGATTAAGTATTCCAAACATTTATATGTATTATATTGCTAATCAAGTATCATTATATAGTCTAAGAGGTGCCAATGCTTTGACTGGGGGTACTTCCATGAAGGAAGAGTGTGTTGGTGATGACAAGTTTATGTTCTGCACATTTGGTCAAAAGTAGGATGCTGTCTGAGTTGCTATTTCCAACCCTGCCTTTCCCTACAGTGCCTGGCCACAGGTCAAAATCTTACCCAACTCTTGCATTAAAAAGGATAATTTTGTCCTCCTTAGGTATCTCAGATGGGATGGTATCCATCTAACAGTATAATTTTTCCTTGATGTGTTTGTCAGCTCTAGTATTGGTGCATATAGATAAGGAACGCGTGGCTTAATAATATCACAATTTCAAATACCTTTCCCAGAACAAATGCATATAACAAAACCAAGGCAATGTAAAAATATACACTCTTAAGTAAATATAGTGTTAAGTTCCCCCTCCTTGAAGGGCAAAAATGTAAAACTGGAAAAAATATCTCTCTTTTCATTTGAAACATTCCTGTAAACAACATTGTCCTAGTGCTCTGGCTTTGTATTGTTTCCATAGGGACAGAGTGGCAGGGAATGGTAGCATTTAATTTGAAGATTATTTTTCCACAGCAAATGGAAGATAGTCATAGCTAGATTGCCTCCTTGTACTTGGCTACCTAGACTACAAAGGAATTATTTCCCCAATCGTTGCCTTCCCAGCCTCCCAAAAATTTGTTTCAAGAGTTCAGAAAAAATGCTGCACTCTCATCCCTCTCCCAAGCCAATGTTCTGTTGGCTTCCCAACTGGGTGAGTTGAACCAAATCACAAAAAAAGCTGCAGTTGAATAACACATTGGGGGCTTGAAAGCCCTGTGGATTTCAACAGGAAAGAGAAGAAAGAGAAGAAATTGAGAGTGACCTTTTTTCATTGTGCAAGTGGACATAAAATGTGCAGGTGGAAAAATACTGTATTTCTTCAATTCCAAGACATACTTTTCTTGATGGTGGTACTTGATGATTGGCACCGTCTTCCAATCAATGGCATCTTACAATTGAAGAAATAAGGTACCAATTTGTTGTCAAAGGCTTTCATGGCCAGAATCACTGGGTTGGTGTGAGTTTTCCGGGCTGTTCGGTCATGTTCCAGAAGCACTCTCTCCTGACGTTTCGCCCGCATCTATGGCAGGCGATGACACTGTCACCATTTGGAGCCATGGAACAAGTTCTTGGAACACCTCAACCGCATCCACACAATCACCATGGAAAATAAAAATGAAGGAAAACTGCAATTTCTAGATGTCCTAAGTAATCTGCAAACCCAATCAACAATTGGGCCAAACCGTTCACAAAAAAGAATCTGGAAAGCCCACCTCCTCCCAGGTGAACTGAACCACCTCACCTGGGCTCTACAGGCCATCAGACATCAGAAGAGCTGTAAGACCAAAAATAAGCCACGAGAGTCAAGAAAAAGATCCACCCAGAGGAAAAGGGTTCTTACCAAATATCAAGAGAACCGTGGACAGCACAGGGAAGCTGAAGAAGAAACACAATCTACAAACTATCTACAAACCCACCAAGAAAATCCAACAAATGCTATGTTCAGCAAAGGACAAGAGGGATCCTCTCACCTCTGCTGGAGTCTACTGTATACCATGCAGTTGTGGACAAGTCTATATAGGGACCCCCAAACACAGCAGCAATGCCCAGACTCGGATCAAGGAACACGAAAGGCACTACAGACTAATTCAGCCAGAGAAGTCAGCCCTAGCAGACAGAGTACCTGATGAGCCAACCTAGACGCAGCATATTACTGGAGAACACAGAAATGCTGGACCACTCTAACAACCACCATGTCAGACTACACAGAGAAGCCATTGAAATCCACAAGCATGTGGACAGTTTCAACAGAAAGGAGGAAACCATGAAAATGAACAAAATCTGGCTACCAGTATTTTTAAAAAACTCTAGACTTAGGACAGTAAATAAAGAGGAAGACTAAAAAAGGGGGAATTCCAGACAGGAAACAATGAGGGCCAGCTAATACCTCCCAACGAAGGATCCTCCTAGGCAGAAAGCAGTCAGGCTTTGAAGCTGCATTGCCACTAAAGGCTAATCAAGCTGGCCAATGGCAACATTCTCACCTGCCTCCAACAGACAGGAGGACATTCCACAAATATACTGTATAAACCCCACTTGCCTAGTTTGCAACAGATCTCACAACTTCTGCAGATGCCTGCCAGGAGAGAATTCTTCTAGAACAGGGCTGTCCAACTTCTACTGGCCCAAGGGCCGGAATTCCGGTCACTGATCACCTGGGGGGCCGCAGCGGGGGGGCGGGGTCGCTAGCGGGGGGCGGGGCTGTACCCGTGCACGCGTTGCTGTGCCATGTCTCTCTCTCTCTGTCTCTCTCTCTCTGTCTCTCTCTCTGTCTATCTTTATCTCTCTCTCTCTATCTATCTCTGTCTCTCTCTCTGTCTGTCTCTCTCTGTGTCTCTCTCACTCTATATCTGTATCTCGCTCTCTCTATTTCTCCCTCTCTCTCTCCCTCTCTCTCTCTCTCTCTCTCTCTCTCTCTCTATCTATTTATCTCTCTCTGTCTCTATATCTCTCTATCACTCTCTCTCTCTATATATATATATCTCTATCACTCTCTATCTGTCTCTCTCTCTATCACTCTCTCTCTCTCTGTATCTCTCTCTCTCTCTGTCTCTATATCTCTCTATCACTGTCTTTCTGCCACGCCCCCTTCCTCCCTCCCTCCTTTCCCCCCGGCACTGGCGCTCCGTTCGGGAACGCCGGTGCCGGGGGGGGGAGGGAGGGAGGGAGGAAGGGGGCGTGGCAGGGAGGAGGCGGCGGCTCACTTCCTCGTCCCTGCCATGCCCCCTCTGTCCCTCTTTCCCCCCCAGCGGCGGCGTTCCCGAACGGAGTGCCGGTGCCGGGGGGGGAAGGAGGGAGGGGGCGTGGCAGGGAGGAGGTGGCGGCTCGCTTCCTCCCTGCCACCCCCCCGTCCCTTTCCCCCCCCCAGCGGCGGCGTTCCCGAACGGCGTCATGCCGGGCGGCAGAAGCCGGCGAAATCGCCGCTTCTGAGGCTGGCGTGACGCTTTAGGAGGGAGGGCGGAGCCATGGGGAGCAGAGCAAAGGGGGCGGCGGCCATGGATGGCACTTGCGCCGCCACGCGCATGCGCACTTTTTTTGGGATTTTTTTTTTTAAAAAAAAAATTTTTAAATGCAGGAGGGTAGGAGGGCCGGATCCAAGGGGCTGGCGGGCCGTGTGCGTCCCGTGGGCCGCCTGTTGGACAGGCCCGTTCTAGGGCATGGCCAGACAGCCCGGAAAACTCACAGCAACCCAATGTGCACATGGACAACTGGGAGAGAAATACGAAACGTCAGGGTTCTTACGTGTTCATTGCGCACTGAAAGGACAGGGATATAATGCATATAGATGAGCTTTCAAAACAAGCTGCCCCAAATTCAAATTAACCTTCCATGGAGGGGGGGGGGGGACCCAGCTAATTAAAACTTCCAAGCCCCAGACAAAGCAAACAAGATGCTGCCATCCTATAAAAATGTCAGGAAATCCTGCAAGCCATCTACTTAAACTGCCATTTAAGGATTATACAGAGTGGAGAAAGGGCTTGGAAGTTTTTGCCTCCTCTTATTTAGTGGAGACAGTTTTTGTTTGTTTTTCCAAAAACATATTACTGCATTTCCTCAATTGTAAGACACCATTTATTGTAAGATGCACCTTAATGTCAGTACCACCACCACAACCAACAAAAACACATAAGATACACCTGCAATTCTAAGAAATACAATTTTTAGAGATGTTTATATAGGAAAAAGGTGAGTTTTACAATGGAAGAAATACAGTACCTGTGAAAGAAAAGGGAAGAAATAAATCTGTCCAGGACATTCAGTTTGATAACACAAGTAGCAATGATTCAGAGGGGAAACTGGTTACTTTTCTAACCAGTTATTACAGGCAACTTGTTCTCAAGTTGTTAAGTTTTGCTAATGCAAGTTTACGGGGGTTATGAGAAGCTAGGCAGTTGCAGGAGAATGTGGTATAGTGGTTTAAGTGTTGGGACTAGGTCTCATGAAGACCATGGTCTGCATCCCTGCCTGGCCATGGAAACCCACTGAGTGACCTTGGGCAAGTCACACTCAGCCTTGGCAAAGGTTGCCTTCTGAACAAATCCTTCCAATAACTCCATGATAGGTTCGCTCTAAGGTCTCCCAACAGTTGAAGGTGAATAACGACAACAGCAGCACAACTATAACATCTGAACAATAAAGCTGAATTACACACAGCTCTAAAGCCACAGTGCCACAAAACTGTCATCCACTAAGGGAAGCATGGATTCTTCAGAGCTTTGGGACAATTTTTGTTATTTACTTTCAAACTGGAACCATCTATGCGGCCGCAACTGTTTCCATGAGCAGCCTCCTGCTTTCGTTTTCAGCTATATGCTACGGTAGTACCTAGCCACTCTCTCACAGCCCCATGCTCTTCTGCTTTGGAAGATTCCTGTGTTCAGTTCTGGGCAATAGAATTCAAGAAGGAGATGAACAAGATGGAAGGTGTCCAGAGAAGGGCAACTAAAGGGATCAAAGGTCGGGAAACTAGGAATCCCTTTAAAGGAGAGCCTTAGAGTTTGGGGATGTTTAGCCAAGAGGAGGTATCAGGAGCATGAGAGCCATGTTTAAATGTTTGAAAGGATGTCTCATTGAAGAAGCTCCTTCTTTGAAGGCTTTTAAACAGAGGCTAGATGGCTATCTGTTGGGGGTGTTTTGAATGCGATTTTCTTGCTTCTTGGATTGGGTGGCCCACAAGAGCCCTTCCAATTCTATGATTCTAGGAGGGGGAAAACTTGCTTTCTGCTGCTGTAAAGAGTAGGACACGAGGGAGAACTTGATTCAAACTACAAGAAAAGAGATTCCACCTAAACATTAAAAAAAACTTCCTGATTGTAAGGCTTTTCAGCAATTGGATGTTGCCTGGGAATGTAATGGAGTCTCCTGCTCTTGACATTTTTAAGCTGGGTGGTCATTTGTTAGGAGAGCTTTGATTATGCTTTTCCTGCATGGCAGGGGGTTGGACTAGATGGCCTCAATGGACATATCACCTGAAAGAGAGTCAGGCACTCCAAGGCTTTCTGAGTGTCTGGGGAACCAGACCACCAGCTGAGCCATTGGAGAGGGATGGCTCTGGCAGAGGACTGCTTCACAGGCAACAGCACCTGATCTTCCTTTGCAATGCTTTAGCCAGGGTCTGATCTGCCATGCTCTTTGTCTGTCTTCCAGCCTCACCGTCTCCAACAGTCCAGTTGAAGAAAAGAAATCAAACAAACAAAAAGGAAGGAAATATTTTAAAAACACCAAAAGAACTTCTGAGGAAAACAGAGTAGGCAGAGAAGGATAAAAAAGTAGGCAAACCCTAGATAGGAGAAGAATCACAATGTGGGAGACAAAAAAAATCGCTCTGGGCAACAGGTCTGTTTTGGCCAACACAGAGAAGCAAAGTGGAAAGAAGGGGCAAAGGGGTAGCATGTTAGCACTCCTGTGTCAGGAGAGACATAAAAGCCATTCTGAATGGCTTCTTCCTTGCCCGGGTCAAACACAGTGCTTACAAAAGCCATCTGCTTAAAATAAATGCAGGCTTAATTGATTAAAAAGCCTTGTCCATTCCCTTACCTTTAAAAGCGAATACTGCGCAATTAGTCCAAATGGCCCAGTAAGGTATTCATCCCACACAATGGCCTACAAAAGGTACAAGCAAAGAACAAAACAGTTACATGATGCACCAAGGTTAATCCACAGGCTACTCAGGGGGCACGGGGGGGGGGGCACTTTGGAGGATGTGTTGCTGGACCACAATGGGCATAATACTTGATATAAAAGAAACAGGCAAGGACTGGATTCAGAAACTGCTTCTTAACAAACTCCATAACCACTGCCATACAATTTGCAAAACGGTACAAAAGTAGACAAAGTCTGAATAGGCTCTACTGAAGTGGAAAGGTCCCAAGAGACAGATGCTACTCTGTACTCCATATACATTCAACAAACTTTCTTTTTAGGAGTCTTTTGAAAGCACAGCCCGTATGTATGAATGCCACTTTACTCCATGGAATTAAGGTCTTGAATTTTCCCAAGTAGCAGGGTGCATGCCACAAGAGACTACACTTCTTCAGAAGAAAGCTTGGCCATCACAAAGTGCATTTTACTTCTGAGCAAGTGGACACAGCATTGTGTTGTTACTCTTACAAATAATGACCCACAAGCCTCTTAGTTTGGGAAAGAAATTCAAAGTCCTCAATATATGTGCATGTATACGCACCCAAGTAAATTAGGGGGAAAGCTTTGGCATCAACACATAAGTGCACACTCTTTCAGCTGCCTAATTAAAATGAAAGTACCACCTGGGGCCCTTTCACTAGACTAAGCTGGCTGATTTTTTTTTACGGCTACTGATAAAAATACAATTTACTTTTTTCTTCATCTGTATCTACAGGGCTGTTGTATGTCACAGCTAAGCCGGGGAAAATAAAGCAATCTACAGTAGAAGTGATTTGAGAACCAAAGTGATATGCCGTATATTCTGGAATACAAGGCAACTGGGGGTATAAGATGACCCCCCAACCTTTCAAGATAAAATACAGAGTTAGGGATATACTCGGCATTTAATACTACCCCCCTCTTCCAAGACTATGCCCCCGTGGCCCCCACCGCTTTCCTTCTTCGAAGGCCACTTGGCTTGCCTAGGCCCAAGGAAGTGCCTCCAGACGCCGACTCCTAGCAGCGCTGGGCGATGGCGTGCCTTGGATGTGCTCCCTGAGGCATGCTGGGAGCAGTAGTTCCATGACTCCCACTGCTCCCAGCATGCCTCTGGGAGTACATCCAAGGCACACCATCGCCCAGCGCTACTAGGAGTCAATGTCCAGAGGCCCAAGAAAGGGCCTCTGGACACCGACTCCTAGCAGCGCTGAGGGACAGCGCTGAGGGACTCCTACTGCTCCCAGCATGCCTCTGAGAGCACATACAAGGCACGCCGTCATCCAGCGCTGCTAGGAGTTGGCCTCCGGAGGCACTTCCTTGGGCCTAGGCAAGCCTTCGGAGGAGGTAAGTGGTGAGGGTGGAGGAGGTCCTTGGAGAGCGGTGGGGGCCGCTGGGAAAGCCCAACGGACCATCACCCCCAGCTGGTCTCCGTGGCCTGTCACTCCTCCTCCCCATGCCCTCCCTCCCTCCACCCTCCTCCTCCCTCCCTCCTCAAGCCACGCCACTAGGGCCGATTTTAATTTTTTTTCTGTAACTTATTATTTTAATTTATACCCAGCGTACTAGACGACCCCCAACTTTTCATATTATTTTCCAGGCTTAAAAAGTGGTCTAGTACACTGGAATATACAGTAGTGGTTTGAGCCTTGGGCGACAACTCTTGAGACCAGGATTTGAATCCCCATTTAGCTATGGCAAGTCACACTCTCTTGGTCTCAGAGGAAGGCAAGGACAAATCCTCTCCTTCCTCCCTACCCTTTTGTTCTTCCCCTGTCTATTTTGTACATGTTGTCTTGATGTTGCCTCTGGGCACTCAAACTTCTGTAAACCGCTCCGAGCCTTCGGGGAGTGGCGGTATACAAGTTTGAAGTAATAAATAAATAAATAAATAAATAAATAATAAAATTAGGCCAAAAAAAACCCCACGATCAGTTTCCCTTACGGCTGCCATAAGTCAGAAATGATTTGACGGCACACAGAAACAACATGCAGACTAAAAAGCAAACAACCTACACAGTCGGACAAGTTTGCTCTGGATCCCAGAAGGATGCAGCGAATCACTTATATTTGTATAGATGTGATTAACAGGACTTCTATACACATAAAAGTGAAAATATGTATGTGTGTAGCTGAGGTATCCACTTCTACAGACAAGTTCCCACTTCCACAAACAGCTATAGCTCCCACCCCTCAGGAAACACCAATAGCCCTCCCTTCAATGACACTGCAGGTTATAGCGAGTGCCATGAACATATCAAAGAGACCTAGCAATATCTGTATCTGTATACCTTTATAAAACGGAATGTTTGTATGTGTGTATGTGTGTATGCGGAGGGCGGAAGGGCGGATATGTGGCAGCTATTTGCATAAAGTCCTTTGATTGGACAGCCTCGCCACTCCAAAATTCTAAGGCACCAGACAGAGGGCATTGATAGCCACTGATTAGCCAGCAACCCAGAATCCAGGCCTCTACATTCAAACAACAGGATTTCTTCCCACTGAGGGGAAAAAAGCCAGCAACCCAGAATCCAGGCCTCTACATTCAAACAACAGGATTTCTTCCCACTGAGGGGAAAAAAGCCAGCAACCCAGAATCCAGGCCTCTACATTCAAACAACAGGATTTCTTCCCACTGAGGGGAAAAAGCCAGCAACCCAGAATCAGGCCTCTACATTCAAACAACAGGATTTCTTCCCACTGAGGGAAAAAAGCCAGCAACCCAGAATCCAGGCCTCTACATTCAAACAACAGGATTTCTTCCCACTGAGGGAAAAAAAATGCACCATCAACATTCCCTCCCCCTTGGCTCTGTGAAAACAAAATGGATTCCTGTATTCTCCTCCCCCCTCAGCTTTATAAAACGGCTGCCTGCCATGCACCCTTTTAAAGTTACCAATAGCAGGCCATAACATTACAGGCCCCAAAATAGAGTTTAGGGCAGGATGGCCGACGAATGATGGGATTTGCATCCCAATTCACTTCCCAGAAAACATTGTAGCCCCTACAAATCCCTTCTCCCAGATAGGCCCAAAAGAGGCATCCATCTTCCCTCTTCAACACAGTGTCAGAGAAAGGCAGCTTCTGACAGGATCTTTAGAACAGGCACTGTCACTCTACAAGGTAAGGCCCTACTTCACTCAAAAGACACAAGAGAAAACAATAAATACCTTTCTCTAATGCCTTTTAATGCTTATATAAATAATTCTGGCCCAAAGCCCCCTCACCCAGCCTCATTGGACCTTACTGCTAATTCCATGCAGGCCTTTTCCATTTTTTACTCCTTTCTGTTTTACACGGTATACTTTCACAGGCCAGGGCGGATATGTGGCAGCCACTTTCACAGGCCACAGCGACCAGCGCGGGTGATGGACCTGCACCAAACTTGGTACACATAACCCCCCTATGACATGACCCACGTATTATGGGATTTGTAGTACTTTCCAAGACTTTGGTTCCCACAGACCACTGAGGCCACCAAAAAGGACCAATACAGACCACACTCAGCACACACAGCCCCCATGACCCACTCTACGTCCTGGTGCAGTTCGGAGGAGGGTGGACCATGGATGATGGGACTTGAAGTGCCTCTACTCACTTCCCAAGTCCGCTGCAACCCTCATCCAATCACTGATCGAGACCAAACTTGCCATACATAACCCCCAGGACTGCCTTCACGTCCTGGTGAGGTTTGGGGGAGGACTGACAATGGATGATGGGATTTGTAGTACTTTTACACCCCTCTGTTCCCACAGACCACTGTGGCCCCCAACAAACACCGAGAAAGTCCACACTTGGCACACAGAGCCCCAGTGACCCACTCTACATCCTACTGAAGTTTGGAGGGGGACAGAACATGGATGATGGGACTTGCAGTACCTTCCCTCACTTCCCAATCCTGCTACAAACCTAATCCAATGACTGATCAACACCAAATCTGGCACACAGAGCCCTCATGACCCACTCTACAGCCTGGTGCAGTTTACTGTGAGACGGACCACGGATGATGGGACTTGAAGTACCTTCACTCACTTCCGAAAAACAATGCATCCCTCATCCATTCACCAATACAGACCAAACTTAGCACACAGAGCCCCCATGACACAATCTACATCCTACTACACTTTGGGGGGGACGGGACACACAGAGATGATGGGACTTGCACTACCTTCAGTAATTTCATGATACCACTGCAACTCCCAATAATGATGGATCAAGACTAAACTTGGCACACAGAGCCCCCATGACCCACTCTACATCCTGCTGCACTTCTCAAATGACCCGGGCAGGGCCGGGTCCCCAAGCTAGTCTTTCATAAATACCACATTGACCATCACCCAAGTGAAGGCTTTCATACAGGGATAATTTCATCCTAGATTTTATGTATTTCTTCCACCACAGACATTGCAGTGTTTCTAAATCTCTCCATTGGTGTGAAATATGCCTCTCCCTTAACCCTATCCTGCTCTTTTCTATGACACACAACAAACAGAAATTGATCAGCAACTGAACATACTAGAGAGGTTAGGGGAGAATTCACCATGATTTAGAGGAGCTGTAGGTCCTGGGATGTATATTTCACCTGCAATCGAAGAGCCTTCTGAACTCCACCAACGATGGACCTGGAGCTAACTCGGCGCACAGAACCCCCATGACCAACAAAACATACTGGAGGCCTTTGGAGGGATTTATAGGAGTTGTAGTTCACCTACATCCACGCCGAATCCAGCCGACAACGGATCTGGACCAACATGGCCAACTGTGAATACAGGCAGAGTTTGAGGGTGATTGCCCTGGGAATCTGGGAGTTGTAGTTCACCCCTATCCAGAGAGCACTGAACCCAGCCGACAACGCATCTGGATCAAAATTGGCACACAGACGCTACTTGGCCAACTTTGAATACTAGCAGCAGGGTTTGGGGTGATTGCCCTTGGAATCCAGGAGTTCTGATTCCCCGTATTCAGAAAGCACTGAACCAAGCCAACAATGGATCTGGACCAAACTTGGCACACAGACCCAACATGGCCAACTTTGAATACAGGCAGAGATAGGGGGTAATTGCCCTTGGAATCTGGGAGTTGTAGTTCACCCATATTCATAGAGAACTGAACCCAGCTGATGACGGATTCGGACCAAACTTAGTGTAAGACCCAACATGGTCAACTATGAATACAGGTGGGGTTAGGGGGTGATTGCCCTTGGAATCTGGGAGTTAGTTCACTCATACTTAGGCGATCCCTTGTTGTTCGAGTAGGATTGTCCTCCAAGATCGATGTACCAGCGGTGGATCCGTAGGTGACTGTGGAGCCCTACTCTTGATCTGCATCTTCTCCCGCAGTGAGGGTATTGATTTCCAGGTGGAAGGTGGTCCCGGTCAGGGTTGGCTTGACGCACCTTCCTCTTGGCACGTTTATCTCTTTCGCCCTCCAGTCGTGCCTCTTCACATTCTACAGCACTGCTAGTCACAGCTGACCTCCAGCTGGAGCGCTCAAGGGCCAGGGCTTCCCAGTTCTCAGTGTCTATGCCAGAGTTTTTAAGGTTGGCTTTGAGCCCATCTTTAAATCTCTTTTCCTGCCCACCAACATTCTGTTTTCTGTTCTTGAGTTTGGAGTAGAGCAGCTGCTTTGGGAGACAGTGGTCAGGGATCCGGACAACATGGCCAGTCCAGCGGAGTTGATGGAGGAGGGCCATCACTTCAATGCTGATGGTCTTTGCTTCTTCCAGAATGTTGACATTTGTCCACTCATCTTCCCAAGAGATTTGCAGGATTTTTTGGAGGCAGCACTGATGGAATCATTCCAGGAGTTGTGTGTGACGTCTGTAGACAGTCCACATCTCGCAGGCAGATAATAGCTTTATAAACAAGCACCTTGGTATCCTTACGGATGTCCCGGTCCTCAAACACTTTCTGCTTCATTCAGAAAAATGCTGCACTCATAGAGCTCAGGCAGTGTTGTATTTCAGTGCCAATGTTGCTTTTGTGGAGAGGTGGCTGCCAAGGAGTTCACTCATATTCAGAGAGCACTGAATCCCGTCACTGATGGATTTGGACCAAACTTGGCACACAGACCCAACATGGCCAACTGTGAATACAGGCAGGATTTGGGGGTGATTGACCCACGTTTTTGGAAATTATGTATTTTCTAATGGGAGCATTCATAAAAAACAAAAGCAAAGGCTGACCTTTCTCCCAAGAAATAGCATTACAAAGTACCAAAATGATATTACCAAACTTCCAAAAACAAACAATGTCTTTCACAAATAACCTGGGCATCACTGGGTCCCCTAGCTTGTTAAAAATATACTAGAGAAATGTTTCACTTTTTGCATTTTTCAATTGCTTTGATTACTGCCCTTACTCTGAGCAATCAAGATGGCAGAAAATGTTTTGTTAGGTTTTTTAAACCACTCCAATGTGTGGTGTTTATATACATAAACATTTATATGTGTATGCATCGTGTATGTATGTATACAGCATTTTCCCCAAAATGTATACATCTTCAACATGATTAGTTCCATCATAGAAAAGAGGGTCAAATGACAAGACGAAGTTTTAAGTGAGGTTTGCCACTCTGGACTTCCACAATGCAAGGTGCACTTTAAAACACTTGACAGAACATTGTAATTTAAGAAGAAACTGTCAGTCTGATTAAATTATCATGAGAACATTTATTCTTCAATAGATATGCCCTTATTCAGTCTTCAAATAATAATCAAAGATAGCTGTAAAAGGGTTTATACATTTGAGGAGAAGAACATGCTGTATCTTAAAAAACATGTTTCAGCTTCTGCCTTCTTCAGTGACTCAAATAAAAACTCTTATTATGAGCAAAAAATGGCAGAAGTTGAAATATGTCACTATATATTTATACAGTTGTTGTTACCATTCCACTATATATGTCTGTGGGTTTATATACACACAAATCCTTATACTGGTGCATATAGAAGTTAGTATGCACAGGTTAAATGCCCCTTAAACCAAAATCTTTGGGACCAGAAACATTCCATATTTTGGATTATTTTGCATCTTAGAATACTTGCATATACAGTACATGATGAGATATCTTGGGAGATTGGGCCCCAATCAAAACATGACATTCACCGTTATTTCATATACTGTACATCTTATTATAAACAGCCAAAGGTAACTTTATATACAATTAAAAATAATAATGTTGTTCATGAAACAAAACTTTTGTATGCTGAACCATAATAAAGCAACCTGCATGGAAAATTCCAGAGAAGGAATTCTCAAGTCCTCTCCCAAGAGTACAGCTTTCCACACTGTGTGTCGGGGCACACTAATGTGTCACCTGTAGTCCACAGGTGTGTCTCATAAAACATGCCCCTCCCGTCCTGGAAGAGACTCCCAAAGGGCATCTAGTCCAACCCCCTTCAGCCAGGCAGGAAGAAACAGTCAAAACCCTCCCAACAGCCACCTATCCAGCTTCAGTTCAAAAACCTCCACAGAAGAAGACTCCACTGGAAGAGACCCCTAGAGGGCATCTAGTCCAACCCCCCTTCAGCCAGACAGGAAGGCACAGTGAAATCCCTCCTGACAAATAGTCATCCAGCCTCAATTTAAAACCTTCCAGAGCGGTTTAATCACTATAGAAGTGAAGTGCTAATGTTGTTCAAGTGTAGGCACTGCTATAATGTTTATAATTTGCACAATGTGCAGAAATTACTATTAAAATGATAAGTTTATAATTAAAAGAAAAACTGTTGACAAATATGTCTGTGATTAATCACATGGAGCGTCTATAGAAGAAACTATACAAGATTCAACTGCAATACAGAATAAGTATAAAGGTCCAAACCTTGTTTATATAGAAAATATTATATGAAACATATATATGATATGATATGTTATACATACATACACACACTGTATGAAACTCTTATAAGGGTTGGCTTTATCTCCATCTTTCTAGTAAAACTGAATTACCGTGTCACAAAAGGATGCATGTCTCAAATGTGTGTCGCCAACATGAAAAATTTGGAAAGCTCTGTCCTAGAGAGAGATAGATCAGGTGCTGTATATATACGTGTGTATACAGACAGTTCCCAAATTACAGACATCCAACTCACACATCCGATGCCTAGTTAAGAATGGGGCTGAGACAACAGAAAGTAAGAGAAATCTACTCCTCGAAAAGGAGATTCACTCCTGGAAGAGTTATCAGGGGAAAAGATGTCTCAACTGAAGCTTTATCACCAATCCCTGTTTATATAACAAGTCAAACTTTTCAAAATGATATTATCACCAAGACAATTCAATTGACTTTGAATTTTGGAAGATGTAGTTCACCCACAATCAGAGAGTACTGTGAACCCAAGCAGCAATGGATCTGAACCAATCATGGCCCACAGACCCAAGATGGCCATCTTTGAATACTGGTGGGTTTGAGGGAAACAGATCTTGAATTTTGGCAGTTATAATTCACCTGCCTCAAGAGATCACTGAGAATCCCAATAACAATGTATGTGGACAAAACTTGGCACACAGACCGAACATGACCAACCTCAAGTGCTGGTAGGGTTTGGGGGAATTTATCTTGAATTTTGGAAGTTATAATTCACCCCCATCCAAACAGAATTGTGATCCCAACCAATTATGGATCTGGACTGGCCCTAGCTTCTGCCAACCTAGCAGTTCAAAAACATGCAAATGTGAGTAGATCAAAATGTACCACTTTTGTGGGAAGGTAACAGCACTCCATGCAGTCATGCTGGCCACATGACCTTGGAGGTGCCTATGGACAACGCCAGCTCTTCAGCATCGCCCCCAGATGGGCATCGGCCCCAGAGTCGGACACGACTAGACTTAATGTCAGAGGAAACCTTTACCTTTACTTTACTTAGTTCAACTGCAATCAAAAAAACACTGTGAACCCAAACAACAATGGATTTGGACCAAACTTGGCATTCATACCCACAATGGCCAACTTTAAGTCCTGGGGGGGGGATTGATCTTGAATTTGGAAGTTCACCTGCATCGGAACAGCATTGTGATCCCAACCGATGATGGATCTGGACCAAACATGACCAACTTTTAATACTGGTGGTGTTTGGGGGAAATTGGTCCACGATTTGGGGAATTGTAGTTCACCCACAATCTATGAACACTGTGAATCCAAATGACAAAGATTTTGACCAAACTTAGCATGCATACCCACTATGGCCAACTTTGTATCCTACCAGGGTTTGGAGGAAAGGGACCTAAAATTTTGGGATTTATAGTTCACCCACATCTAGATAGCACTGTGAACCCAAACATCCATGGATCTGGACCAAACTTGGCACATATACCCAACATGGCCAACTTTGAATGTTGCCGGGGGTTTGGTGGAATTGACGTTGAACTTTGGGAATTATAGTTGACACGCATCCAGATAGTATGTGAACCCAACTGACAATAGTTCTGGACCAAACCTGGCACATATACTCAACATGGTCAACTTTGAATACTTGCAGCATTTGAAGGGAATTCACCCCAGATGATGGGAATTGTAGTTTACCCACATCTTTATACATTTTCTAATGGGACCATTAATAAACCTTAAAACAAGAAATCATTCATTCTAATTTTTATCATTACAAAAGACCTAACTCGGGCATTGCCGGGTACCTAAGGGAGTCTATAATAAAAGTAAAAGCTTGTTTGTATGTATGTATGTTTATATGAATGTATGTATTTTCCAAGATGATCTCAACTTTCAGAGAGCATTGTAACTCCCAGCAACAACAGATCTAGACTAATCTTGGCACACAGACACACACCCCAATGACCAACAGAAATACCGGGGGCTAAATTCTGTGAATTATAGCTCACCAACATCCAGAGATCACTCTGAATCCAGCTGACGATGGATTGGTCCAAACCTGTCACACAGACTCAACATGACCAACTTGGAATACTGGTGGGGGGAGGGAGGTTTGATCCATGAATTTGGAAATTGTACTTCACCCACAATCAAAGAACACTATGAATCCAAGCAGTGACGGATCTGGACTAAACGTGGCACAAAATCCCAACATGGCCAAATTTTAATTGAGGGGAATTGAACTTTAATCTAGGGAGTTGTAGTTCACCCACATCCAGAGAGCAATGTGAACCAAACACAATGAATGTGGACCAAACTTGGTAGACGTACCCAACATGACCAACTCTGAATACTGGTAGGCTTTGGAGGTGACTGGCCCACACTTTGGGAATTGTAGTTTACCCGCAATCAAATAACACTGTGAAACCAACAACAGACCTGGATCAAACTTGGCACACATACCCAGCATGGCAAACTTTGAATAATGGTGGGGTTTGGAGGTGCGTGACCCACAGTTTTGGGAAATGTAGCTCACCTGAAATCAGAGACCACTATGAACCCAACCTAAAATGGATATAGAGCACGCTTGGCACACAAACACCCCCCCCCCCCCCGACTAATAGAACATACTGGAGGGGTTTGGGGGAGATTGACCCTGAATTCCAAGAGTTATAGTTCACCAACATCAAGAGAGCACTCTGAACCCAGTTGACGACAGATCTGGACCCAACTTGGCACACATACCCAGCATGGCGAACTTTGAATAATGGTGGGGTTTGGAGGTGCGTGACCCACAGTTTTGGGAAATGTAGTTCACCTGAAATCAGAGACCACTATGAACCCAACCTAAAATGGATATAGAGCACACTTGGCACACAGACACCCCCCCCCCCCCATGACTAATAGAACATACTGGAGGGGTTTGGGGGAGATTGACCCTGAATTCCAAGAGTTATAGTTCACCAACATCAAGAGAGCACTCTGAACCCAGTTGACGACAGATCTGGACCAAACTTGGCACACATACCCAACATGGCCATTTAAATACTGGTGGGGATTGGGGGGAACAGACCTTGAATTTCGGGTGCGGCAGTTCACCTGCATTCAGAGAACACTGTGAACGCAGCCAACAACAGTTCTTGACCAAACTTGGAACACATACCCAACATGGCAAACTTTGAATACTAGTGTGGTTGGAACAATAACAGATGATGATGTTGATGATGATGATGATGATGGGATGTGCAGTCCACCCATATCCTTATGCATTTTCTAATGGGACAATTTATACAATCCAAAATAAAGCAATGGTTTTTTTCCCCTAAAGTTTATCTTTACTAAATTACCTAGCCCATGCATATTTTTAAAATGTACCTATTCTGTCTTACATACAAATTCAACTTAAGAACAAACTTACAGGACCTGTCTTTGTCTGTAACTTGGAGGCTGTCTATATGTAAGTGTGCATATACCAGGTCTTGCTGGCAACACTCTGGCTATTCCTTGCCCAAGAAAAGCCTGTGAAATGCACAGGGCTGCCATAAAGCGAACAGATGACTTGAAGGCACATGTCCACCATGACTGACTGCAAGCCACTGTGCAGTTGCAGTGAAAGGACTGATGGTACCTTTCAAAATTGAGGAAAAGCAACACATTTGGCTGTCACTCTACTGTGCCTTGAGGTCCCAAATGAACAGTTTCCATGCTGAAATTGTGACCCTTTTGCTTTCTCAGACTTTTGTGCACGAAATTTGTGCCATGTCCCAAACAATTAAAAATAGTGTGTACAATACAATCAACCCCAAAATTGCCAAACTATTAATTTTAAAGTGGGAGACTCCCAGGCTGGATTTTCATTGCCATATAATCCAGTTTCTGAATCCAGATTACACGATGTAACAAAATTTGAAATATTTTCTATTCCTGGTTTGAAAGTGTTGTTTCCTGTGTAATTGTGTGGTCCTTATTTTAAAAGTAGTTGTTATACTCCATAAACTTTGTTTTTCTGGCCACAAATTAGGTTGTCTTGGTTGAGACTCTTATCAGATATTCATTGAAAAACTAGAGCAAAATGTGCTGCAAAATGTGTCCCTCCCGCAAAGACAAAGTTTTTGCAGTTTAATAAAACTTTTTCCATGTTTTCATAATAGAACCAATTAGAAAATGACATTTATAAGTCAGGAACAAAAACTGTGTAACAGAGTGTAATCTGCTCTGAACTGGAATATATGAGTCATATTGTTCCATGTTCTTTGAACTGGATGCCATATCATCTAGTTCAAAGTAAATAATCTGGATTTAGAAACTGAATTATATGGCAGATGCCAGATAAATGAATTTTTCAGGTTGCTTTAAAGTTCCTATAAAAAATAGACCTAATCCTATACCCCACACTATACCATAAACTCTGGATACTGATATTGAAAGGGTCATTCAAAACCAATGAAGGCAAGCTTAATGTGACAGTGTTGCTGTATTTTTTTAATTTAAAAAAACCAACAACAACATTTTGCCAGTTGCTTGAGAATTCTGGTTACCCAAGAGTCACTTGTATTTTATCAAGATGGCTGCTTTTAACTTATTTATGATGTTTGTATCCCGTTGTCTCTGTCTCAAGGAGACTCAAAGCGGCTCACCATTCTAATTGCACCATGGATAAATGAAAACCGGAGGTAGATAAGTGTTACAATAGAATATAAGATGGGCTTTACAACAAAAATCAGTCACATCATGAAAAACCTGTTCCAACGACCTAAAACACAACACCCCGTGGTTTGGTCTTCAGCACTCTCCTCTCCAAAAGCCTTAATGTCTTGCAGTCTTAACTCTACACCAGGCATGGGCCAACTTGGACGCTCCGAGTGTTTTGGACTTCAACTCCCACAATTCCTAACCGCCTACCAGGCTGTTAAACTTGGCTCTACAGGCCAATTGATACTCCACCACATACATCAGAAGAGCTGCAAGACTAAGAACAAGCTACGAGATTCAAGACAAAGATCCACCCAAAGGAAAAGTGTTCTTACCAGACATCAAGGGAACCACCGTACAGGGAAGCTGATGAAGAAACACAACCTACAAACTATCTACAGACTCACCAAGAAAATCCAACAAATGCTATGTTCAGCAAAGGACAAAAGGGATTTTCTCACCTCTGCAAGAGTATACCGTATATACCAAGTTTACATAGGGACCACCAAACACAGCAGTATTTCCCCAGACACGAATCAAGGAACATGAAAGGCACTGCAGACTAATTCAACTAGAGAAACCAGCCATAGCAGAGCATCTGATGAACCAACCTGGACACAGCATATTATTTAAGAACACAGTAATGCTGGGAGCAACCATCCACTCTAACAACCACCATGTCAGACTACACAGAGAAGCCATTGAAATCCACAAGCAAGTGGACAATTTCAACAGAAAGGGGGAAACCATGAAAATGAACAAAATCTGGCTACCAGTATTTAAAAACTCTAAAACCAGGACGGTAAATAAAGAGGAACACTCAAAAAACAGGGGAATTCCAGACAATAATCAATCAGGGCCAGGTAACACCTCCACTAAAGGATTCCCCCAGGCAGCAACCAACCAGACTTTGAAGCTGCAAGGCCATTAAATGCTAAACTATGTGGCTACTTTTAACATTCCAACTTGCCTCAAACAGACAGGAGTTCTTTCTCTCACCCTAGACTAGTTTCCAACAAACTCATGACCTCTGAGGATGCCGGCCATAGATGTGGTCTAAACATAAGGAGAGAATGCTTTTGAAACATGGCCGGACAGTCCAGAAAACTCACAGCAATCAAGTGATTCCAGCTGTTACAAATTGTGGGAGTTGAAGTCCAAAATACCTGGGGGGGGGGGGAGTTCGCCCATGCCTGCTCTACACATTTGAACATACATGCCTTTGTGTTGACCTATGTATTTTAATGTTGTTGTTGTTGTTACTATGTCACACTATGTAACATAAGAAAAACGTTTTGTTCCTGGTTTGAAAGTGGCATTTCCTGTTTAATTCTGTGGTCCTGAATTTGAAAGTAGTTGTCACACTCCACAAACTTTGTTTTTTGCGGCTACAACAATGTTAAATTGGCCGAGATTATTTTGAGATTGATATTCCTTGAAAAACTAGCACAAAATTCACACGAAAAAGTGTATGCAGTTTGATAACCTTCCCTATCTTTTTAATGACAGACCAATTAGGAAATGACATGGATCACCCAGGAACACAAATCATAGTGTTGCAGAGTGTTTGTGATTATTTCTACCCAGCCTTCTCTAAGGGCCCTTCCACACAGGCATATAACCCAGAACACTAAGGCAGATAATCCACATCTGCTTTAGACTGGAATATGCGAGTCCACACTGTCATAGCAACTAGTTCAAGGTGGATTTTATATAGCTGTGTGGAAGGGGCCCCAGAATCTCTCTCGGCATTACTTCGCGAACGAAGATTCAGGAAGGACTCATCCCACGCTTTTTACAAGCAGATAAAAGGCCAATCTGAGATAGGCAAGTTCAGAAAGCGCAGCAGAAAGTCTCCTTGGGTGATGTTTTTTCTGCTTCTGAGACCCATTCGGTGTCTTCTCGAAAGAGGCCGCAGCATTGTGGATAGTGCTTCTCCATGCCTCCCGATGTGAGGCCAGGGTGGACCATTGTTGGTGATCAATCTGGCCAAGCCTGAGATGTTGTTTCAGGGAGTCCTTATATCTCTTTTGGGGGGGGCCTCTCTTGCGCTGACCCGTGGCGAGTTCACCGTAGAGTAGTATCTTTGTTGTAATATAATATATTATATATGATATATACTACAACTTAAGATATCATATAATACTAATAGTATAATATACTGATAATGTATTATATAGATTGTGGTATAATATAGTACAATATAATAATCACCACAAGAAGCAAATCACAGAAGAGAGACAGCACAAGAAAGTTGGCTAACACATAAGGATATTTTTAAAAACAAGATAAGGAGTTCATACTAAAATCACAAGAGGCACTAAATGTACTGGACAGAGGATTTCAATTTAGACAAATCAGAGAATATTATATAAAGGACAAGAAAATTTGATTTATGGACAAATAATTTTTCTGGGACAAAATACTGAATTCAGAAAACAAAACAATAACAAAAATCTACAAGAAATTATTAGAATGGTCCACAGAAACAGAATTAATTAAAGACTGTATGGTTAAGTGGGCTGCAAATATTGGACATTCTATTAACTTAGAAGACTGGGAGAGAATATGGAACAAGAAAATAAAATATACATATGAGTTTGACTTAAAAGAAAATTGGTTGAAAATTATGTACAGATGGTACATCACACCTCAGAAACTGGCAAAATGCTATCCAAAAGTCAACGATAGATGCTGGAAATGTGAAGAACAAACTGGAACATTTTACCATATGTGGTGGACTTGTAAAGTGGCAAAATCCTATTGGAGAAATATTCATGAAAAAATAGAAAAGATATTACTAGACATAAAAATTGAACTCAAACCAGAATATTTCTTATTAGGAATGCTTGATTTAGAAATGGATCACAACAAGGACAAACTTTTTAATTACATGGCGACAGTGGCCAGAATAAACTATGCGAGACCCTGGAGAACAAAGGAAATCTCAACACAAGAACAATGGCTAACAAAGGTTGTAGATATTATGAACATCGACAAATTAACCCAATTGCTGAGCTCAAAGCAGAATCCAAAAATATCAAAAACAGACTGGACACCAGTAAAGAATTTTATAACTCAAGAAAACCTGAAATGGTTAATAGATATAAGATGAACTTAAAAATAAAATGCTCTTAAGGAAATTTGCAGGAAATGGTCAACTGATCAACCAAGAAACCTTGAAGAACCTATCAACAACCGTAGTGAAGAAGATCGGAAGTCAGAATATACAACATACCTTACCAACCCCCCCTTGCCCCCCCTTTTCATGCCCACCCCACTTCCACCAAACCCTTTCCAACCCTTTCAATCCTTTATCATCCCCCACTATTTCTTTATAACCTATTGTGCGACCAAAACCTAATAAAAATCATTAAAATATATATAATATAATAATTGTATATTATATATTACATGTAATATTACTAATAATATGGCAGTATAGTGGTATAGTACAATATACAGTAGTAATATATGATACTAATATTGTGTTATGCTAATAATATATTATATATACCTATCATGTTGATAATATGATGTAATGCAGTATCATACTAATACTAATACAATATAATACAGTACAATAATATTGTAATATAGTAATACTAATATTTTAAAAAATAATTACTACCAAGTCCCCTCGGGGACATAGGGTGGGACAATAAGAGTTATTACTGATAAGAACATATACTACATTTGATCTTAGCCAAAAGACCAAGAAGCTGTTTCCCCTCCCACTGCACTTGTGCCCGCTTTGTGTTGGTCAGTGACCAGTTTTGTTGTTGTTACTGAAAATATATAATAATATATAATGATATACTGCTTTATTGTATATTTTAATATTTGAAGTTGTAATGTTTTTTATTATGAGCCGCTTGGAGTCTCCATATAAGGCGGGATATTAAAAAGGTAAAGGTTTTCCCCTGACATTAAGTCCAGTCATGTCCGACTCTGGAGGTTGGTGCTCATCTCCATTACTAAGCTGAAGAGCCGGCATTGTCCATAGACACCTCCAAGGTCATGTGGTCAGCATGACTGTATGGAGCGCCATTACCTTCCCACAGAAGCAGTACCTATTGATCTACCGGTAAATGTTTTTGAACTGCTAGGTTGGCAGAAGCTGGGCCTGACGGCGGGAGCCCACACCACTCCCTGGATTCGAACTGCCAACCTTTCGGTCAGCAAGTTCAGCAGCTCAGCGGTTTAACCTGCTGCCTCACCAAAAGGATATAAATATAAATCTATATCTATATCTCTCTCTATATCTTCTATAAATCTTCTATCTTCTATAAATAAAATAAAAGGGAATGTTTGCATGCGGATTTGTATGTGGATATGTGCCAGCTTTCTGACTGGCTCCCAGTCTCTACATTCCAACATTATGATTGGATGCCACTGAGGGATAATTTGCCTATGCTTTCTGATTGGCCAGGCTCTACATTCCAACATTCATGGTGGCAGAGAGGGGATTGGTTGCCACTGCAGTAGAATTTTCATATGGTTTCTGATTGGCTAGCGTCAACCTTTTCATTCTTAGGAGGCAGGGAGGGAAAAGGAAAGGGCCTCAGGCTGTCAGGAATGGTGGGAGTTGGAAGTCCAAAACACCTTGCGGCCCCCAACAATGACAGAACAAGACCAAACTTGGCACGTAGAGGCCCAATGGCCCACTTCACAACCTGGTGTGGTTTAGGGCAGGATGGGCCATGAATGATGGGATTTGCAGTACCTTCACCCGATTCACTTCCCAAACACTATAGCACCTACAAATCACAGCCCAGGCCCAAAATTGACAGTAAGGCTTCCTTAACTTGAATTTCCCTGACTAGGCCTCAGTTAATGGGATACTGTGTAAGGCCTGAGTTGACAGTAAGGCTTCCTCAACTTGAATTTCCTGACTAGGCCAATTCACTTCCCACAGAACACTGGAGCCCCTACAAATCACAGACCAGGCCCAAACTTGGAACACAGAGTACTCATGACCCACTACATCCTGATGCAGTTCTAAGGGGGATGGACCATGGATGATGGGACTTGCAGTACCTTCACTCACTTACTGAAACCACTGTGACCCTCATCCAATGACACAGAGCCCCCATGACCCACTCTACATCTTGCTGCCATTTGGAGGAGGGTGGACCATGATGATGGGATTCGCAGTACCTTCACTCACTTTCCAAGACTGCTGCGAACCTAATCCAATGACTGATCAAGTCCAAACTTGGCACACAGAGTCCTCATGACACACTCTACATCCTGGTGCGGTTTGGAGGATGGCAAACCATGAATGATGGCACTTGAAGTACCTCCACTCACTTCCCGAGACCGCTGCAATGCTCAGATCCAATAACTGATCAAGCCCAAATTTGCCACACAGAACCCCCATGACCCATTCTACATCCTGGTGGAGTATCAAGGAGGATGGACCACAGATTATAAGACTTGAAGTACCTTCACTCACTTCCCGAGATCATTGTGATCCTCATCCAATGACTCACCAAGACCCAATTTGGCACACAGAGCCCCCTTGACACACTCTACAGCCTGGTGCTGTTTTGAAGGAGGATGGAGCATGGATGATGGGACTCGTCCACTGCCTTCAGTAATTTCCTGGGACCACTGTGAGCCTCAGAAATGCCTTTTCAAAACCAAACTTGGCACACAGAGCCACCCCCCCCCCCCCCGGCCCGACTGAATCTACATCCTGATGCAGTTTGGAGGTGGACCATGGACGATGGGACTCGCAGTACCTTCACTAACTTCCTGGGACCACTG
The DNA here is from genome assembly GCA_030556195.1 of Anolis apletophallus. Taxonomy (NCBI): domain Eukaryota; kingdom Metazoa; phylum Chordata; class Lepidosauria; order Squamata; family Anolidae; genus Anolis; species Anolis apletophallus. The sequence goes on from JARBWK010000011.1 coordinate 87,600,091, forward strand.
CGAGCCACATAAATAGCTGATTAGGACCAACCTTTGCATACAATGCCTTTCTCAAATAACCCGGGCACCGCCAGGTCCCCAAGCTAGTATATAATAGAAGTCAGTGTTTGTATGCGGTTATGTATGCAGAGGGATATGTATGCGGAGGGATATCTGGCAGCTTTCTGATTGGCTACCACTTTCACAGGCCACAGTGACCAGTACGGGTGACGGACTTGGACCAAACTTGGCACATATAACCCACATGACCCCCTTTATGTCCTGGTGAGGTTTGGGGGAGGACAGACAATGGATGATGGGATTTGTAGTACTTTCCAAGAACACTGAGCCCCCCAACAAAGACCGATAAAGACCAAACTTGGCACACAGAGCCCCCATAATCCAATCTACATCCTACTGCAGTTTGGAGGAGGGTAGACCATGGATGATGGGATTTGAAGTACCTCCACTCATTTCCCGAGACCGCTGCAACACTAATTCAATGACTGATCAAGACCAAATTAGGCACACATAACCCCCATGACCCCCTTTATGGCCTGGTGAGGTTTGGGGGAAGGCTAGACAATGGAAGATGGGATTTGTAGTACTTCCCACAGACTGTGGCCCCCAATAAAGACCAAAAAAAGTAACTTGACACACAGAGCCGCCATGACCCACTCCACATCCGACTGCAGTTTGGAGGAGTGTGGCCCATGGATGATGGGACTTGAAGTACCTCCACTCACTTCCCAAGACCACTGTGAGCCTCAGAAATGCCTTTTAAAGAGCACACTTGGCAAACAGAGCCCCCATGTCGCAGCCTACTTCCTGGTGCTGTTTGGAGAAGAATGGACCATGGACGATGGGACTCGCAGTACCTTCACTAACATCCTGAGAGCACTGCGAGCCACATAAATAATGGATAAATAACAACCTTGGAACACAATGCCTTTCTCAGATAACCCGGGCACCACTGGGTTCCCAAGCTAGTAAATAAGTAAAACCCAGTTCAAACAGTGGGATTTCATACAGCTGTGTGGAAGAGGCCTAAGAAGAGACCCCCAGCTGCCAGGTTGCTTAGACACAAGAGGCGGATAAGAAATGAACTAATAGTCATCGCAAGTGTGGGCCTATGTGCCTGTGAGGTCGGGATAAGCGTCGTGTGTAGACGTATACGGAGGCAGGCCAGCAGAGAAGGCCTTCCTCGGCCCCAAGAAGGGGAAGGAGGTCGGGGAGAGGCCTTGATGGAGAAGGCCATCTCTGAGGGGAAAGGGCCCCCCGCGCTCACCTTGGAGCCCGCGCATTTGTCGAGGAACTCGCGCAGTTCCTTCCGCCCGGCCTCCCGCAGCGCCATGAAGTTGACGCGCCCCGCACTCAGGTGAGCCGCCATGACTGGGGCTTTCTCCTCAAGTAGGTCACGTGACGACGAGGGGGCGGGGCCCTGCCTCACGCGCCAGAACGGGGTGCTGAGGCGGGGCATGTGACTGAGTCTCCTCCCCCGCCTCTTTGGTCTCTCACGCGGACCTCGAAGGCTTCGCTTCCGCAGCCCCGCCCCCCTGTGGTCCTGATTCGTCCTCTGCGGTCCCACTTTCCTAGCTGGGGCTGAAATGGCCCAGTCCCTCCTTCCCGCCTTCTGCTTCAGCTTGTCTCAGTGGCTTTATTTTGGTGTCAGGAGCAACTTGAGAAACTGCAAGTTGCTTCTGGCGTGAGAGAATTGGCCGTCTGCAAGGATGTTGCCCAGGATGTTTTTTTTAAAAAAAATAGTATTTATTAAGTATTTATTAATATTTTACCATCCTTGTGGGAAGCTTCTGTCATGTTCTCGTACTGAGAGCTGGAGCTAACAGAGGGAGCTCAACCTGCTCTCCCCAGGCTTCAACCTCCGTCCTGTCGGTCTTCAGTCCTGCGGGCACAAGGGTTTAACCCATTGCACCACCGGGAGCTCCATGCCTCTGTGGCTGCAGAGGCAGTTCTGAGGGCAAACATCATCATTGGCGATCCCTCCTGTCCGAGAGGAAGATGGCCTTCCAAGCGTAGGGTCTTGGCGGCGTGTCCATAGGTGACTGTGTCCCCTTCCACACAGCTGACTCAAATCCCACCTTTTCTGCTTTGAATTTATGTATTTGTTTCCTAGATTTCTACCCCGTGCTTCTCACCCCAAAGGGGACTCAAGGTTGACAAGATTTATATAAATAAACACATGGAGTAATCAAACAGATAAAAATATATAAATACAATTTAAATATCAAAAAGGATTACAAGCATAGCGCCTAGACCCCTAGTCATAGTTACTGCTGCACTCCGTATTGCACTATTCCCCAAATGCCTGGTGCCACAGACAGGTCTTCAGCTTTTTCCTGAATGTGAGGAAAGATGGGGCCAGTCTAATGTTGCTGGGGAGGGAGTGTCACTTCTCAGGGGCATCCACTGAGAAGGCCCTGTCTCTCATCCCCACCAATTGCACCTGGGGGAGGGGGGTAGAATCAAGAGCAGGGTCTCCCCAGATGATCTGAATGCTCTTACCAGTTCATAGGGGGAGACACATTCTGACAGGTAAGTTGGGCCAGAACCGTTTAGGGCAGCGTTTCATCCTGGGGGTTGGGACCCACGAGGGGGTTGCGAGGGGGGTGTCAGAGGGGTCGCCAAAGACCATTACAAAACAGTATTTTCTGTTGATCTGTGTGGGAAGTTTGGCCCAATTCTGTTGTTTGAGTCCACGGGGCTCTCTGGATGTAAGTGAACTACAACTCCAACACTCAGGAGTTTTGGACCCTATATCCCAGAATATCAAGGCAGAAAATCCAACATTATCTGAGTGTGGACTCAGATAAAACCAGTTCAAAGCAGATATTATGGGATTTTCTGTCTTGATATTTTGGGATATAGAGCTGTATGAAAGGGCCCTCAAGGTCATTGCCCAACAAACCCTTCCAGTATTTTCTGTTGGTCATGGGAGTTTTGTGTGCCAAGTTTGGTTCAATTCCATCATTGGTGGAGTTCAGAATGTAGGCTAACTATAAATCCCAACAACTACAACTCCCAAATGAAAAAATCAATTCCCCAACCCATCCAGTATTCAAATTTGTACATATCAGGTATTTGTGCCAATTTTGGTCCAGTTAATGAAAATACATCCTGCATATCAGATATTTACATGACAATTCAAAACAGTAGGAAAATTATCATTACATCATATGAAGAAGCAATTAAAATAATTTTATGGTTGGGGGTCACCACAACATGAGGAACTGTATTAAGGGGTCACAGCATTAGGAAGATTGAGAACCACTGGTTTAGGGCTTAAGAGGCCAAAGCCAGCATTTTGAATTGTGCTCGGTCTTATGCTCCCTGTACACCGCTCTGGTGAGAAATCTCGCTGCCGCCCATTGGACCACTTTAAGTTTCCAAATAGTCTTAAAAGGCAGCACCATGTAGAGAACATTGGAGTAGTCTATTTGAGATGCGACAAGAGGATGGACCGCCATGGCTAAGTCTGGTTTCTCAAGGTACGGGTGCAGCTGGCGCACAAGTTTTAATTGAGCAAAAACTCCCCTGCCCACTGCCCGAGACCTGGTGTTCCAGGCTCAGGGATGAGTCCAGAATCACTACCAAACTGCAAACCTGTGTCTTCAGTGGGAGTGTAACCCTGTTCAGCACAGGCTGTAATCCTACACCGTTTGGCTTCGCGGCCGACCAGAAGTACCTCTGTCTTGTCTGGATTCAATTTCAATTTGTTCACCCCCATCCAGATCACCACATCTGCCAGGCACCGGTTCAGAACCTGAACAGCCTCCTTAGCGGCAGGTGGAAAGGAGTGATAGTGTTGAACGTCATCTCCATACTGAAATATATGGCAGTGTGGACTCAGATAAGCCCAGGCCCGGATTACCCATAAGGCCAACCTAGGCCATGGCCTAGGGGCGCAAGCCGAGGGGGGCGCAGAATCACGGACCAAAAAAAAGTTGAAATAAAAACGCTGTGGCTGGCCCCTGGGGTCTCTCCCAACTCAGCAGCATGCGCCTCCCAGGGATGCCCCCGGCCGCTCTGCGCATGCCTGTTTCCCTCCCCCCCCTCCCCGTGGTCCTTCCCATCTGCAGTAGCAGACGGGGAGCCTGCCTTCTGAGCGAGCGAGTGAGCAAGAGAGTGAGCGAGCGCGGGACCAGTGTGTGCGCCCCGCTCCCTCGCGCACGCTTCCCCACGCCTCTGCCTTTCTCCCCCTTTCATTGCAGAGCCAGAAACAGCCTTTTTTTCTGTCCCAAAATGGGCGGGTGGGCGCGTGAGTGGGCTAGTTTCCTAGCCATTCGGGAGGATCCCTTTTCAGTTGCCTCAGTTTCCCCAGCGGTGCTGACGGAGAGAGAGAGAGGAGGGGCTGTGGGCGGGGAAGGTGGCACCACCGTCCGCTTTGACAGCGTGTTTTTTTCCTCCCCCGATTCATCCCGCTATCACCCCATCCCCCTTTTCCTCCTCCTCCTCTTGCCCCCTCCCTCCCCCACCCCGTCCTCCCCGCTCCCCTCCCTTTGGTTCTTTCTTCTCCCTCCGCACTTCAGAGGCTGGCCTTTTAAATGGTTTCCTCGAGGCGGCCCGGCCCCTGGCTCTCGGCTGCCCGGGAAACTCCTCCTTCCGCCTGGCCATAGGAAGTGCCTGCCGGAGCCTCCTGGTGGCCTTGACCTTCCTGCTCTGCTGCCCGGTGGGTAAGGAGGGGTCCCGGCCCTTTCCCGGGGGAGGAGAGGGGCGTGGGGTAGAGGTTGGCTTAAAGGGGGCGTAATTCCAAAGTGTGGCCTAGGGCGCAAAAAGGTGTTAATCCGGGCCTGGATAAGCCCGTTCAAAGCAGATATTGTGGGATTTCCTGCTTTGATATTCTGGGATATAGGGCTGTGTGGAAGGGCCCTGTTGAGACCTGTTCTTGACTCACATGTTCCTCCGCAGTAAGGACATCGATTTCCAGGTGGAAGGAGGTCCCAACAAGAGTTGGCTTGATGTGCCTTCTTCCTCTTGGTGTATTTCTCCCTTTTGCCCTCCATTGCTGGTGATGGGGCACACAGCCTTACTAGATTCTGAGAAAGGGGTGGTGGGAGCTTGGTTAGAGTTTGGTACAATAAGCTAACATGGTTATTTCCTGGAAATTAAAAGAACCAGTGAACCATAGGCGCAGGCCGTTGGTAAGATGGGATATAAATAAGCAAATGGAAGAGTGTTTTTGTGGATGGCCTGTGTACACATGCCCACTCTTTGCAACCGAGGAAGGGTATATAAAGTTCAAGTGGTTCTGATTGGTGCTCTTGTCACTTGGCAAGCTCGCCTTGCAGGGGTCAAGATCTTCCTTCCCGGTTGCCATTTCCCTGAAAACCCTCTCGCAGATTGATGTCATTGATGTTTATGCTACTTTCTGTTTGTGCTAAAACACTGTAATTGCAAAACAAACAGAAGCAGGAGTTGGGAGAGTTGCTGAAAGCATTCCAACAAAAGGAGGCCGCACTTAGGACTTGCAGAAATACAAAGCCTCAAGAGGTGCCGAAGGGAGAGAGGGAAAACAGTCCAGACCTTTGGAGCAATTGTCTAATAGTCAAGCTGCATCATTCTTATGATATTGCCCGTTTTTATGTATAAGATGCAAAAGAACAGTGAATGAAGATGAAAGGAAGACAACCGATTCATTTGCAATGTATGAGAGAACATACAGATTCCGAGGACTGCTAAAAAGGTGGATCATTGGGTGTGAGAACAAACCAAGGTAGACCTTTCCCTAGAAGCTGAGATTAAAAAGTAATAATCATAATCTATCCATCTATACCGGGTATGGGGAAACCCAGGCCCGGGGGCCGGATGCAGCCCCTTGGGCTCTTTTCAAAGGCCCTCCTCTCTCACACCATCCTATCCTTCCTTCCCTCTTGCTTTCCTTCCTCCTTCTGCCCTTCCCTTCCTCTTCCCTTCCCTTCCACCCTGTTGTCCTTCCTTCCTTCTCTCTCTCCTCCCTCCTTCCCCCTCTCTCTTTTTCCTTCCTTCCCTTTGGTCTTTCCTTCCTTTTCTCTTTCCTCCCTCCCTCCCTTCTATTTTTACTTCTTCCTTTCCTCCTGGGGGATGTTTAGCTGGGAGAAGAGACAGTTGAAAGGGAAATATGGGTTGCTTACCTGTAACCATAGTTCCTTGAGTGGTCACTGTGCATTAGTACATTTGATATTCCTTGCGCTTGCGCACTAACCTTGGAACCTTCTAGAGATAATTTTAACAGAAGCCCCGCCCATAACACTCCTCATATATAGCCAATGGGAGGGGCTTCATTTAGTTCTCTCTCATAGCGTAAAATACAATCAGAGAAAACTAAATGCATGACGACGAGGGGAGGATGGGCGGGCATGTACTAATGCACAGGTGACCACTCAAGGAACTATGGTTACAGATAAGCAACCCATATTTACCTTTTTGTGGTCACTGTGCATTAGTACATTTGATAGACTAGTGAGCTTTACTGACCTTGGTAGGTGGGAGTCATGCCACCATAGAAGAAAGGACTGCTCTGCCAAAATCGGCATCTGTGCGGGACATCGCGTCCAACTTGTAGTGCGTGACGAAGGTCAAAGGTGAAGACCACGCAGCCGCACGGCAAACTGCCTCTAGGGAAACGCCCCTCAGGAAGGCCACCGATGTCGACATGGATCTTGTTGGGTGGCCCTTAAGTTGTTGTGGAGGTGTCTTGCCAGCCATCTGGTAGACCAGGCGAATAGTTGCGACAATCCAAGCCAAGAGTCGCTGGGATGAAACAGGAAGGCCACTGGCATCCTTCCTGTACTTCACAAAACGTCTTGGAGACTTTCGTAAGGAAGTAGTCCTATCAATGTAAAAGGTAAGGGCTCTGTGGGCATCCAGAAGGTGCAGAGCCCTCTCTGCTGTAGAGGTAGGGTTCTGGAAGAAGGCCGGGAGTACCAGCTCCTGCGATGTGTGGAAGCGGGACACGACCTTCGGGAGGAAGGAGACATCTGTGCTCAGCACCACCTTGTCCTTATGGAACCTCATATAAGGAGGGTCCACTCGCAAGGCGCAGAGCTCACTTGCTCGTCTCGCCGAGGTTATCGCCACAAGGAAAGCTGTCTTCCAGGTTAGGTATGGTAAGTCCACCGTGGCAAGGGGTTCAAAAGGTGGCTTTGAGAGTGCGGATAGGACAAGGTCAAGGCTCCAGGCTGGAACGACCGGGGCAACAGCAGGTTTGGTGTTGAGCATCCCTCTAAGAAACAGCTTAACCATAGGGTCAACAAAACATGAAGGAAGGCCCTCCTTCCTCCTAAACCAGGATAACGCAGCCAAGTAACACTTGAGGGAGGACTGGGAGAGGCCTGCCTCAGAGAGGGAAACAAGGACGTCCAAAATGAAGGATGTGGGCGCCCTCAAAGGGTCTACGCCCTTAGAAGACACAAACTTAGAGAAACGGCCCCATTTGTAAATGTAAGATTTTTTTGTAGAATATTTATGCGCAGCCTCGATAACGGCCACTACTGGGGCGGAGAGGCTAGCCAGGGGGCTTAATCTGGGGGCAGAATCCGCCATGCCATGAGCTTGAGGGTGTGAACCTCCGGGTAGAGGAAACGGTCCTGCTGGGAGGATAGGAGGTCCACTCTGCTGGGGAGGTGGACGAACGTCCCCCCGGACATTTGCAGTAGTAGGGAGAACCACTGTTGTCTCGGCCACCAAGGGGCGATGAGGATGCACCTGGCCCTCTGCGTGTTGAGTCTGGATACCACCTTCAGTAGAAGTGGAAAGGGAGGAAACGCGTATAATAGATGTGTGTCCCACCGCAGGAGGAATGCATCCCCCAGGCAACCCTGAGAGATGTTCCTGCGCTTTCGGGCACAAAACAGTGGGCACTCCGTGTTCTCACGAGTGGCAAAAAGGTCTATCTGTGGTTTCCCCCTAGACCTGAAACAACTTGTTGGTCTCCTCGCAGTTCAGGGACCACTCGTGATGGGTCAGTGGTGCCCTGCTGAGAGAGTCTGCGAGTATGTTGTCCTCGCCCGGGAGGTGGAAAGCCACCAGGTGCGTACCCCTGGCCACGCACCACTCCCAGATCTCGATTGACAGGTTCAAGAGTGTCCTGGAGTGAGTGCCCCCCTGTTTGTTTATGTAATACATCGTCGTGGTGTTGTCCGTTACCAACTGGACAACCTTTCCCATGACTAGCCTCTCGAATGAGAGCAGAACCTTTTTTACAGCCAGGAGCTCTAATGCGTTTATGTGAAGGGCTCGCTCCTCTAGAGACAACTGGCCGTTGGCTATCATGTCATCCGTGTGAGCCCCCCACCCCGTCAAGGACGGGTCCGTTGTGATGACCAGAGACGGGGATGGTGGATGGAAGGAGAGCCCAATGCACACATTTTTCTCTTCCAACCACCAATGTAGGCAATGTTTGACTTGAGCAGGGATGGACAGGAGGGGGTGCGAGTTGTCCAACAAAGGTTGGGAGACCAAAAGAAACCAAACCTGCAGTGGGTGAATATGTAGCCTGGCATAAGGGGTTACTGAAGTAGTAGTCGCCATATGCCCCAATATGACTTGCACTTGTCTGGCCTGTATAAAGGAGCTGATGAAGCGGTCGCTGGGCAGAAAGGTCCTTTCCTGTAGGGAATCTAGCACTGCTCCTGTAAACTGGATCCGATGGACCGGGGTGAGCTGCGACTTCTCCTCGCTGACAATCAGCCCTAAAGACTGGAGAAGGGACAATGTGGTGAGCACACTATCTTGTAAATGTTCCCGTGACTGCCCAACGATTAACCAGTCGTGTATATACGCATAAACGGTAATCCGTCTAGTACTGAGGTAGGCCATGACTACTGCCATACACTTCGTAACCAGCCAGGGGGCTGTAGAGAGTCCGGAAAGTAAAACATTGTACCAGTAGGCCTTACTGCCTACTAGAAAGGTCAGAAATCTACGATGACGTGGCACTATTGACAGGTGGAAATAAGCGTCCTTCAAGTCAATAGTGGCTAACTAAATCCCTTTGTTAAGTAAAGGAAGGATAGAAGACAATGTCACCATACGAAACTTCTTTGGAAGCACAAATTGATTCACTTCCCTCAAATCTAAAATAGGGCGGAAACCGCCACCCTTTTTAGAAACCACAAAATACCGGGAAAAACAAACAGGACCCATAGAGGTCCAGAGGAACAAACGTAATGGCCCCTTTCTGTAAGAGGGAAGCGACCTCTTCAGACAGGACAGGGGAACTTGGAGTGGGGTGAACATGGCCCACTGGAGGCATTGCAACAAACGCAATACTGTAACCCTCCTGGATCACCCTGAGCACCCAGGAGTCAGAAGTTATTTGTGTCCAACTGTCATAAAAGAACTAATGTTCAGGATAGGGGAGGTTAGAAGATCAATAATCCAGTCCAGAAGTCAGAATAGTCAAGAATTCAGTCCAATAGTCAAAACGATAGAATCAGTCCTATGAATAGCTAGTCTAACACAAGAGCAAGGTTCCTCTGTAGTGCTTTTCAGCGCGGAGAGAGAGAACTGAATGAAGCCCCTCCCACTGGCTATATATGAGGAGGAGTGTTATGGGCGGGGCTTCTGTTAAAATTATCTCTAGAAGGTTCCGAGGTTAGTGCGCAAGGAATATCAAATGTACTAATGCACAGTGACCATGAAAAGGTAACATGAGGTTGAGAGGAAACATGAGAACCTTGTTTCAAGATTTCAAAAGGTGCCCCTTTGAGGGGGGAGGGACGGTCTTTCTGATAGCAGACAAAGGAAAGCCCCCTGCATTCAAGCTGATCCGACCTGCAGCAGGGAGTTCCACAGTTCCTGGTTGTCTGATTGGGCCAGCATCGCTGGGAATGTGGCAGCTTCATCTAAAACTCTTCTTTTTACCTTGCTCTGCCTTGCTTTCTTCCCCTCACCCTAAAATTGTAACAAATCCCCCAATAAAGTATACTCGAATTGTAACTTTCTCCTCTCCATAGTGATACATTGTGTCCTTTTACTGTCTCTAACTCAGTGTTTCCCAACCAATGTGCCGCAGCACACTAGTGTGCCGTGAGCAATCATCAGGTGTGCCGTGGGAAATTGGAACCTCCAATACCAGACCTGGGCATTTCGCGGCCCGCTGGCTGATTCTGACCGGCCCGCCTAAGAGCCCCGGCAGGCAGGCAAGCAGAGCAGCCAACGGAGGGGAAGGGAGGAGGGAGAAGAGGAGGAGGCCAGGAGCAAGCGCCGCCAGAGAGCATGCCTTCTCTCTCCTCCTCCTTTTCCCTTCCCTTCTGCCTCGCGCGCTCCCCCCTACCTTGCGCTCTCCCCCCTACCTTACGCTCTCCCCCCCCTCTCTATTGCTTGTGTGCGTGGAGATGGCCAGGGGGGCTTTGTTCCTGCTCAGGGACATGTTGCTCGTGGGTCTGGCTTGGAGGCACGTGTCCCTTTAAGAGTGTGGGGCCAGCCCTGGGTGCGTGGGATAGGCTGCCTTTGGCAGGGATGGGCTGGGAGGAGCCCCCCGCATCTGCAAACTCTGGCTGGGAAGGAGAGGTGAGGAGGGGGGCCCAGGGAGGAGGAGGAGGAAGACTGAGCAGGCGCCTTCGCAACCCCTGCTCCAAGGAAAATAAAAGTTTGCACCTTAGGAAAGAAGAGGAGGTACTGGTGAACTACAACTCCCAAACTCAAGGTCAATGCCCACCAAACCCTTTCAGGACTTTCTGTTGGTCTCATGAGAGTTCAGTGTACCAAGTTTGGTTCAATTCCATTGTTGCTGGATTTTAGAATGCTCTTTGATTGTGTGTTAACTATAAATCTCAGACACTGTAACTCCCAGTTGTCAAGCTCTAGTTTCCCCAAACTCCATCTGTGGTCACATTTGGGCATATTGAATATTCATGCCAAGTTTGGTCCTGATCCAACATTGTTTGAGTCCACAGTGCTCTCTGGATGTAGGTGAACTTCAACTCCAAAACTCAAAGTCAATGCCCACCAAACTCTTATAGTATTTTCTCTTGGTTATGGGAGTTCTGTGTGGGAAGTTTGATTCCATTCCATCATTGGTGGAGTTCAGAATGCTCTTTGATTGCGGGTGAACTATAACTCCCAGCAACTACAACTCCCAAATGACAAAAACAATTTTTTAACTGATGGTCCCTCCTTAGGTTAGTATTAGTATGTTTTGTGGCCAAATTTGGCAGCAATTTGTCCAGTGGTTTTTTAGTTATGTTAATCCCACAAATGAACATTATATATATATAGCAAGAGAGAGAGAGAGCACAACAGTGTGTGTGTCTTTCTGCGATTCCTGCCAGAATATCTATGTTGTGTTCATCGAAACAGGCCCTGGTTTCACACTGAGTGTATAAATACATTTTAAAACATATTAACTATATGTATTACTGTGTTTTTGGTTGGTGGTGTGCCCCAGGATTTTGTAAATGTAAAAAATGTGCCGTGGCTCAAAAAGGTTGAAAAACACTGCTCTAACTCTCTCCAGCATGAACCTTCCCTCTCCTGCTGGCTCGCCCGGGATGCTCTTCCAGCATCTCGGGGAGGCCGAAACTGCGTCCCCCTGAACCGTGGATACAGGGACCCATGAGGCCTCTGTATCCACGGTTCAACAGATCGCTTCCAAACCAGTGCCATCTTTCTCCTAGACTAATTATAAGACTAACTGCTATCTCACTTTTTGCATTCTGGACTCCCATGCTCTCAGAATAACTGTTTTCACCCCAAAACTCCATGTGGAGATCAGCTGACTGCGATCCGTGGCTTCCTGCCACCACGTTGTCCCTGCTGCCGTCTTGTCGATGTCCAGGAACCTGTTGGACTGGGAAACCCGCTGCGGTCACCCCCTGGGAACCCCAAACCCCGGCTGGCCATCCTAGACCTTCAACAATCTGGGATTTATAAGTTTCCTTCTTCCTTGGAGGATCCCGACTCTCAGTGCTTGTCTTCCCCCCTCTGCACCATGAACTTTGGAACTCCTTTTTCTGCCTTATCAACTTTTGAAAACCTTTTTTTCCCTGAAGAATGAACTCACTATGGACTCTAAGGGGCAGGATGGCTGATATGATTTATTTTTCCTTGTTATATGAATGTATTCCCTATATACTTTCTCCTTCCCCATGTCTCTATATGAAAATATGAAATGCCACCTCTTCGTGAACCCAGCGTGCCAAGGCTCAGGGAATCTCTCATTTCCTGGGCCAGTTAATCTCTTAACAAAAGGTCTCCACCGAAACTCTTGCATGGACAATAACAAAGGGCATGTCCCTTCAGACATCGGAGTAAGCCCATCTGAAGGAAGTGTCCCCTGGCATGATCAAATCATTCACCACAAAGGGTGACATTCTGCCCGCAGGGGATTTGGGAGCTACTGCCACCTCCTCCTTTGTTTCTTTCCCTTCAGCCGATACCCAGATCAGATACCATCGCTAGATCAATATCCAGGATTATTAAATCACAAAGGGTTTGGCGTTCACGTCAGACAGGAATGTATATCTCAAACACTCAAGACAACAGACAAAGCCAGCTTGAGGACTTAAGAAGTTGTCGCCAGCGTTTGTACACACCTTGAACCATTAATCCATTCATCTTCTCTTTCCAATTCATTGTTCCCGCCTGGATCACCTCCTTGCTTCTCATTGGCTGAGGCACGGCGCTGGCTCGCCGATTGGCTGAGGTATGGCTCAGCCGGCCACGCCTCCCCTTCAGCTAATGACATCAACCAATCAGCATCAAGCCGGCAGAGGGGGCGGAAGTGGGAAGTTTGAATCTGACAGTTCTGGGTTTTTTTCTATATAAACTATATGTTTTGCTCTGTATGGCATGTCAACTCGGGCAAATGATTGCAGTTTGACATCCGCTCCAGCTGGAACGAAATAAACAACTCCGTGGCACTTTCTTCAGCTTTGGTCAGTAAATTTTGGGGAAAATCAGGGAAAATCTTCTATTGGGTGCTTCTTTCTCGCCAGAGTACTGGATCCTCTTTGGTGGGTCTGCCGGGCCTCTGCCTTCTCTGGGCGAGCTCCTTTTAAATTCCTGCTTGATATCATTTCTGCTGCTCTGGAGACCAGAGCACAAGAGAGCAATGAGTTTATTTATTTATTTATTTATTTATTTATTTGACTTATTAGCCGCCACTCCCAGTGGCTCGGGGTGGCTTACAACAACATCGTAGCAACAACAATCGACAACAGCGTTAGAATCGGAGAATAAAACAGTTTCTAATCAAATAATAAAACAGTTTATAGAAAGAACAAAGTCTAGAGATGGCATGTCACAGCTCAAAGGCTTGGCAGGATAGGAACGCCTTACAGGCCTTCCGGAAAGCCAGCAAATTGCGCAAAGCCCTAACCTCCGGGGGTAATGTGTTCCAGAGGACAGGGGCGATTATTGAAAACACCCTTCTCCGCGTTGAGGTGAGCCGGAATTGCTTGACACTGGGCACAGCTAAGAGGTTCATCTCTTCGAATCTAAGCGTTCTCATGGGACAGTATGGGGTTAGGCGGTCCCTCAGGTACACTGGCCCCAGACCATGCAAGGCCTTGAAATTATTAGTTGCTTACCTGTAACTGTAGTTCCCTGAGTGTCTTCTGTTAATATGTACTGATGGTAATATCTGCGGGCACGCAGAACAATCAGAACCTTCTGGAAAGATAAAATGACACATCAGCGGTAGCCCAGCCCACTCCCTTGTATAAGCCCTGTGGGAGGGGCTACCCACTCAGTTCTCTTTCGTGCCTAAAGCAGACAGAAAGAAGGACGAGGCATGACCCGCGGGGAGGAAGGGCGGGTTGTACATATTAACAGAAGACACTCAGGGAACTACAGCTACAGGTAAGCAACTAATAATTCCCTGTCATGGTCTTCTGTTAATATGTACTGATGGTAGTAGACTACCGAGCTACCAACCTTGGATGGTGGGCGTCATGCCACCGCTGAAAACAGGACTGCTCTTCCAAACTGCGCATGCTTCCTGGAGACAGAGTCCACCTTATAATGAGACACAAAGGTCAAAGGGCTCTTCCAGGTGGCTGCACGGCACACTGCATCAAGTGACACGCCTTTCAGGAATGCTGCCGATGTAGAAACTGCACGAGTAGAGTGTCCCCGCAAATGCTGGGGAGGATTCTCTTGGCCATCTGATAGGCCAGGCGGATAGCTGCTAGAATCTATGCGGATATCCTTTGAGAAGATATCGGGAGACCCATCGAATCCTCTCGATACCTAACAAATAACTTGTTGGTCTTCCTAAACCCAGCAGTTCTATTTAAGTAAAATGCTAGGGCCCTTCTAACATCCAATGCATGCAGGGAGCGTTCAAGGTGGGAAGATGGGTCCTGAAAAAAAGCAGGTAACACTAATTCCTGCGTCATATGGAAATGGGTCGCTACCTTTGGCAAAAAAGAAATGTCTGTACGTAGCACCACCTTATCCTTGTGAAACCTAACATAAGGTGCGTCCGCCCACAAAGCACACAATTCACTAGCCCTCCGGGCTGATGTGATTGCCACCAGAAAAGCCACCTTCCGCATGAGGTGAGAAAAATGTGCTGTGGCTAGTGGCTCAAAGGGGGGCTTAGTTAGGGCGTTCAACACTATGTCCAGATCCCAAGCCGGGGCCAGTGGAGCCACTGAAGGCTTAAGATTATTGAAACCCCGAAGAAAAGGTTTGACTAATGGATCCGTGAAACAGGATGGAAGGCCAGCTTTCCTCCTGTACCATGACATAGCCGCTAAATAACATTTGAGTGATGAAAGGGCCAGCCCTGCTTCGGCTAGGGACACTAAAAAGTCAAGGATTAATGGTATGGAAGCTGAAAGGGGGTCTACCCCTTTCTGTTTAGTGAAGGCAGAAAGCCTAGCCCATTTGTATGTATAGGACCTCTTGGTGGAATGTCTCTGAGCCGCCTCTAGAAATCTCAACACAGATTGAGGGAGGTCTGACATTGAGGCTAGCGACGTGGTCTGATGCGCCACGCTGTCAGTCACAATTTGAATACCTCCGGGTAGAGGACACTGTCCCCTTGGGACAGGAGGAGGTCAGGTCTGTCGCGAAACCTGAAGTAGTCCCCCTTGGCCAGATGGAGAAGGGGGGCAAACCATGGTTGGCAGGGCCACCATGGGGTTATCAGGATACAATCTGCCCTGTCTCTCTGTATTCTGGAGAGGACTCGCAGAAGAAGAGGAAAGGGAGGAAACGCATACAGGAGATTCTCCGACCAGGGGAGTAGGAACGCATCCCCTAAGCACCCCTGAGAAGGATTCGCCCTCCTTCGTGCACAGTAACGGGCACATTTGGCGTTCTCCTGCGAAGTGAATAGATCTACCTGCGGGGTGCCCCATCTTCTGAATAGTCTTAAGGCCTCCTCCTGGCACAGGGACCACTCGTGATGGCTGAGTGGAGACCTGCTCAGGGCATCCGCTACCGTGTTCTCTTCCCCTGGAAGGTGGATCGCCATCAGGTGGATATTCCTGGCGATACACCACTCCCAAATTTGAGTGGTGAGCTGTAACAACTGGTGAGAGTGTGCCCCCCTTGTTTGTTCACATATACCATAACTGTGGTGTTGTCTGTCTGTAAGAGCACTACTCTTCCCGTCAGTACCCGCTCGAAGGATTCCAGGGCCCTCTGCACTGTGAGGAGTTCTAGGTAGTTGATGTGATGTTCCACCTCCGTCCGGGACCAGAGGCCCTGGGCTAAGAGGTCTTCTGAATGCATTCCCCACCCCGTTAGTGAGGAATCTGTCGTGAGGGACCGGGAGGGGTTGGGAGGGAGGAATGGGAGGCAGCAGCAGACATTGTTGGGGTCGAGCCACCATTGCAGCGAGTGGCGGACTGGTGACGGCAGCCTCAACCGTGGGGGGGGGGGGCTGTCCTGCAGTGGGTCAAATACAGATAGAAGCCCCGCCTGCAGGGGCCTGAAATGTAGCCTGGCATGAGAGGTCACCGCCGTTGTTGAGGCCATGTGCCCCAAAACGACCTGAACCTGATGGGCTGTCACAGTGTGATCTTGAACTAATCAAAGAATCAGGAGCCGGAGAGCGGCAAAGTGATCCCCTGGCAGGTATACTCTTTCTTGGGAGGAGTCCAGGATCGCCCCGATGAAAAGGATCCATTGGGACGGCACTAAATTGGATTTCTCCAAGTTTAGTACAAGCCCTAGGGACTGGAGGAGAGAGAGGGTTAAGGAAATGTCCTGGAGTAACCGACCCCTGGAAGTGTCTGCCAGTAGCCAGTCATCTAAATACGGGTCAATTGTGACCCCCCTGGACCTAAGGTGGGCTGCCACCATTGCCATACATTTGGTGAAGACCCTAGGGACTGAAGACAAACCAAATGGAAGGACATAGAAACTGAAAGCTTGATCCCCCACCAAGAAAGAGAGGAATCCCATATGCCAGGGGGCGATGCTAATGTGAAAATAAGCATCCTGGAGATCAATAGTAACAAACCAATCATGTTTATTTAACAGGGGCAAAATCGAGGCCAGCGTCACCATTTTGAATTTTCGCGACCTAATATAACGATTAACCTCTCTGAAGTCTAGGATAGCTCGGACCCCACCTCCCCTCTTCAAAATCAGAAAATATCTCAAGAAAAAACACATCAGTAATTCAACCGGGGAAATGGATGAGATAGCTCCTTTTGAAAGCAAGGTAGATATCTCATCCAACAGGGGTTGTGAGGAGGGGGTGCCTACAACATGCCCTAAGGGGGGGCTGAGACAACAACTCCAAGCTATATCCCTGAGCCACTATCTGGAGGACCCAGCTGTCTGTAGTTATGTCTGCCCAGGCCGAATAGAAGGGCAAAAGCCTATTTAAAAACTTCTGAACACCTGAGTTAGGTTGTGGGGGTAGAACTGATGGAGAGCCGGTGAATTGTGCAACAAGGTTGTCACCTGTAGCAAAAACATAAGAGGGAACATATGGTTTGAGGCTCAGAATCATTTTTTTACCAAACCCTTGAAACTTATTCTTACCCCCAAAGGGAGAAGAACGAGGTTTATAGGCAAACCCTTGCTTTTTACCTTGACCAAATCTATTGTTGGTCGCTGGTCTATTATTATAACCTCCCCTTGGAGGATAAGAGTTGTAACTCTTCCTGAAGTACGGAGTAGAAGACATAGAGGCCCTCTGCCTATTGTACGTCGGTCGGTAAGGTTGGCCGTACTTGTGCGCTGCCTGGTGCACTTCCTGTTTGGACTTCAAACTGTCGTCCACATCTGGGTTAAAGAGACTGTGGTCATGCATCGGCATGTCCTCGGCCAGAATCCTGGCTTACTCCGAGAGGGAAGATGAACGCAGCCATGTGTGTCTTCAAATAGAGGTGGCTGATGCAAAAAGCCTACCGGCGCCCTCGGCCATATGCCTTCCAAATTCTTTCTGGAACTTGGCCAGAGCTAGTGCCTCTGCTTGGAGCGCCTTAGGCAGATGCTGGCGCTCGGACGGTAAGAGTTCCAAATATGGGAGGATTCTATTCCATAAAAATGACTGATAGCCACTGAGGTAAGTGGCGTAATGTGCCATGCGGGCAAATAACCCCGCCGTCATATGGACCTTCCGTCCCATTGCCTCTATTTTCCTACTTTCTTTGTCTGCAGGAGGGGCCAGGGGCCCCCTTGCGTTCTTGGACTTTGCCATTTCCAACACCACTGTGTTGGGCTTAGTTGGCTTTGCCACCCAAGAAGCTGATGACAGGTCCACCTTATAAATGCTGTCCACCCGCTCAGGGACTGCTGATGCTAAAGCTGGGGACGTGTCAGGCAATTTTGTAAGTTTAAGGAGGAAAGGGGGGGGAACGGCCTGAGGAGAGGGGACCTGCTGCTCTTCCGAGGTCCACATGGGATCCTCTACGGAGTCAGGAACCTTGGGGGCTGGCAAATTCAAAGACTTCACTAGTCTTGCCATCAACAATACAAAATTATTCAAGTCCACAGGCGGGGACTGGTCAGTGTCTGCCCCCAATTCCTGTTCAGTAGGGTACTGTTCGTCACCCGAAGAGTCAGAGTGCAGGCAGTCCGCTCGCTGCTCTTCCTCTATGGGGAAGAGCGAGGGCTGGGTCGGTCTAGCTGCAGCCGGGGCAGAAGGGCGCCGCTCCTGAGCCTGTCTCCTCAAGGGCTGTATCAGTGGGAGCTGAGGAGGAGGGGCGGACGACGTCAAAGGGAGCACTGGTGGAGGTGGTCCCACATAGACAAAGCCTTCTGAGGACTGCCTCCACAGGACCTGTTGACAGGGCTGCTCTGGAGGTGGTGGCGACTCCCGCCTGCTGGCACGCTTGGAGCTACTTCTATGGCTCCTCTTACGCTTGTGCCGGTGACGACGCGGTGAAGAAGAGGAGGAGGAGGACGATGAGGAGGAGGAGGATGAAGAAGAAGGGGCCCGGTGTCGGCGCTTCTTATTTGAGCGCAAAGATCACCTCGATGCAGCTCTCCCCCTCTCCCTTTGAATGCTCTCCGATATTGGGGAGAGTGATACCGGCCGATATGGACCCGAAGGGATGGGCGGTCCTGATGCCGGCTCCCCGCCCATATGGAGGGGAGGGGCCTGGAGGCTCACCAATGTCGGGCTGAGCGGAGGCCGCACCTCCCCCTGCTCACCTGCAGGCGGGGACTGACAGGGGGCCAGCTGATCCGCTCCTGACGTCATCGGTATCGGTGGCTGGAAGAGGGCCTCCTCCAGCGCCGATATCGCTGTGTGTGCCTGCGTGGGGAACGCTACTCCCCCTTGCGCTGGGGTGATAGGATAGGCTGGCAGTTGCTCAGCGCGTTGCTCCTCCAACAGAGGGCGAGCCTCGGTGAGGGACTCAATTGGAGAGGATGAAGATTAATAATTGGTGTAGAGCAAGACGAAGGTTCTCCTAATTGCTCACGCGGATTAAGAGAACTGAGTGGGTAGCCACTCCCACATGGCTTATATAGGGGAGTGGGCGGGGCTACTGCTGATGTGTCATTTTATCTTTCCAGAAGGTTCCGATTGCTCTGCATGCCCGCAGATATTACCATCAGTACATATTAACAGAAGACCATGACAGGGAAGTTAAAACTAGCACCTTGAAGATATTCCGGAACTCAATAGGGAGCCAGTGCAGTTCCCGCAGAATTGGTGTAATATGGCAGCTCGTGGGGGCTCCCGTGAGCAGCCGGGCTGCAGCGTTCTGCACCAGCTTAATTTTCTGGGTCACCGACAAGAGCAGGCCAATGTAGAGAGCGTTACAGTAGTCTAGCCTTGAGATGACCGTAGCTTGGATCACCGTGGCCAAGTCGTGCCGAGACAAGTAAGGGCCAAAACACAGAAACTGGAAGCAAGTGTCTCAAAACATACTATGTCTCATACAATATCAAACGGTAATAATCTTTATGCAGGACATGTGAGGTGTGCCTCTAAAGCCCCGTGGGCAATGGTAGTTACAATATAGTGTACATACACAGACGCAATACACATATATATAGCAAAATACACTCATGTAGAAATATATTACACAACATGTGCCAGTGGCCGCTTTGAAAATCTCCTTGTGGCAACCTCATACAAATGAAAGATGAATCTTACAGTCCCGAAGCATGAGCAGCGGCTTGTAAAGAAGGAAGTTCAATGAGACTACATGTTGATGATTACTGAAATGGATGAAGACCTTACTTTATGACACGCCTCTTGAATCATCACAGCCTTGAAAAAGGTCAGCAATGACCGAAACGGGTGGATCCTATACACCTCCGTGATCCCGTTGGCTGGAATAGATGCTATTAAGCATAATTATTATATGAGGCTTCTAACATTGGGGACGCCAAATTGCCAATTCAGCAGCATATAGAAAGAGAGGTTCCTTTAAGGAACACTTCCTTTCTTCGTCCCATTCTCGGGCGCAAGGGTTGCCTTACTCTCGCGGGAAGCACCCCGCTTCCGGGTTCACTGCTCTCGTGGGACTTAGAACGTTACCAGAGACGCTTCTGGGACATGTAGTCTCATTGAACTTCCTTCTTTACAAGCCGCTGCTCATGCTTTGGGACTGTAAGATTCATCTTTCATTTGTATGAGGTTACCACAGAGAGATTTTCAAAGCGGCCACTGGCACATGTTGTGTAATATATTTCTACATGAGTGTATTTTGCTATATATATGTATTGCATCTGTGTATGTACACTATATTGTTACTACCATTGCCCACGGGGCTTTAGAGGCACACCTCACGTGTCCTGCATAAAGATAATTACCTTTTGATATTGTATGAGACATAGTATGTTTTAGACACTTGCTTCCAGTTTCTGTGTTTTGGCTGTTTAGCAGCACTCCCCCCTTGTTGGTTAGAGACAAGTAGGGGGCCAGCCTTCGAGCCTGACAAAGATGGAAAAACGCCCCTCTGCTGACGGCGGAGACCTGGGCCTCCATCGTCAGCAGAGGGTCGAGGATGACTCCCAGGCTCTTTACCGAAGGCGACGGGCATAATGCCATGCCGTCCAGGGTTGGAAGCTGGCCATCCCCACTGCCCGGACGACCCAGCCAAAGGACCTCCATCTTTGCTGGATTCACCTTCAACCTACTGGATAGCAGCCATCCAGTAACAGCTTTGAGGCAAAGATGGAAATTATTGGGTACAGTTTCGGGCCTGCCCTCCATCCTCAGAATGAGCTGGGTGTCATCAGCGTACTGGTGGCACTCCAGCCCAAAGCTACGCACCAGCTGAGCAAGTGGATGCATGTAGATGTTAAATAATAGAGGGGAGAGTATGGCCCCCTGGGTGACCCCACAAACTAAGGGGTAACCCCCGGAGACCACCTCGACCTTCCTCACTCGCTGTGACCGGTTCCGGAGGAAGGAGGACAGCCAGTTCAAGGCTGTCCCCCTCACCCCGGCCCCGGCAAGACGGTGAGTCAAAAGATTGTAATCGACAGTATCAAACGCTGCTGTTAGGTCCAATAACACAAGCAGGGCCAATCCGCCTTGGTCCAGCTGGCAACGTAGCTGGTCTGTGATGGAGACCAGGACCGTCTCCGTCCCATGCCCCGAATGGAAGCCGGACTGGAAGGGGTCTAGCCAGGCTGAGTTCAAATGGCAGGGAAAGAGATTCGACAGAATATATTAAGAATAACTTCCTGAGAGTAAGAACTCTTGGAGAGTGGCATAGATTGCCTGGGAGTGTGGTGGAGTCCCATCTGGAGGCTTTTCCGCAGAGGTTGTCTATCAGGAGTGCCTTGATTATGCCTTGTTGCATAGCAGGATGTTGGACTGGATGGCCCTTGGAGATCTCTTCCAGCTCTAGGATTCCAGGATTATATATCAGGAGCAGGCAATACGGGGTCTGAAAGAATATACTTTTTCTCTTCCGCCAACCATCTCATCATCTCATCCAGACCAAGGCCAACCCTTTTGGGATCCAAACGTTTTCTGTTTTTCCTTCACTTTTTGCCTCGGAAAATGAAGGGGAGGAAAGGGCAGGGAGGGGCCTTGGGGAGAACTCCTTCCCTCCCATCCCGTTCCACCCTCCCTGCTCTGACCCGCCATGTGACCCCCAAGTTAGAAGGTTTGCCCATGCCTGATCTATACACATAAAAAAGTGAAAATATGTATGTTTGCGTGTGGCTGGGGTGTCCACTTACACAGACAGGCTCCTGCCTCCACAAACAGCTATCTCTTCCACTGCTCAGGAGATACCTGTTCTGCTTCCCACCAATGGCCCTTTCCAATAACACTGCACGTTATAGTGAGTGCCATGAACATGTCCAAGAGACCTGCCAATGTCCTCCACAAACACAATACTGCCCACCACCCAAGTGAAGGCTTTGACACTGGGACAATTTCATCTTAGATTTTCTGTTTTAGCTCCAACACAGACATGCCAGTGTTTCTTACTCTTATCATTGGTGTGGACTTTGCATAGCCCCTCCCACTGCCTCTCTCTTAACCCTTTCCTACCCTTTCCTATGGCACACAGCAAACAGAGAGGAATTGATCAGCATACTGGAGGGGTTCTGGAAGACTGACTAAACATGATGGAAGTTGTAGTTCACCCTGCATAAAGACAGGACACTTTGACCGCATTTGATAATGTACCTGGACCACACACACAGAACTGCCATGACCAAGGCAAAATACTGGAGAGGTTTGGGAGGAATTAACCTTGATTTATAGAAGTTGTAGGTCCTGGTATTTATATTTCACCTGCAATCAAAGAGCCCTCTGAACCCCACAAATTATGGACCTGGAACTAACTTGGCACACAGAACCCCCCATGACCAACAAAACATACTGGAGGTCTTTGGAGGGATTTATCGGAGATGTCGTTCACCTACATCCAGAGCACACCATGAACCCAAATAATGATGGATCTGGACCAAATGTAGCACACATACCTGATATGCCCAGATTGGAATACTGTTGGGTTTTGGGGGGAGGGGGAGAGGGAGAGATCACCCCTTTTTGAAGAAAGGTATCGACCTCTTTCAGGATCGGCAAAGAGGGCTCGGTATTGATGACGAGACCTGTTGGTGGGAGCTCGTCGAACTCTTAAGGTATTGTCGCACACCGGCCGAGAACCAGGGCCCTTTAAATATTCACACAACCACGGCTGGAAATAACAGTCTATCTATTGAAGTAAACAATGTCTAAAAAAAACCCAACAGTAAACATGAAAATAGCCAAGGCAAAAAGCATTTGAGAAAATCCCAGGAAATGTTCCCAAAGCCTCAGGCTAATTAAGTTGTATGGTCTCTGAATATAAATCCACTAAGAAGCAACAGAACTTAATACTAGGTTAGTCCCAAAAAAGGCAAGCTCAAAGTTCTGTCATGAATGACCAAAAAATCATGAAATCAGGAGTTCATGGAACTGCTTGCAGTAGAATCGAAAGTTGACCAGGAACTGAATTTCAACCTTGACAGGGCTAATAACAAGATCTCAACATTCAAACATTTCCCTCCCTTTTCCCTGGGAAAGTAACAGCTGCGTCTAGAATCAGCAAGCCAGGTGTCTCAATTCCCGCCCACTGGACTCTCAGAAAAACTAAATTCCCTTAACTGCTTTTCCAGAGTTTCATCACCTTGGCCCTGCACTGAAAATCACACAGATCCCTGCACACCACCACAACCCACAACCCCTGAAGCCACAGAAGCCACAGGTCCAGGTATAGCCGTCTACAACAACCCTGAGCACCCACACATTTGAGGTGATGAGTTGCCAGGCTTCGATGAAATGGGCCAGGCCGTCCCCAAATGGTGGGTGGGGAGAACAGAGGGTGGGAGGAAGAGACAGAAGGAGTTGCATGGTGATGACATTGGTACCGGACGAGTAAAAGGTATCGTCCAAGGGACACGTCAAACCCGACGGCGGGACTGGCTACTGCGTGATGGGACCGGGAGCGTTGCGGCTGATGAGACCGACGCTGTTGCTGTTGCTGCTGCGGAGATGAGCTGGGCAATGGCCAAAGGGTTTTCCGGTATGGGTACCGGCAGTGTTGGGTGTACCTATGCCGTAGTGGTTGGTACCAAAGGGCTTTTTGTGCCTGTGGCATGGGCTCAACACCACACTTGGTGGCCAGTAACTTATAGTCCTGGTTTGCCTTAATTTTGTCGTCTGTCCCGACATTAAACAGTCCTAGGGCATTGAAGGGAAGATCTTCGATCCCCTGCTTGGAAGAAGTGAACAGGCCGGATGAGCGAAGCCAAGCATGTCTTCTGATTGCGACAGCATGGGCAAGCATTTTACCTGCTGTGTCTCCTGTATGCTTTGCCATCTGTATCTGATGGTGGGCCAAAGAGGTAGCTTCCTAGGCCAAGGTTGACATGATTGTTCGGTCTTCATCAGACATGTGTTGAAAGAAAGGGACAGCCTTCTCCCAGTTCGCCATCCTGGCGAGCAGAAGTGCACCAGAATAAAGCCGACCGCATCAAATATCTTACCCTCCCGGTCCGAGGGCGTAGAGGACTCTCGGCCTGAGGACTGGGCTGCCTTGACCACGACTGAGTTCGAGTCGGGATGGTGCTTTAGCCACTCCAGGCCCTCGTCATCCATCCGGTACCACGCCTCAATCTTTTTGAAGGTAGGCGGGATAGAGGATGGCATCTTCCACTAAGCTTGGATCACTTCGAGGAGTTAAGGAAGGAAAGGGAGCTGGAGAGCTGGTGGGGCCTGGGCCTGGACCTGTTTGAAGACCGGGCCGGTCACTGCCTTCTAGGTCTGCTTCACCTCCAAACCCAGCGTATCCACCATCTGAGCCATCTGATCTGTGAAGGCCCTCACATGATCTGTTGGCAACGGAGGGTCAACATCATAGGCCTCGTGGGTAGGAGACCGTTTGATGCCCAATGAGAGCAAGACTCCGAGTGAATGAGGGGGGTGTCTCGTTTTTGCTATCCTCGGCGTCCGAGCCGGAGCAGAGGGTGGCTTCAGGGTAACAGGCAGCAGGCAAGAAGATGGCGCTGACGGTTGCTTTGTTGCCAAGGCCTGAGCTGCACGGGAAAGTCAAGCTTGTCTCCCTTTCTCCTGTGTCGATGTCACAGGGAAAGGTTCTTGCCGGACCGATACCGGGGCTCGGATCATAGTCTCTACCGAGATTTCTGGTGACACTGGGGGCTCCTGAGAGACACTTTCAGGCGGTTGTGTTGACAGAGTATGCCGGACCAGGGTAAAGGACTGCCCGGGAGGAATTGGCAAAGACTGTGCCAACAAAGTTGCTGATGACACAGAAGCCATTTTTAAAGAAGTTGAAGAAGACGATGCCAGGAGCACCCTTCTCTTCTTTGATGGCAGTTTAGCAGCAGACAAAGACCTTAAAGACTTGCCCGGAGTCGGCAGGACCGAAGGAGCTGGTTCCGCCGCTTGACAGGATTCCTCATGCACCCGCTTAAAAGCGATATGCATGACTGTGGATGGGGGAGGAGTCGCCACAGTCGACCTCGTGGAGTGCTCAGGAAGGAATGGAGGCCTCAGAACTGGTGGACGAGCGCCAAGTCTGCAGTTTCAGTGGTTAATGTGCACGGCTGCTTGGCCTGCTTTGTCCTTCTGGAAGTCTTTGACGCTGTCGACACTGTTGAACACGGTTTTTCAGGCAGCTTCTTCCCAGCTGGGGCAGAGCGTGCCGCAGATGTTGAGGCTGCTGAGGTGGACGGCACAGCCGAATCTGACGAGGTCTTCCTCGCTGAGGTAGATGGGACAGCCATCGCCATCAAAGTGGAAGGGGCCAAAGACTGTTCGTACAACAGGAATTGAAGACAATAGGCCCGATTCTTCCTCGATTGCGCCGTCAATGCCTGGCAATGGTGGCACGAAGCGGCGACATGAGCCTCGCTGAGGCAAAGGAGGCACTTGGAATGTTTGTCGGAATCCAGAATATTTCTCGAACACTGCGTACAGTGTTTGAAATGGGTTGTGGACATAGCCAATCGGCAACACTGGAAAGTTCCGATGTGAGCCTTGCAGCGAAAACAAAGGAATTGGGGAGGGCGCGCACGGGGCGCCTTATATGCCTTGCCGGGGACTGGGCAGGGTTACTGCCAAAACTTGAAAAAATGTAAACTGGGAAGGTTTCCATTGGTGAATGTGCAGGTGTAGTCACTCCACATGTGTGTATTTACAGACACCACAAAGAAAAAATACTATTGGTTGATATACACAGGTGGGCAGCAATGACAGGGAAATGGTAGGATGGTCCTTTTGTCCCAAAGTGTGTTCTGGGGCTAAAATGGTGTGACCGTCAATACAAAATAAGACGGCCATGAGAATAACAAACAAGGTAAAATACCTTGGTGTGATTTTAACTCCGAAAAATTCACAAGTCTTTAAAAATAACTATTTAAATAAAAAATAAAAGAAAAATGGTCAGGGGAAAACTTGTCCTTCCTTGGAAGAATAGCCTCAATAAAGATGACGGTGCTGCCCAAGATGAACTTTTTATTCTCAACAGTCCCTCTGGTTCTAAAAAGCTCTTATTTTGACACCTGGAATAGAGACCTGTCCAAATTCATCTGGGCAGGCAAAAAGCCAAGGGTTAGGATGAAAACATTACAAGCCTCGAAAGACATGGGAGGTTTGGGCATGCCGAACTTGAGGCTGTACTTCGAGGCAAGCTGCCTGGCTTGGTTAAGGAACTGGTGTTGTTTAGAAGGCGAAAGAATTTTGAATATTGAAGGGTACGACTTGAAGTTTGGTCTTCATGGATATTTGTGGTACAAAAAAGAGAAGGTGGATAGAAACTTCAAAGATCATCTTATTAGAAAATCTCTCCTGAAAGTATGGAATAAATATAAAAAACAAAGGAGTAAAGAAACACCTCTTTGGATATCCCCAAAAGAGGCATTTCAGATAAGACAGCTAGACAATGAAAAGTGGCCAACATACAAAGATCTACTAAGAAAGGAGGAGACACGATGGACTATGAAGACCAGACTCCAACTCAATAATGAAGGATACGGGATGGGGTGGTTCCCCTACCTCCAGGTGAGAGAAAGGCAAAAAGAGGATGAAAAAAGAGGTTTTGAGAATCAAACAAATGAACTAGAGGAGATAATCCTGGGCAAAGGAACCAAACTAATGTCCAAACTATACCAAATTTTATTAAAAAGGGATAATGATAGAGACAACAACAAAGCCCATGTGAAGGAGTGGTCCCGAAACATAGGATACAAAATAAATCCAGAACAATGGAAGAGTATTTGGCGAAACAACGTAAATATCTGACTATGTTACAAATACAGAGAGAACTGGGTTAAGGTGCTTTATAGGTGGTACCTTACCCCAGTTAAATTAGCTAAAATATATAAAAATTCAAAAACGAATTGCTGGATATGCAACAGTAAGAATGGAACACTCTTTCACATGCTATGGCTATGCCCAAAGGCAAAAAAATATTGGGGTATGATTCACAAGGAAATGGAAGTAATGCTCAAAAGAAGAATACTAAAAAGTCCCGACAAATTCCTTCTAGGGATTCTTGAGAACGATCTAAGCCAAAGAGAAAGAAGGATCTTTGTATTAGCGACAACAGCAGCAAAGATCCTCTTTGCCTGTCACTGGAGATTGGATAGTACCCCATCCCGAAACGACTGGAGACAGAAACTTATCGAAGTCTGTCAAATGGAAAAACTAACAGAGGCGATAAGAGAAGGAAACAACAGGGAAAAGGGAACCAGCAAGTGGGACTGGACAGCTCTCCAGAGATATTGTAAAGCCGAATGTTTGATAGATCTAGAAATGTAGCTAACTAAGAATAGAACAATGCGGGAAGGGATTAATAGACACCTCTCGAAAGTTCTAAAATATGTTTTCTTATTATAGGTTGTGTAAGGAAGAGCCGGGAAACCAAGGGAAAATAGTAATGGACATATTTAATCTGGAAGATGTAAAACAATTAAGAACATGTATAATCACCTCTCCGAAAAACTTTCTGAATCACCACCTTTTAAAATTTATATTTCCTTTTCTATCTACAGTAGGTAGATATCTTGCAGCACTCTAGCTCTTTTACTGTCTTTGTATTCTTATTTTTCTTCTACTTTTGTTTTTACTCTGTGGAAATCAATAAAGATATTAAAAAAAACTTTAAAAATTTAAACTAGGAAGGTTTCCGTCGGTGCCTTTCAGGTGTAGTCACTCCACATGTGTGTATTTACAGACACCACAAAGGAAAAATACTATTGGTTGATATACACAGGTGGGCAGCAATGACGGGGAAATGGTAGGATGGTCCTTTTGTCCCAAAGTGTGTTCTGGGGCTAAAATGGTATGACCGTCAATACACATTTAGTGCACATCATAATGGTTCAATATGATACTAAGGGAAGTCCAACTGGATCAGGAATGCACATTGTAACTGAATTATTTGGATAGTGTGAGAGGCCTGTGACTTTGCTCGGGGTGGATAAGATTGTAGCCTAGAGATTCTCAGTTTGTACTAAAGTGGAGTGGAAAGGGAATTAAAGTTCTCTTCCGCCGCAAAGCAGCCAGAAGAATGAGGCATGACCCGAGGGGAGGTCGGGCGGGGATGTGCGAATTCATAGGTGACCACTCAGGGAACTACAGTTACAGGTAAGCAACCAATAACTCCTCTCTATACCAAAGAAAGTACAGAACTCCCTTTGGAAAGGGGTAGTCCTGCATCAGACAACGAGACCAAACAATCTAAAACCAATGAAATAGAGGCATTAGCTGGATCAAAACCTCTGTGGGAGGCAAACTTGGAAAACTTCGACCACTTATATACATAGGATCTCTTCATCGAATCCCTGTGTCGCACCCCAAGAGCCTCCAACGACATCTTTCCTAGGGGCTGCATTTTGCCCACTTGACTTCAATAAACTTCCCAGCACAGCTGGGTTAACTCCCGGCTCCTACAGTGGGCCTCTTTGCTGTTCTCCTAAGAAACATGCCATGCTAAAGGCATGTCAAGGCCAAACAGAGCCCACCAAGCTGATAGCAGAAGCGGGTACTCGGAGCAGTAAGCGCTACTCCCCAGTACAGGTGGCTCGCGCTAACGAGGGCCTACATTCTTCAGGACTGAGGTTCTTAAAACAACCTGGGGCTCATCCATCATCCAACTTGATGTTCGACGCACTGGGCCCTGCTGACAGAAATCCTATAAAAGCTGTGGGATCCTGCCTAGCCGCATCTCGTACCAACGACCGCTATTGCCATGATGTCTATGTGAACCAGGCCATTCGGCCAGCTACTAAGATCCAGCCAGCCAGCCTTCCTTGGCTGCCTCGTTCCAGCATCTAGCCTTGTTCCTGTTCATCGTCGAGCCCTACGGGGAAGCCGTGTTGCTGTTACATTGACTTTGCCTGCAGTACCTAAAGCCGCCAAACTTCTTGCACCGGTTGGGGGCTCAGAGACTATCTATCGCATCCCGCATTTGATCCTGAATTTCCTCCGCTTGAGATCCTGCTGTTGCGGATCCTCAAGCCTTGCTGATTCCAGTATTTGCTGCTATCCAGAGGCTGCATATTAAAGGCTTCCTGGACTATATACTCACCTTGCTACTTTATAATCAATAAAGCTTGTTGTACCTCAGCTGTCTTGTCTGTTGTCTGGGGAGGTTAAGTGCCAAGGGCCCAAGGGGGCGACACCCTGTGAGCCGCTTCTATGAACTTCAATACTGACGGGGAAAGACCCGACTCAGGGGTCAGAGGACAGGATGAACCCGCCAGGCCGTCAACTTCAAGTTGGCCACCTCTGGGTACAACGCCCTGTTCCCCTGGGACAGCAGAAAATCCGACCTGTTTCGAAGGCGGATAAATGACCCTCTGCTCATCTGGAGCAACACTGAAAACCATGGTTGGCGCGGCCACCCAGGAGCGATTAAGATGCAATCTGCCCTGTCCTGTTGTATTTTTGCCACTACCCTCAACAGCAGAGGGAACAGGGGAAACGCATAAAGGAACTGATTCCTCCATGATAGGAGAAAGGCGTCCCCCAAGCAACCGTTCGAGTGGTCCACCCTGTGTCGAGCGCAAAACAGGACGCACTTGGTATTGTGTCGGGTGGCAAAGAGGTCCACTGCTGGAAACCCCCAAGCCCTGAACAAACGATCGGTCTCCTCCTGGTGGAGGGACCATTCGTGGTGGCTTAGCGGTGACCTGCTGAAGGCATCCGCTAGAGTGTTTTCCTCCCCTAGAAGATGTAACGCCACCAGATGGATGTTCTTGGACAGGCACCAGTTCCAAATTTGGAGTGTGAGTGCTAACAGGGAGCGGGAGTGGGTACCACCCTGTTTGTTCAGGTAGTACATCACAGTGGTGTTGTCTGTGATCAGCTGGACCACCCTTCCCCGCAACACAAGTTCAAACGCTAGTAGGGCCCTCTGAACTGTTAACAACTCCAGGATATTTATATGTAAGGCTGCTTCCTCCTGGGACCAAAGGCCTTGAATTATCAGGTCTTCTGAGTGAGCCCCCCAGCCCTGTAAGGAGGCATCTGTTGTCACTGACCGGGACGGGACGGGACGGACGGCAGGTGGAATGGAAAGCCACAACATTGAGAGGTTGCAGCCACTAGAGGAAAGATAGAGCCACTTCCTGAGGCATTTGAAGGGCAATAAACGGGCTGTCCACCAGCAGGTTGAAAAAGGCGAGCAGCCAAGACTGCAAGGGCCTTAACCTCAGGCAGGCATAGGGGGTGACCGCCGTAGTAGAAGCCATATGGCCCAGCAGTATTTGAATCTGTTTGGCAGACACCGTGCATGACAAACGTCAGGGGAGTCTTCCAGGTAGCCACCCGGCACACGGCGTCCAGTGGAACACCTTTCAGGAATGCTGCTGACGTGGCCATCGCCCGAGTAGAGTGGCCCTTCAACTGCTGTGGAGGGTCTCTTCTAGCCATTTGGTAGGCCAGTCGAATCGTGGCCACAATCCAGGAGGACATCCTCTAGGATGATACCGGCAGTTCCTTGGTATCCTCCCGGTATTTAACAAACAACCTAGTGGACCTTCTGAACCTGGCCGTTCTATCTAAATAAAATGCTAGAGCCCTCCTTACGTCTAAATAGTGAAGGGAGCATTCCAAAAGAAAGGTTGGGTTTTGGAAAAAGGCAGGTAGGACCAGGTCCTGTGACATATGGAAATGAGTAAAAAAAATGTCAGTGTGCAGTACTACCTTATCCCTATGGAACCTAATATATGGAGTGTCAGCCCTCAGTGTGCATAACTCGCTGGCCCTCCTGGCGGAAGTAATCGCTACCAAAAAGGGGACCTTCCAAGTCAAGTGAGAAATATCTGCTGATGCTAGGGGTTCAAAGGGCCGTCTAGTCAGGGTCGACAGCACCAGGTCTAGCTCCCAAGCTGGTGCCAAGGGGGCTACAGAGGGCTTGATGTTTTGTTTTTTTAATTAATTCTTTATTAAATTTTCAACACAAAAGAAAAACAAGTACAAACACACCTACATATAAGACCAGAAATACAATAAAGTTGCGGAGTGAGCGTAGAAGTTACTCGAAAATAAATGAGGCTACCTAAGAGAGGTAAGTGTGTGTGAAAAGAGTGAAACAGGAGTGAATGGAGAGCAGGAGTTGTCCCGTACTGCTTTTTATTTATTTTTTCCTCCCTCCTCGCCTTTGCTGAGCTTCCCCTTATACTGCCTGTATTGGGAAAGAGAAGAGCATGTTTCAATGTTTAATCCAAAATCAAGTCCACATTGTATTCCATTCTACAATATTGGCGTACCGCCCCCCAATCTGACTTTTCTGGCCTGGCTTTATCTTTATTTCTTAACCTTTCAGTTAACCAGTCTAATTGGATTGTTTCCATAACTTTTAAAAACCATTCTTCTTTTGTCGGGACTAAAGGGGACTTCCAGTTCTTAGTGAGGAGAATCCTGGCCGCTGTTATGCCTGTTAATATATATTTTTTTCCATTGTTGGGGTTGCCTCCTCCAGAATTCCCAATAAAAAGATCTCGGGTCTTTTTTCTAGTGTATATGTTAGCATTTTCTGGAGTTCCTTCTGTATTATTGTCCAGAATCTAGATGACTTCGGACAGGTCCACCATAGGTGGAAGAAGGTCCCAGTTTTGTTATCACATTTCCAACATTTGGGATCAGTGGTTTTATAGATCCTGGAGAGTTTTTCTGGGGAAAGATACCATCGGTAAATCAGCTTCACCCAGTTTTCTCTAAATGAGTTGCTTAGGGATTTCTGTATTGTATTGCACCAGATATTTTTCCAGGTCTTGGCTTTTATCTTAAAGCCTACATTCCTAGACCACTGTTCCATATAGTCTCTCTTCTGATTATTAGCTGTTTCTAACTGGAGCAAAGTTTTATATATTTTCCCTAGTGGCTTCGCCTCTTCTTTTAGCATTTTATTTTCTAGATCTACCTCTTCCAGTGCAAATCCTCTTTTTTGGTCCTCCTTAAACTTTTCTCTTATTTGGAGGAACGAAAACCATCCCATAGGAACTCCCTCCTTCTCTAGTTCTTCCTTCGTTTTTAATTCGTGTATTCTCCCATTCCATTTAAGCAGGCTATTGTATGTTGTCCAGTTTTTATTCTCTAGTTCTCTGATCCTAAATGCCTCGCTTACTGAAGCCCAAAGCGGGATCTTTTGCATATACATATGACTAGAATGTTTCTGCCAGACCTTTAACAGTGATCTTCTTATAAAGTGATTATTAAAGGCTGGATCAACTTTCCTCTTATCATATACCATATAGCCATGGAAGTCGTATTTGAGATCGTGGCCCTCCAGATTTAGAAGTTTGTGGTCTTTTAGCTGGATCCAATCTTTTATCCAGACTAGGCAACTGGCCTCATGGTAGAGTCTGAGATTGGGAACACTTAGTCCTCCTCTCTCTGGCGGGTCCTGTAGTGTCTTCATTTTGATTCTGGGTTTTCTACCACCCCAAATAAATTTAGAAATATCCCGTATCCAGTCCCTGAACGTCTTTTCATTTTTAATGATCGGTAGTACCATGAACAAAAAGTTTATTCTTGGTAGAATCATCATCTTTATGGCCGCGATTCTTCCCATAAAAGAGAGGTTTAATTTATTCCATCTCTCTAGGTCCCTCTTAATTTTCGTCCATAGTTCTGTATAGTTATTTTTAAATAGTTTTGAGTTTTTGGTTGTTATGTTGATGCCCAGATATTTGACCTTATCTTGAACTATCATACCTGATGTTGTTTGGAGGATTTGTTTTTTAGACTCGGGTAGGTTTTTAACTAGTAGACTAGTCTTCCCTCTATTGATTTTGAAGCCTGATATTTTGCCATACTCTTCAATCTTCTGGGTCCACGCTGTTATTGATTCTACCGGGTTTTCTATTATAAGTGCAACGTCGTCAGCGAATGCCTTGACTTTGATATTATCCTTCTTAATCCGTAAACCCCTTAACCCCTCCTCCTCCCTTAACTTATTTAATAGGATCTCCAATGTCAGAATGAAGAGCAGAGGCAACAGTGGGCATCCTTGACTAACCCCTTTAGAGATTTTCACCTCCTCAGATTTCTTTTGGTTGACTATGATTTTTGCCTTCTGGGTCCCATAAATAGCATGGATCGCATTATTGATCTGGTACCCTGTATCTAACTCATCCAACAGTGCCTTTAAGTAGTTCCAACTGACCCTGTCGAACGCCTTTTCGGCGTCTAAGAACATCAGGGCCATCTCCTTATCATTATTCTTCTCATAATATTCTATTATGTCAATTATGTATCTAATGTTTGTTTTAATTTGTCTTTTTGGTAAAAACCCATTTTGATCCTCTTTAATCCAATTATTTAAGAAAACTTTAAATCTGTTTGCCAAAATTGAAGTGAAAATTTTGTAATCGAAATTTAGTAAGGAGATGGGCCTGTAGCTCGCCGGGTCTTCAGGGTCCTTTCCTTCCTTTTTTATCAGTGTAATATTAGACTCTTTCCATGTTTCCGGGGCTGTACCATATTGCAAAGTTTCGTTAACATTTTCTCAAGTATCTCGGCCAGCTCATCCTGGTCCCGCCGCTTTGTTTCTTTTCAAAGATTTTATTGTTTTTATTATCTCTGTTGTAGTAATTCTTCTATTGAGTTCCTCTCTTTCCTCCTCAGAGATCTTCTCTAGTCTGCAGTCCCCTACATATTTAAAGATGTCATTTTTGTCTATTTCTTCTTCCTTATATAAATCCTCGTAAAATTTAGCAATTGCCTTCCTTATTTCCTCATCCCCTGTGTATTCCCTTTGTCCTAGTTTAATCTTCTTTATTATACTTTTCTCTTTCTTCTCTCTTAATTGCTGTGCTAGAAATTTACCCGTCTTGTTTGCCGATTCGAATTGTTTTTGTTTTAGGTATCTTAAGTTTTTTTCCATTTTCCTTAAGTCTAAAAGTTCTAGTTGTTTTTTGTATAGATTTATTTATTTTCTATACTTCTCGCTTCTGGGGTTTCTTTTAAGTTCTTTTTCTGCAAGGGCTAGTTTTTCTTGCGTGTCTTTGATTTCCTTTTCTCTCACTCTCTTTTTAAATGCCTGTGTTTTTTTAGGAAGAAACCTCTCATAAAAGCCTTGCTTGTATCCCAGATTATTTCGGTATTGTCATTGTCTTTACAATTAATTTCAAAGAATTCCTTTATCATTCTTTTTCCTTCTTCTTTTATTTCCTTATCTTCTAGGATGAAGATGGGGAGTTTCCAATGGAATTCTCTCTGTTTGTCTTTCAATTCCAGTGTGATCTGGCAGTGATCCGAGATTGTTCTAGCATTTATTTTGGTCTTCTTTGCAAATGGAACCAGGCTCCCGGATATCAAGAAAAGGTCGATTCTCGACCACGACTTGTGGCGATCTGAAAAAAATGTGAAATCTTTTTCTCCCCGAAGGCTCGAAGGCTTCCAGGGCTCTCTGTACTGCTAGAAGCTCCAAAAATTAATGTGATGTGAGGACTCGGCTGGGGACCAATGGCCCTGGGCTATGAGGTCCTCTGAGTGGGCCCCCTAGCCCGTTGGTGAAGAGTCTGTGTTCACTGAACGAGAGGGGGAAGGTAGGAGGAAGGGGAGCCCGCAACAAACGTTGTTAAGGTCCAGCCACCAAAGGAGGGATTCGTGGACAGGGGAGGGAAGGTGTGGGGTCATGAGAGGGCTGTCCTGAAGAGGATTGAAAACTGACAGTAGCCAGGATTGAAGGGGTCTGAACCTCAGCCTGGCATGAGGCGTGACCACGGTTATCGATGCCATGTGTCCCAAAAGGGTTTGAATTTGGTGTGCAGTTAGACTGTTATCCTGAAGTATTTGGAGTACTAGGTTCTGGAGGGCAAGAAAGCGTTCCTCTGGGAGATACACCCTCTCCTCTGACAAATCCAGTACCGCTCCAATGAAGTAGGTTCTCTGGGACGGAACTAAATTTGAGTTATCCAAGTTGATCACAAGCCCTAGAGACTGGAGGAGAGAGAGGGTAAGGGAAATGTCCCGGTATAGCTGCTCTCGAGTAGGGGCGACCAAGAGCCAGTCATCCAGATATGGATAAACCGTGACTCGGATGGTCCTAAGGTGGGTTGTGACGACAGCCATACATTTTGTGAATACCCTAGGGGCTGAGGACAGGCCAAAAAGGAGGACATTGAAGCAGAAAGCCTGGTTACCAACCATAAAAGAGAGAAGTCTCCTATGATGTGGCGCTATGGCAATATGAAAATATCCGTCATGGAGGTCAATGGTTGCAAACCAAACAAATTTATTAAGGAGAGGTAAGATGGAGGTCAAGGTTATCATCTTAAACTTGCGTGGTTTGACATATTAGTTCACCTCCCTAAGGTCAAGGATTGCTCCAACGCCCCCTCCCTTTTTGATATGAGGAAATATAGAGAGAAAAAGCAAACTGGGAAGTTAGTAGGGGAGAGCGGGGAAATTGTTCCCTTGGTTAATAGGGTGTGAATCTCGTCCATAATGGGTTGTGACATGGGAGTGGATGTGACCTGCCCTATTGGTAAGACCCAACTGTCGGACATAATAGTAGCCCAGGATGGGTAGAAAGGAGCGAGTCTAATCAAGAAAAATATGGGTTGCTTACCTGTAACCATATTTCCTTGAGAGATCACCTGTGCATTAGTACATTTGATATCCCTTGCGCTTGCGCACTAACTTCAGAACCTTCTAGAGATGATTTGACAGAAGCCCCGCCCATCGTACTCCACCTCCTATATATAGCCAGTCGGAGGGGCTTCATTCAGTTCTCTCTCATAGCATCAAGAATACACCAGAGAAAACTAAATGCATGACGACGAGGGGAGGATGGGCGGGTAAT
Organism: Anolis apletophallus; assembly: GCA_030556195.1. Lineage (NCBI taxonomy): Eukaryota > Metazoa > Chordata > Lepidosauria > Squamata > Anolidae > Anolis > Anolis apletophallus. The sequence goes on from JARBWK010000011.1 coordinate 87,635,721, forward strand.
GCACAGGTGATCACTCAAGGAAATATGGTTACAGGTAAGCAACCCATATTTGCCTTTTCATGGTCCCTGTGCATTAGTACATTTGATAGACTAGCGAGCTTTACTGACCTTGGTCGGTGGGAGTCATGCCACCATGGAAGAAAGTACAGCTCTGACAAAATCGGCATCTCTGCGGGACATCACGTCTAGCTTGTAGTGTGTGGCGAAGGTCAAAGGTGAAGACCACGCAGCCGCACGGCAAACTGCTTCCAGAGAAACGCCCCTCAGGAAGGCCACCGACGTCAACATGGATCTTGTCGAATGGCCCCTTAGTTGTTGTGGAGGTGTCTTGCCGACCATCTGGTAGGCCAAGCGGATGGTTGCAACAATCCAAGCCGAGAGTCGCTGGGATGAAACAGGAAGGCCACTGGCATCCTTCCTGTACTACACAAAAAGTATTGTAGACTTTCGTAGGGAAGTAGTTCTATTGACTTAAAAAGCAAGGGATCTGCGGGCATCCAGAAGGTGTAGAGCACTCTCTGTAGTTGTGGAAGAGTTCTGGAAGAACGCCGGGATTACCAGTTCCTACGACGTGTGGAATCGGGATACAACCTTTAGAAGGAAGGAAACATCCGTGCGCAGCACCACCTTGTCCTTATGGTACCTCATGTAGGGGGGATCCACCCGCAAGGCGCAGAGCTCACTTGCTCGTCTCGCCGAGGTTATCGCTACAAGGAAAGCTGTCTTCCAGGTATGGTATGGTAACTCCACCGTAGCAAGGGGTTCAAACAGTCGCTTTGAAAGTGCGGATAGGACAAGGTCGAGGCTCCAGGCTGGAACAACTGGAGCAACAGGAGGCCATGATTTTATTCATCCCCCTAAGAAACAACTTGACCATATGGTCAACAAAACATGAGGGGAGGCCTGCCTTCCTCCTAAACCAGGACAATGCGGCCAGGTAACACTTGAGGGAGGACTGGGAGAGGCCCGCCTCGGAGAGGGAAACAAGGAATTCCAAATTGAAGGATGTGGGCACCCTTAAAGGCTCCGCGCCCTTAGAAGAGGCAAATTTAGAGAACCGTCCCCATTTGTAAATGTAGGACTTTTTAGTGGAAGATTTGTATGCAGCCTCAATGATGGCCACTACTGGGGCGGAGAGGTTAGCCAGGGGGGTTAATCTGGGGGTAGGATCCACCAGGCCGTAAGTTTGAGAGTGTGAACTTCTGGGTACAGGACCCGGTACCGCTGAGAAAACAGGAGGTCCACTCTGTTGGGAAGGCGAATAAACGTCCCCCGCGACATTTGTTCGGCCACCAAGGGGCGATGAGGATGCACCTGGCCCTCTGAGCGTAGAGCCTGGAAACCATCCTCAGTAGAAGAGGGAAGGGAGGAACGCGTAAAGAGAGTGTGTGTCCCACTGTAAGAGGAACGCTTCCCCCAGGCAACCCTGATGAAGGTTCTTGCGCTTCCTGGCGCAAAACAGTGGGCACTTTGAGTTCTCTAGAGTGGCAAAGAGGTCTATCTGTGGCACTCCCCAGACCTGGAACAGCTTGTTGGTCTCTTCGCAGTTCAGGGACCACTCGTGGTGGGTTAGTGGAGCCCTGCTCAAGGAGTCGGCGAGCACGTTCTCCTCGCCTGGGAGGTGTAAAGCTATCAGGTGTGTACCCCTGTCTATGCACCACTGCCAGATCTCGTTGGACAGGTTCAGGAGCGTGCTGGAGTGGGTGCCCCCCTGCTTGTTTATGTAGTACATTGTCGTGGTGTTGTCCGTTACCAAATGGACAACCTTGCCCACGACCAGCCTTTCGAAGGAGAGCAAAGCCTTTTTTACTGCTAGCGGCGCCAAGGCATTTATGTGGAGAGTTCGCTCCTCTGGAGACCACAGGCCGTTTGCCACCACGTTGTCCGAGTGAGCCTCCCACCCCGTCAGGGACGAATCTGTGGTCATGACCAAAGTCGGGGAGGGAGGATGGAAGGGGAGCCCAGCGAACACATTTCTCTCCTCCAGCCACCAACGGAGGGAATGTTTGACTCGGGTGGGAATATACAGGCGGAGGCGTGGGTTGTCTGACAAAGTTCAAAAGACCGAAAGGAACCAGGCCTGCAGGGGGCGGAAGTGAAACCTGGCATATGAGGTTACTGACGTAGTAGCCGCCATATGTCCCAATATGACCTGAACTTGTCTGGCCTGGATAGAAGAACTGTGGATGGCATCCTAGACCAGGGAATGCAGGAGGGCAAAACGGTCATTATGTAGGAAAGCCCTCTCTTGCAGGGAATCCAGCACCGCCCCGATGAACTGGATACGACGTGTCAGAGTGAGTTGCGACTTCTCCTCGTTGACAATCAGCCCTAAGGACTGGAGAAGGGACAACGTGGTAAGAATGCTATCCTGCAAATGATCCCGGGACTGCCCCACCAATAACCAGTTGTCTAAATATGGGTAAATGGTAATTCGTTTGGTCCGGAGGTAGGCCACGACTACCGCCATACACTTAGTAAACACACCGGGGGGGGGGGCAGTAGAGAGTCCAAAGGGTAAAACATTGTACCAGTAGGCTCTACCGCCTACAAGAAAGGTCAAAAACCTGCGGTGACTTGGCACTATTGACAAGTGGAAGTAAGCGTCCCTCAAGTCAATAGTAGCTAACCAAACCCCCTCGCCGAGCAGGGGAAGTATAGAGGACAACGTTACCATTCGAAATTTCTTTGGAAGAACAAATTTATTAACCTCTCTTAGACCGCCACACTTTTTAGACACCACAAAATAACGTGAAAACAAACAGGATCCGTAAAGGTAAGGTGGAACAAAAGAGATTGCCCCTTTCTGTAAGAGTGCGTTCACCTCTTCCGAGAGGACAGGAGAGTCAGGCGTGGGGCGAACATGGCCCACTGGAGGTATCGAGATAAATTCAACAGTGTAACCCTCCCATATCACCCTGAGCACCCAGGAGTCAGAGGTAATCTTTGTCCAGCAGTTAGAAAACAAATGTAACCTATCCCCTATGGGGGAAACAATAAGGAGTTGGGAGGGACCAAACGTGTCCCAGGGCACCCCTAACTCTGCGGGAGCAGGAGGAGCCGTTGCGGATTCCTCCGTATCCACAGCATCAAAGTCGCCGCTTAGAGGTGCCGCCCTGAGGCTTGTTGCCACCCTGAAAGGGCTGCTGCTTATTCTTTGCCGTATAGTTCTGTCTGCGGTACAGCTGGTAGCGCCCGGATGACCATGGGCGGTACCTAGAACCACCCCCCCCCCCGAAGTTGTTACCAAAGTTCTTACGGGGGTGTTCTGCGGCGTCTGGCTGCGAGGCCTCTGTTGATACGGTTGGTAGGGGAAGCCATACGAGTGCGCAGCACGGACGGACTGGTGCTTCTCCTTTATTTTTTTTTAAATGATTTTTATTCAAACATATAAACAAAACATAACAACATCATGACAATGACAATACAATATCATACATCTCCACTACATTACCTTACCCACCATCCTCACTTTTACCTTACCTAAAATATCCCCCCCCCCTCAGCCCTCCCTCCCTTCCCCACCACCACTCACCCCAGACACATAGATTTCCCCTGCTGTCTTCCTAATCCAGTTAGCAGTGGCTCTAGAGACTACTTACACCTTTTCTCAGAAGGGGGCACTCTGCTGTTGCTTCCCCTTCCTGCTTTCCATGAACTATTGGTCCTTTACTTTCATAACTTTCTTTTCTTCAAAAAAATTATATTAATTTGTACTTAATCCTCTTGAGATAATCAATATACTTGCTCCAAATGGTTCTATTTTCATATGCTCTGTTTTGTGCGACTTTCTGTGTCAACAGATCCATATTCAGTCAGCCAACTGTCTCTGTGAGGAGCAGTTTAAAGCAGACTACTTGCTAATAAGAAAATAAGGAGCACTGGTAAGTTCCTGGGTAAATTTTTTGTTTTAGCTTCTAGTATTAGCTGCTAGAAGGTAGTTTTTAGCAGCAGCTAAAAGAGGTTCTTTTTCCCATCCAAATTGCCTTAAGCACATTCCTTGAAAGGGCGGGGCCTGCTACAGCAGCCCTCCTGCCAGGTGGGAGCAATTAGCCTACTTCCTGTTTTTAAGCAGAGAGCCTAGCTCCTGTTTTTTAAATCAGTCAGCCAACTGTCTCTGTGAGGAGCAGTTTAAAGCAGACTACTTGCTAATAAGAAAATAAGGAGCACTGGTAAGTTCCTGGGTAAAATTGTTGTTTTAGCTTTTAGTATCAGCTGCTAGAAGGTAGTTTTTAGATACAACATAAACCTGTAACAAGTTTTTTAAAAAAAGAAATATCCAAAGACTTGTAAAAAAGTTAATCAAGACCAAAACAAACAGTGAATCTACAAAAAGGAAAAAAAGTCTAATTATCTAGAATAAGGGAGTCAAATTATAAAAACATATAAACAAGAAATGGAGGTAGTCAGCCAGCAGTGGGAGGGGGGCTTTCCAGTGTTTTGCATTGAGTGTCACATGTATGACTATCTGCCTGCTGGGCAGAAGTCTTGGGTGTGCATTCGCTGCAGTGAGCTCCTGGCTCTCAGGGAACGTGTTCTTTCCCTTGAAGCCAAGGTAGCAGACCTGGAGAAGCACAGAGAGGAAGTGAGGCAGGAGGAAGAGATCTCCAGGGATGAAATAGGAGCATCCCACTCCGTTCTGAGCAGCCCTCCAGCTGCTTTGGAAAATGGGGGTCTTGGACAGGGAGGACATCAGTCTGAGGAAGAGGGACCGGCTCCCTTAGTTGGGACGCCTTCCTCGGAGGATGTGCCCATATCCTCTTGCACCGAGGATACTTCTCAACGGGTGGTAGGAGGGGGGCTTCTTGTAGTGGGCGATTCGATTGTCAGGAACATAGAAAGCTGGGTTTGTGATGGATGTGATGACCGCATGGTAAATTGCCTGCCAGGTGCAAAGGTTGCGGACATCACGAGGCATCTAGATAGGCTGGTAGATAGTGCCGGGTGGAGCCAGCAGTCGTGGGTACACGTCGGTACCAATGACATTGGGAAGGCCAAACGGATGGTCCTGGAAGCCAAATTTAGGTTGCTAGGTAGAAGATTAAGTTCCAGGACATCAAAGGTAGCATTCTCGGATATTCTACTGGTTCCACGCGCAGGGACGGCCAGACAAGCAGAGCTCCGGAGCTTCAATGCGTGGATGAGGCAGTGGTGTCGAGAGGAAGGCTTTAGATTTGTTAGGAACTGGGGGACATTTTCGGAAAGCCAAACCTTTACAAAAGGGACGGGTTACACCTGAACGAAAATGGAACCAGACTGCTGGCAATTAATATTAAAAAGGCTTCAGAGCAGCTTTTAAACTGATTCCTAGGGGAAAGTCGACAGGAGCTGGGCAGCTTCCGGTTCGAGAGGGTGAAAAGCCAAGTATGGGGGATGAAATTTACGCACAAATGGCCGAGTCAACAGAAAAGATAGAAAGTAGTCAAGAGGTAGGACGTGGTAGGCCTTCTACAAATACTCATAAACAGCCAAAGTTGAAAGGGCATCAGAGCAATAAATAAAAATGTCTGTACGCAAACGCTAGAAGCCTTCGAACAAAAATAGGGGAGTTGGAATGTTTGGCAAAAGAAAAAATATTGATATTATTGGCATAACAGAAACCTGGTGGACAGAGGAAAACAATTGGGACACAAAAATTCCAGGTTATAAACTGTACAGGAAAGACAGGAGAGGGAAAAACGGTGGCGGTGTGGCCTTGTACATAAATGAAGAGCTAGAATCTCATGAATTAGAACTTCAAGAAATTTCAAACTCACCTACAGAAACATTGTGGGTAAAAATCCCAGGACAAAAACTAATCTAGCATTAGGGATCTGCTATCGCCCTCCCAACCAAACTCCAGAGGCAGACTGCTATCTGGAAAATGAAATTAAACAGGCCTCAAAAAGCAATAAATTAGTCATAATGGGGGACTTCAACTATCCCCGAATAGATTGGCTAAATTCTTGTTCTACGCATGAAAGAGAGACAAGTTTCCTCGACATGCTAGCTGATTATTCCCTTGAGCAGATGGTCATGGAACCAACCAGGGGAAAGGGGATCCTGGACTTGGTGCTAACTAATGAACAAGATCTCGTTCAAGATGTCCTTGTAACTGAGCCCATAGGTACCAGTGACCACAACACAATAACCTTCAACTTAAGTTTGATAGCAAACTGTCAGTGAAAACTAACACAGAGACCTTAAATTTTCACAAAGGGAATTTCACCAAAATGAGAAAAATAGTAAAGAACAAACTAAAAGGAACAGTAAAAAAATCACATCCCTCCAAAATGCTTGGAAACTGTTTAAAAATACTTTAAAACAAGCCGAACTAAAATGCATTTCTAAAATAAGAAAGAGGCCGGGAAAGTCCAAGAGGACATCGGCATGGCTTACAAATGAAGTAAAAGATGTGATTGGAAAGAAGAAAACTCATTTAAGAAATGGAAGGCTCTTCCTACTGAGGAGAACAGAAAGGAACACAAGCTCTGGCAAACTAAATGCAAAGCAACCGTCAGGAAAGCCAAGAGAGATTTTGAGACACATATAGCTAAGAATATTAAAAAAAAAAAAGCAAAAACTTCTTTAAGTACATCAGAAGTAGAAACCCAACTAGAAAAGCAGTTGGGCCACTTGACGAAAATGGTAAGAAAGGGACAATAAGTGAAGACAAGGAGATTGCCGAGCGGCAAACGACTTCTTTGCCTCCGTTTTCACACAGGAGGACAGACAACATATGCCTGCAGCTGAGTCAGTTTTTTCAGGGAGGGAATTAAATGAATTAAACCAGATAGAGATAAACAAGGAAGATGTTCTCACATGCCTTACTAAACTAAATGTCAACAAATCACCAGGGCCAGATGGCATCCACCCCAGAGTTCTTAAGGAACTCAAGTGTGAAATTGCTGAAATTCTAGCCAAAATATATAACCTTTCTCTAAGATCAGGCACTGTACCCGAGGACTGGAGGGAGGCAAATGTAACTCCGATCTTCAAGAAAGGATCCAGGGGTGATCCAGGAAATTATAGGCCAGTTAGTCTAACCTCAGTTCCAGGCAAAGTGATTGAAACCATTATTAAAGAAAAAAATTACTAAGCACATAGAAGAACAGGCATTGCTGAAGGAAAATCAACATGGTTTCTGCAAAGGCAAATCATGTCTTACTAACTTGTTAGAATTCTTTGAGGGTGTAAATAAACACATAGATAAAGGGGACCCAGTCGATATTGTTTACCTTGACTTTCAAAAGGCTTTTGACAAAGTCCCTCACCAAAGGCTCCTAAATAAGCTCTTCAGCCATGGAATCAGAGGACAGGTCTTGTCCTGGATTGGAACCTGGCTAAACTGTAGGAAACAAAGGGTGGTAATAAACGGACATTTCTCTGGGTGGAAAGAGGTGAGAAGTGGCGTACCCCAAGGTTCAGTTTTGGGTCCGTTACTTTTTAATTTATTCATTAATGACCTGGATGTAGGAGTAAATTCTGAGGTAGCAAAGTTTGCAGACGACACTAAATTGTTCAGGGTAGTTAAAAATGAAACTGATTGTAAAGAGCTCCAGAAAGATCTCTCGAAATTGAGTGAATGGGCAACAAAGTGGCAAATGCATTTTAACCTAAACAAGTGTAAAGTCATGCACATCGGGCAAAGAACCCCAACTACACCTACCAATTGATGGGGTCAAAGCTTTCCGAGACAAACCAGGAAAGGGATCTTGGGGTTTTGGTGGACAGCTCAATGAAGATGTCAACCCAGTGCGCAGCAGCAGTAAAAAAGCAAATTCTATGCTTGGCATGATCAGGAAGGGAATCGAAAATAGGTCGTCAAATGTTGTATTACCTCTCTACAGATCTATGGTGAGGCCACATCTGAGTACTGTGTACAATTCTGGTCACCGCACCTCAAGAAGGATATAACGGAACTGGAAAAGGTACAGAAAAGGGCAACAAAAATGATCCAAGGGATGGAGCAGCTCCCTTACGAAATCAGGTTGCAGCGCCTTGGTCTTTTCAGCCTTGAAAGACGGCGTTTAAGAGGTGACTTGATCGAAGTGTATAAAATCATGCATGGGATAGAAAAGGTGAATAAAGAAAAATATTTTCTCTGTCACAAAACACTAGGACTAGGGGCACTCCCTAAAGCTCCAAGGTAGGAAAGTTAGGACTAATAAAGGGAAATATTTCTTCACCCAGAGGGTCATTGGGTTATGGAACTCACTTCCAGAGGAGGTTGTGACAGCGGTCAGCCTGGACAGCTTCAAGGCAGGATTAGACAGATTCATGGATACCAAGAGAATCAGTAGCTACTGAAATGGACATCCAAGTGCCACCTCTGTGTTGATGGAGGCAGGCAGGATTTTCCCCGGGTACTGGTTGTGGGGGGTCGGGAGCAGATGAGGGTTTTGCCCTCCTTTCTGCTAGAGATCCCTGTGTACAACTAGTGGGCCACTGTGTGACACAGAATGCTGGACTAGATGGGCTGAGGCCCGATTCAGCATGGCTCTTCTTATGTTCTTATGTTCTTATTCATTATGTCATATGCCTTTTTTAACCAGTCCTGAGAGGTTGGTACCTCTTTTAGTTTCCAAAATCTAGCCAGATTTATCCTAGCTGCTGTTACCAAATAAAAAAGGATTTTGTCATCATTTTTATCCAGCTCGAAATCAAAAATCCCCAGCAGAAAATATTCTGGTCTGAAATCAAACTTTCTTCGTAAGATGTCTTTTAACATTTTATATATTTCCCACCAATATTTCTTAATCACTTTACACTCCCACCATACATGAAAATAAGTACCCATATTCATTCCACACTTCCAACATTTCCCACTCAATTTTCCTCTACTATATTTTGATAATTTCTTCGGTGTTACATACCACATGTAGAAGACCTTGAGCCAGTTCTCCTTAATCTCGGTAGCGTAAGCATATTTTAATTTTTTACACCACACTTCTTCCCACTTATTTAGATCTATTGTGTGGCCTACAAATCTGGCCCATTTTATCATTACCTCCTTCACGAGGTTGTCCTCCATGGCCCAAGTTAATAACATTTGATAGGTCTTCTGTATTGTCTTTGTTTCTCTTTTCACAATTCTAGACCATGTGGAATCTATTATCTCAAACCCCTTTTTTTGATCTTGTTTATAGCTCTCTTTGATCTGCCAGTAATGGAACCACGTTATACTAGGTTCCATTTTCTGGATCTCTTCGAGTGTCTGCAGTTCGGTTTCTTGTCCTTTAATCTGTAAAATGTTTTTGTAGTTTAGCCACTTTTCTCTTGGGATTTCCCTCTTGTGGTCCACCTCATTGGGTGAGAACCACAAGGGGTTTTTGTTACATATCCTCTCTTTGTATTTATCCCACACTTTAATAAGTGCTGCCCTTATGAAATGGTTTTTAAACCTTTTCTCGATTCTGACCTTGTCCCTCCATAAGTAACTATGCCAACCCCGAAAGAGATCTTCCCCTTCCAGGGCCAGTAGTCCCCCCCCCCCCCAACGTTATCCATTCTCTCACCCATGAGAGCACTGCTGACTCATAGTAGATTTGTAAGTCCGGTAAGGCCAGTCCTCCTCTTTGGATGTTATCTTTCAAATGCTGAAAGCCTATCCTAGCTCTCTTGTCCTGCCACACAAATTTAAGAATATCTTTTCTCCAGCTATCCAACAAAAACTTAGACCTTAACACTGGAATTGTTTGGAAAAGAAATAAAACTTCTGGTAACACACACATCTTAATTACGGCTATCCTGCCCAACAGTGATAATTGTAATTTACTCCATTTTTTCATTTTTTCTCTTATTTCCTTCCATTTTCTTTGATAGTTGTTCTGCAATAGGTGGGCATTGCTCGCCGTCAAATAAATCCCCAAATACCTGACCATTTTTTCCACTTTAATTCCGGTTTCCCTTTCCAGACTCTCTATTCTCTTCTCAGTCATGTTTTTTGTTATAAATTTTGTTTTATCCTTGTTAATCTTCAACCCGGCAACTTCCCCAAACGCTTCTATTTCCTCCCACCACAGCCTCCATTGCTGTAGGGGATCCTCCATTACACAAACCATATCGTCTGCATACGCAGACATCTTATATGTATTGTTAGGGATTCTCAGCCCTTTAATTTCCTTATTGTTTCGTATACTTTCTAAAAGAACTTCTAATGTCATAACAAAAATCAAAGGTGATAACGGGCACCCCTGTCTCGTGCCCTTCCTTAATTCAAACTCTTCTGTTGATTGATTATTTATAATAATTCTGGCCTTTTGCCCACCATAGATTGCTCTAATGGCATTCGAAAAATAAAATCCTATATCCATCTCTCTTATCAATTCAAAAATAAAGTTCCAATTGACGTTATCAGAAGCCTTCTCGGCATTTAAAAAAAGGATGCCGACTTCCTTTTGTATATGTCTGTTATAATACTCTATTATATTCACAATCAATCTAGTATTGTCTTTAATCTGTCGGCCCGGTAGAAAGCCCGATTGATCCTTGTGAATTCTTTCGTTCAACACAGTTTCAGTCTTACTGCTAATATTCCTGAGAATATCTTATAATCTGTGTTTAGCAGTGCAATTGGATGGAAGTTTTTCGGTTTTGTATTATCTGAATCATCTTTTGGTATGAGAGTAATATTCGACAGTGTCCAGGAGGGTGGGAGTTTTTGCTCCTTCATAACCTTATTCATTACTTTTTTTAATGGGGGTACCAAAATCTCTGTATGCACTTTATAATAATAAGATGAGAAGCCATCTGGACCTGGTGTCTTGTTTAGAGCCAAAGATTTGATTACAGCCCTGATCTCCTCCTCTGTTATCTGCCTGTTAAGAGTTTCTCGTTGTTGTTCCGAAATCTTCCTGATTTTTTTCCTCCCAAGATATTCTGTTATCTTTTCTCCTGCAATTTTGTCCTCTGCAAATAGTGTTTTGTAAAATTTCAAAAATTGTTCTTCCATTTCTTTCTGTTGGATCAGTTCTTTCCCATCTTCTATAATTTTATTTATGCACTGCTTTTGTCTCCTCTTTTTTAATTTTCCATGCCAACCATCGCCCCGCCTTATTGGCATTATCAAAATGCCTCTGTTTCATTAGATTTAGATTTTTTGTTATCTCTTTTAATTGCATAGTCTCTATTTGTTTGTGAAGGAGATCCAATTGAGTCTTGATCTTTTTGTCCCTTGGGTTATTTTTCAGCTTTTTCTCCCATATGGAGATTTCCTTCTCTATCTCTTGCCGTTTAATATTTCTTTCCCAATTCCTTCTTACGTTTTGTTGGATGTAGTGACCCCGCATATATGCTTTTGAGGCGTCCCAGATTATTTCTACCGGGGAGTCCTCTTCTTTATTAAATTTAAAATATTCCTTCAAAATTTATTTGCTTCTTTCCACGTCTCCGGGAGTTTTCAGTAATTGATCATTTAATCTCCATCTATAAATTCTTTCCCTATTTTGGTTATTGTCCATTGTGAATTCAATAGGTGAGTGATCCGAAATTATTCTAGTCAAGATTTTTATCCTTTTCGTCTTTAAGACCAAATCTTTCGAGCCCCACACCATGTCAATGTGTGACCACGACTGGTGGGGGTTCGAGAAAAATGTGTAGTCTTTTTCAGTTTTGTGGAAGTGCCTCCATAAATCGGTCAGGTTTAACTCCTCCAACAATTTCTTAAAGCATACAGGTAGTTCACCCTTGTGTACTTTATCTCTCCTAGTCTTCTTTTCCAGCTTCTCTCTTGATTTGTCCACATTCCCATCCCATACTCCATTAAAATCCCCCATAATTAGGAGATTATCAAAGTCTTGATCCATAATTCTTCTACAGAGGGATTCTACAAACCTCTCTTTTGCTCCGTTCGGAGCATATATATTACACACCAATGTTTTCCTCCCCCCATTCTCCAAAATAATTCCCAGTTGTCTACCTTCCTGATCCTTAAATGCTTGTCTCGATTGTAACCTGTCATTCACGAAGGTTACCACCCCTCTCTTCTTTTCCCCACTTGAGGAATGATATACCTTTCCAAATTGTTTTTGATTTAGGTGTTTTACATGTTTCTGACAAATGTGTGTTTCTTGAAGAGAAATCACGTCATATTTTCCTTTTTTAATTTGGTTCCAAACTTTATTACGTTTATTAGGGCTATTTAAGCCTTTCACATTTTGTGAGTAAAATTTAAGCCGTTGCGCCATTTCCGTCTTCGTTCTCCTCCTCTACCCCTGCTCGTCCAATGTCCATCAAGTCCGTATAATCGTTCGGTGATTTCTCCCTTAGTCTCTTCTTTTGTCTTTCCGAAGTGTGTTCTTGTCCTTTGTTGTCCTTCGGCTCCTTTTCCTGTCCCTCTCTTTCCTTTTGCAAATATTTTTCATAGAAGATTTTCGCTTTATGTTCTGAGGTTAACCAATGTTTTTCCCCCATCCATGTTGTCATCAGTCCTTCTCTTTCCCATTTAAACCTTACTTCTTTCTCTCTTAATATATCTGTTATGTAGAAATACTTTCTTCTTCTTTCCAAGACAGACGCTGGATGTTCTTTTAGTACAGCAATTCTGTTACCCTTGTAATAAGTTGGAGTTTTGGCATTTACCCTTAACACCTCATCCCTCACCGATTTCCTACCAAAGCAGACGATTGTATCTCGGGGAGTGCCATGTCTTTTGGCATAATTTGATTGCACCCTAAACACCCTGTCCACATCTCCTTCTATTTCTTCTGAGGTAGTTTGCAACATCTCCGAGACTATCGTAATTATTATTTCTTTAATACTCTCCTTTTCCTGTTCCTGGATATTTCTAAACCTAAGTTGGTACTCCTTCTCCTTTGTCTCTAACATTTCCTGTTGCATTTTTAGTGTGGATAGTGTTTTTTCCATCGTTGCCATTGTTCTTTCCATCTCCTTCTTTTTTTATATAAAGTTTTTTATTGGTTAAAACAAAGACAACACAACATACACTTTACCAATAAGAAACAAAGACTCAAGGGGAATCGGAGGGGGGGGGGTAGGGGCAATGGAATAGAGTAAAGGGAGGGGTACATCACAATAACATACAAACTAAAAACAGACTGGTTTACTTCACCCAGTGACTCAGATTCATGTAATTAATTGTTCTAGAGCCGTATCCCGTACATCTTCAATCAACTTATTTATATCCAAAATCCTTTCATATCTATCTTTTTCACATATAGAACAAAGGGTTTCCATGTCTCCGTAAACTGATTGGCCGATCCCCATCTTAATAGGCAGGTCAGCTTATCCATTTCTGCTAACTCTAATAGTTTATGTATCAGTTCCTTCTCTTCAGGTATCTCTGGTCCTTTCCAGTGTCTGGCCAAGACAATTCTGGCGGCTGTTACGATGAGACAAAATAGTTTCTCTTTTTCTTTACTCAGTAATTTTGTATCTAGAATATGCAAAAGAAAAATTTCCGGTTTTAATTCCACCTTTATTTGTATGATTTCCTCCGTTATCTTCTGAACCATTAACCAAAATTTTTTGACACCTCCACAGGACCACAACTGGTGGAAGAAGGTTCCTCTAGCCTTCTGACACTTCCAACAGCTATCGTTGGAATTTTTATATATTTTCGCTAATCGTGATGGGGTTAAGTACCATCTATATAAGACTTTCAAGTAATTTTCTTTCAGCGCATAAGCATAGGTAAGTTTTTGGCTCCGCTTCCAACTTCTTTCCCATTCTTCCAAATTAATATTGTAACCTATATTATCCTTCCATTTTTGCATGTATTCCTTTATAGGATCTTTTTGATGTTTATTTAATAATATGTATTTATAAAGCTTACTAACACTTTTCTTACCTGCTTGGGTCAATATCTTCCCTGCTGTCGTTATTGTATCCTCCCATCCTATTTGTCTATCCGCTCTATATCTCATTTTGATTTGGTTATATTGGAGCCAGTTTATCTTGAGGTTCTTTAAGTCATCCTGGGTTTTCAATTCAAAAGTGTTATTTGCTTTCCTTAGAATATCTCTGTATGTGGGCCATATTTCCTTGTCAGCTTTTATTACTTGGGGGGCCTCCAATGGGGATGCCCATAGAGGGTACCTTCTACAAATACTATCCTTATATTTATTCCATATTTTTAAAAGGGGTGCTTTTATTATATGATTTTTAAAATTTCTGTCCTCTTTCTCCTTGTTATAGAATAGATAGCCATGCCATCCGAACCTGTTCTCCCAACCTTCTAAATTTAATAATTTCACATCCGTCAAGTTTATCCATTCTTTAACATTTTCTAAGCAATTAGCTTCATAGTAGGATATAAGGTCCGGGAGGCCGAAACCTCCTTTCTCGGGCAATTCCTGTAGATGTTTTTGTTTGATTCTAGCCCTTCACCCGCCCCAAATAAAGTTAGCTAATTCCGCTTGCCATATTTTTAGCAATGTATAGTTTTTTAATATGGGTAGCATCTGGAACAAAACATTCAACTTAGGGAAGATTTTCATTTTAATTGTAGATATTTTCTCTAATAAGGATAAATTAAGTTTCTTCCAATTGTTGAGGTTTTCTTTGATTTGAGTCCACGTTTTTTCATAATTATTTTTTATTAACTGGCAATTTTTTGGAGATAGGGTTATATCTAGATATTGTACTTTATTTACTATTGGGATTCCGTACCTCTTTTCTATATCTTGCGCTTCTTTTTTATCTATATTTTTACCATAATTTGTGATTTGGTTTTGTTCAATTTAAATCCAGATGCTTTGCCGAATGTTTCTATTTTCCTTATCCATTTTCCATATTTTCGGTCGGATTATCTACCAAGCACACTAAATCATCAGCAAATGCGTATATTTTGTAACTTTTTTTCCTTATTGTCAGTCCTTTTAAATCTTCATCCTTTATTATATCCTTTAAGAGGACCTCTAGAACAAAATTGAAAATCAGAGGGGACAAGGGACAGCCTTGTCTTGTTCCCTTATTTATTGGAATCCTTCTAGATTTTTGTCCATTAATCACTATTTGTGCCTCCTGCTTTTGGTAGATTGCTTTTATTGCTGTGGTAAAATTTAATCCCATATCCAATTCATTTAGTAGTCTTTCTATTATCCCCCAACTAATTCGGTCGAAGGCCTTCTCCGCGTCCAGGAACGCGAAGAGGGCCTTCGAGCCTATGTTTTTGTCTAGGTACTCCATTGCGTTTATTACATTTCTAATATTCTTTTTCATCATCCTGTTAGGGAGGAAGCCAGTTTGATTTTCGTTGATCCATTTATCCAAAAAGAGTTTGAACCTTGAGGCCAGGATATTAGCGAATAACTTATAATCTAAGTTTAGGAGGGAGATAGGTCTATAATTTTGGACTGATTCCGGGTCCTTCCCCTCCTTGTGGATTACTACTATTTCTGACAGGCCCCATGTCTCAGGCATCTTCCCTTGTTGAATAGTTTTATTCATAGCTTTTTAAAGATGTGGTATTAATTCCTCCTTTAATGATTTATAATATACATCTGTAAGGCCGTCGGGGCTTGGTGACTTCCATATTTTAAAATTCGTTATTGCCCTATCGATTTCCTCTTCTGTTATCTCGCCGTTCAAAAGTTCCCTTTCCTCCTCTGTTATTCGTTTTAGGTTGTGTTTGTTCAAATACTCTTGTATTTCTACTTTACTTATTCCGTCATCTTGGTATAATGTCTGGTAATATTTAACAAATTAATTTATTATTTCTTCCTCTTTTGTGTATGAGATCCCTTCTCTTGTAATTTTTGTTATTATGTTTCTCTGGGATTTCTTCTTGTGTTGGTATGAGAGCCATTTTCCCACTTTATTAGCATGCTCAAAGTTCCTTTGCTTTAAAAAACTTTAATTTCCTTTCCATGTCTTCCGCTAAAATTAAATTTAGCTGGGTCTTGGTGTATTTAATTTTGTCTTCCAACTCTTTATCTTGGGCATTAACTTTCAATTTAGTCTCTAGTATATTTAAGTCATTCTTGAGTCTATCCCTTTCATTTCTTTTTTGTTTTCTTATCTGGCTAGCTTGGGAAATAAAGTTCCCTCGCATTACTGCCTTACTCGCTTCCCATGTTATTAATTCATCAGTCTTTCCTTTGCTATTTATAGTGAAGTATTCCTTCACTAAGTCTTTATTTTTTGTATATCCAATTCAGATTTAAAAAGTGAGTCTTGCAGTCTCCACTTATATTGTTTGCAACTTTAGGACTATTTCTATTGGTGCATGGTCAGAAAGCAATCGTGGATGTATTTTGGTTTTTATGACCCTTCTTGCTAAGTTCTTTGAGACTAGGATATAGTCTATTCTTGACCATGTTTTCCTCCTAGCTGAGAAAAAAGTATAGTCCCGATCCTTCCCCTTTTGTGACCTCCATACATCTTCCAATGAGTTCTCCTTCATCATGTTGAAGAAGGGTTTTGGCAGTTTACTCTTTTTTTCTTTATTAGTACCTTTCCCATGGCTTTTGTCGATTGAGGGATTTATTACCCCATTAAGATCACCCAATATTATACAGTCCTCCCACTCTGCCGTCATTAATTTTTCATTCAAACTCTCAAAGAATCCTACTTTCGCTCCGTTTGGCGCATAGACACAAATAATAAGTACCTTTTTCCCCCTAACTTTCCCCGTCACCGCTACCACTCTTGCCTCCCCATCTTTATAATACAATTCTGGCTCAAGTTTCGGGTTAACATATAATGCCACCCCCTTTTTCTTCTTTTCTATTGAAGAGACAAATAGAGTTCCTAGTTTCTTTCTTTCCAATAAGTCTTTCCTAGAGTTTTTAATATGCGTTTCTTGCAGGGCATAAATCCAGGCCTTTTGCTTTTGTAGGTGGTGAACTAATTTAGCTCTTTTCTCCGGAATGTTCAGACCATTGGAATTAAGAGAGTAGCACTTTACCTCCATGATTTAGTAATCTTCTTCTGAGGCTTGTCCTTCCTCGTCGGATCCTGGTTCTAGCTCTTCTTCCTGGGTTAGCTCCTGGTCATTGAAATCTTCTTCATCCTGGACGTGGGCATTGGAGTAACACTTTCCGCCATTTGTTTCTTTGGTTACAGCCTCTCTTATCTTATTATTGATTTCCCTCCGGCCACTTCTTTGTTCTTTGGGAGAGGTATTTCCAGGAGATTTGCTATGTCTTTGCCCTTTATTCCGTCCTGATTTTTTATTTGTAGAATCCAGGATGTGTTCCCACTTCTTATAGAATTCCTCAGCTGCGTCCAGAGAGTTTATCCAATATCTTACTGATCGGAATGAAAACTGCAATCCATCTATCTTGTCCCATTTGTATCTTATGTCATTATCCTTTAACGCATCCGTCAAAAATTTTTTTTTCCTATTATCCAAAACTGCACCGGAGATTTCTCTCATGATTCTAATTGCTTTCCCATTTGCTATATAAGGTGATGCAAAATGGCTCTTTATCACGTCCTCCTTAGTTTTAATTGAGTTGTACTGAACTATTATGTCCCTTTCTGACTTATTTCTTCTAGAGAAGGCTGTGGAAATTCGGTATGCTTTATCTATCTTTTCCTCCGTTATTTGTTGGTCCTTCTGTAATAGTGTTGCTGTCATCCCATTCATTAATTTCATGGTATCTTCATATTTCTCATTCTGAATTTCCTTCAATCCTCTCACTCTCAGTTGAAAATCTCTCTGGAATGTCTCCAAGTGTAGGCTTTTCCTTTGTAGTTCTTGTTGTACTTCCTTCATTTCTTTTATCCTTTTCTGTTCTATCTGTACCTTTATTCTAGTCTCCTCTTCATTCCTTTGTATGGAGTCAACTTTTTGATAAAGCACCACCATCTCATTTCTTAATGTTGCTACCTCTCTCTTCATGTCTTTCCTTGATTCGTGGATGCTTTCTTTAATTTGCTTCCTTTCCTCCGCTCCTCTCCCTATCATCTCATTCATTTTTTTCATTTCAAAAATAATTTCTCTTAGTTGGTCTTTTATCTGGCCATCTTCCTGGAATGATTCTCTTCTTGTTAATATACTTTTATTCTCTTTATCTGCCTTCTTTCTAGTGGCCATCATTATCTTCGTGTCTCACCCTCGCTGTTATACTGCTCTCCCTCCGTCCAGAGGTCTTGGGGCTCTACCTTGTCTTCTAGTAGCTTCCCTCCGCTTCCTCCACGCTCCGGTTGGGCCCTTATTGTCTTTACTCTCTTCCTGTCTTCCTTGCGGCTTGGGCAGCTCCGTTTCCCAGCTCCGTTTCCCAGCTTATATTTCCGGTGGCTTCCCACCAGCCTCCGACCTTTCTGGTCTCTCTAGGCTTCAGTCCTCCACTTTCTACTTTCCCAGGAAGCTTGTCTTTGAGCCCTCCTCCTCCACCAGAAGTCTCCCGCCGCCGTCTCGCCTCCCGTCCTCCTCGTGAGTAAGTGAGACTTTACTTACAAATCTTCCACTTGGTATTGCCGGGGTTTAATAAAAGCTCTGAGGATTATGCTCCTTCCCCCCCCCCACTTCGTCCTTAAAAAGGGTTTGGTCTTCTCCCTTCCTTCTTTGGCTCCTTGGGTCTATCGAATAGACCCACTCCGTCTTCCCAATTGCTTCTATCTGAGCCGCCGGCCCTCGGGCACACTCCTAAATTATATCTATATAAATTGTTCTAACAAATGTGCATTTGGGGGCCCGTTAAGTTCTTGTTGGGATATCTGGGCGGAGGGGTGCTGTGGCGTATCTCCTTGCGAATGCGACGCCGCGGCTGTCCATCAGCCCTCGGCCTCCGGCCGGGGCGATTCAGGAGTCTCCTCCAGCCTCGTTGGACGCTGGTGGCGCCCCCCCTTCCACCTACCGGGGCTTGGACACCCTTCCTTCCTCCAAAGGGTGTCGGTTTTGCGGTTTCGTCCCCCAGCTTCTTGCGACCAGCCCAAGCTCTCGGGAGCTTGCCTAACAGGCGTCCACCTCCTCCATTCCCAGACCGGAAGTCTTCTGTTCTTTCCATCTCCTTCTGTTGGTTCTGAATCACTTTATTTTCTTTGACACATTCCTTCCTCCCTTGTTGTAATACTTCTATATCTTTTTGCATAGTTCTTAACTCCTCCTTAATCACTTTTTTCATTTCCACTTTTAAATTCTTCTTTAAGTCCTCAATTTCTCCTCTAATCACATCGTATTGTGCATCTTGTTTTTCTTGTATCTGCTTAACATCGGTTTGAATTTTAAGCATTTCTCTCATTAAGTCTTTTGATGAGAATTCATCCGTTAGTGAGTCCTTTCTTCCTTGCCCTTTTTTATCTTTATCCTTTTCCATTTTAATTTTTGGTGTATTCATATTTCTGATATGTCTCAGAGGAAGTAAGTCGAGGTCAGAGGACTTTTCCTTGTCCTGTCTTGTCCTTTTATTTTAGTATATATATTCTTCAAATTATGTTGTTTGGGGCCTATTTTTAAATTCAAAATCTGCTTTTAGATAGGTAGAAAAACAATCCAATAAAAGGGAGGGAAAAGGTCACCCCCCGCTTGTCTGTTCTTCCCCTACAATTCCCTGCCTGCAATTCCCTCTGATTCCCTCTGGTTGATGTCTCCCACCGAGGTGGAGAGCTTTCAGAGGGAGATGTCAAAGATGTCAATTTCAGAAGGGAGCGCCAATCCTCTACTCCAGAAAAGAAAAGAAGGGGGGGGAGTGATATGGGTGCAACAATGTGCCTCTAGGTCAGTGCTGTCCAACTTCTAACCGGCCAAGGGCCGGATTCCAGGTCACTGATGACCTGGGGGGCCGCTCGGCCCCGCCCCCGCCTGCCGGGAAGCTTTGGGAGAGAGGGAGGAGCCATGCGGCACCCCCTCCCTTCCAAGGCGTCCTAGCCGCAGATGAAGCTGGCGGTTTCGCCGGCTTCAGCTGCTGCCGGGATGCCTTGGAAGGGAGAGAGGCACTGCGGGGGACCCCCCTCCCTTGCAAAGCAACGCGGCAGCCGCAGAAGCCGGCGCTGGCTTCAGCCGCTGCTGCGATGCCTTGCAAGGGAGGGAGGCGCAGCCGGGGGACCCCCCTCCCTTGCAAGGCATCGGTGCCGGCGAGAGAGGGAAGAAGAGGGCGGTGCAGGTAGGAGGAGCTAGCTCTCTTCCTCCTCCTTGTTCCACCCCTTGTCCCTCTCTCACCGGCGCCGATGCAATCCGGTTTGCATCGGCGGCGCGGAGAGAGGGACGGAGGGGGCGGTGCAGGGAGGAGGATCTGGCTCACTTCCTCCTCCCTGCCCCGCCTCCCCCTCCCCCTCGGCTGCCCTTTAAAAAAAAAAAAAATAAAAATGGCGGCCGGGGGCATAGCGGGGGCCGTGTCCAACAGGCTGGGGGGCCGTGTATGGCCCCCGGGCCGCCAGTTGGACAGCCCTGCTCTAGGTTGTTATTATGGGGTTATTCAAAGTAGCAAGAGTTGCCAATACGCCAGTGGCATCAGTATTTCCCCTTGATAGTGGTCTCTTTCTTCTCCCCTTTGTTGCCTCGCCTTATCTTCTTGACTTAATCTGGTTTATTTTGGTTAACTTTATCTTCGGTATAGATCTCCTAGCGTTCTACCAGCTTCTGCGGTCTCCTTCCTCCCTCCTCCCTCCTTCCTCCTCACGATGTTCCCTGCCGTTCGTCTTCTGCACCTATTCCATTGTTCAGTTGCTCAATTTCTGTCGACCCCCGTCTGTTTCGCCTCCTTTCTTGTTGTTGCTAACGTAACTTGCGCAGCTTACCCTAATGTCCTTTGCCTCTCCTTAGCGTAGTCCTTCTTTCTCTGGGTTGCGCCGTTTACGCAACTTGCACAGTTTACGTAGCTTCCGCAGCTTATGCAGTTTACACCACCTGCGCCTCTCATCCGGGTCTTCCAAGCACTGATGTCCCTTCCGAGTCCCGCCTCCAGTTCGTCCCTCGCTGATTCCTCTCCTCTCTCCTTACCGCTCTTAAAGGGACCACCTCCAATTGACTCGCTGCTGTTGCTTGCTTCCCAGGACCTCACGGAGGGGGGAAGGGGACGGTAAGCTGACCTCTAATTATATCTGGTCTCCAGCCATTCAACCATTCAGCCGGTCTTAGTCCTTTTCTCCTCCCAATTTCCTTCCGTCTTCCGTCCTTGTGTCAATCACCAGCCTCTGTTTCGGCAGCCGCACTAAAAGCACTCTCTCTCCGGACCTTCCCTTCCTTCTTTCATATACAGTGACCGTGAGTTCGCCTGTTGCGGCCTTTGTGAGCCCTGCTTTCCCGGCTTTCTTCCGCCCTTTCTTCCCACTATTTTCTTCAGTTTAAAATAGAGGCCGGCGTTCTGGCCCGAAACGCGCCGGGCTCCCTCTCCCTTCTTGCGCTACCCGAACCTCCTGTTGTCGCTCATCAGTCCTCCCTCCGGAGACCCTGACCACGGGCAACTTGGCTCCAGGGTTGGCACTTCACCGACTTCTATCTGTCAGCGAAGGAGAGCAACTGCTCTTCCAAAAGAATTGGGAGAGGGTGGTTTGATGAGGAGCCTCAAAAAACCATGGCGTCCGCCATGCTGCCTCTACCGGAAGGTGCTTCTCCTTTAGATGGGTGTCAGTTCCAGGATTAAAGACACCATCATGGTGCATCGGCATATCCTCGGCAAGGTTCTTTCCCTCTTCCGACAGAGTGGAAGACCGAAGCCATGCAAACCGTCTGATGGACGTAGAAGTCGCGAAGAGTTTCCCCGCCGACTCGGCCATGTGCTTAGCCATGTTCTTTTGCATCTTGGCACACAATAGAGCCTCTGTATGAAAAGCCTTGGAGAAGCGCTGCTCATCAGTTGGCAAGAGCTCCAAGAAAGGAAGGATTTTCCCCCATAGATAAGTTTGGTACCCGCTGAGGTACGTGGTATAGTGTGTAATGTGCGTGAAGAGGCCCGCAGACTGATGGACCTTCTTGCCCATTGCATCCATGCGCTTGCCGTCCTTATCTATTGGGGTGAGGGCAGCTCCCTTAGGCCTCTTGGTCTTGGCCACGTCCACGACCACTGTGCTGGCCTTTTGTGGCCAGGCGATCCAGTCTGCCGAGGACAGGTCCACTTTATAGAGACTGTCCATCCTCCTCAGTACCGCAGGCGCCGCGTATGGAGGTATGTCAGGCACCTCGGTTAATTTAAGAATGTAAGGTAGAACAGGAACTGCAGAGGAGGATGAGGGGGCCTGCTCTTCAGTGGTGAACATATGGTCCTTCACCGCTTCCGGGGCCTTTGTAGCAGGAAGCTTCAAAGATTTGGAGAGTCTTGCCATAAGAGCAATGAATTTGGCAAAATCGGTGGGCACAGGTTGGTCCTGATCCAGCTCCTTAGCTGCTAAATCAATGACTCTCTGCTTATCAGAAGCACAGACTGTATCAGCTTCAGACTCCTCATAAGCAGCCTGGCCACAGGTTTGCATTGAGGGTGTCAGAGGGGCAGCAATCTGGGCAGAAGAGGCTATGCCACCAGGTGGGGCGCCAGCTATTGCAGGCAGCTGCAGTGGCATGAGTTGGCCCATAGGGGGAGTCCAAGGCATTCCCATCTGAAAAGGCAATGAAGGAGGAGCCAGCTGGGAGGAGGGAGGAGGGAAGTAAATATACTGGCCATGTGGTGAAACTTGTCAGAAGCCTGCAGGAGCCGACATGGGAGGAAAAGGAGGCGGGGCCAGTACTGAGAGCCCTGCAGCTGACATCGAGGGAACAGCTGAGCTCTCGGGAGGCGGAGAGCGGTGCTTTCGGCCCCTTTCTCTCCCTGGAGAGGCAGGAGGGGAGGCAGAGGAAGCTGAGCTCAGCGATACCGAGCATTCACGGCGGCGGCAGAGCGGCTCGTGGCTCGGGTGCCACGATGGAGAGCGGGCTCGAGCACGAGGTGGGGCCGCTTCCTAAAGCGGAGCTGGGTTCCGAGACAGGATGGGCTCCGGAGGGAAAGCTGGCCCCGAAGTGGAAAACTCCAATGGATCCAGGAGTGCCAAAGCCTTCTCCAGCGCTGCTGAAGGTAACAGGGTAGGCATTGCTGGGGAAGCTTCCTCCTCCAGCGCCATCTCTGAGGCCCTTGCCTGCACCGCTGGTGGAGGAACGTGGGCTGGCACAGAGGGAGCTTTTCCCGCCAAAAGGGCTGCGTTTTCAGCAGCAGCAAGAAGACGGGCGCCATCTTGCGAGCCAGTATTTTTGACCTTTTTTGTCTTTTTCCTCGCAGCGGCCGCCATCTTGGAAGGGGCCGCTTTCCTTCGGAGAGCCACCATGGTTTCTGGGGGGACCATTGTGGGGGCCACCCCCATAGCAGCCTCTGGAGTTCCTCTCGGAGCTGTGAGGTCCGGAAATTGGAGAGGTGGTGGAGAGACCATGAGCGCTCTCTCGTATAAGGCCGCCTTCATAGTCAGGGAGCGGTTTTTC
Organism: Anolis apletophallus; assembly: GCA_030556195.1. Taxonomy (NCBI): domain Eukaryota; kingdom Metazoa; phylum Chordata; class Lepidosauria; order Squamata; family Anolidae; genus Anolis; species Anolis apletophallus. Next base: position 87,658,990 of record JARBWK010000011.1, read on the forward strand.
CGCGTCTGGGGTGTAAAAGTCATACAGATGGGGCATCCCTCAGGGAGATGGCCCTCCCCCAGACAAGCCAGGCAAGTTGTGTGTCCATCAGTCACAAGGAACTGGTCGGGACAGGAGGCACATTTTTAAAAGAAGTAGAAGACATGGTGGTCTCCTGGAGTTAAACTCGCGTAGTCAGGCACACCAGGTCAGGAGAGGAGAGGTCAGGCCCTCTACATATGCGGGGACAAACCGCCTGGATTACAAATACACTCATTGAGAGTGTTTGACTGGGATTTGGCAAAGAGTTCCCGAGCCCTCCCTTTGGCAGCCTTTCCGGCTTAGATTACAAATTCACCTACATTTAGGTGTTTATATCTACTATAGGAAGGGACCTGCCGTAACATTTTTGATGGTACTTTGTCTATGCAGGCGTTACACCGACATGTATTATATGATTTAAACTACATTACTGGCGTGTGATGGGATGTACTCTGTTGAAACGCAATTGATGTTGCTTTGTTAGAATTGTGGTCTACATTGCCAATTTGAGCTAATTTGAGTTATTAATGCCAGACCACTACCTGTTCTTATAAAATATGTGACTATTATTCAGCACTATGTGGTGATTCGTAGTATTTAATTTGTTTGGCTCTACAGCAACTGCCCCGTTCTTTTTTAAGATGAGCCTCACCCAGGCAGACAAGGGACAGAGAGTGTCCATCAGACTCTGGAAAAATGTTGGGACACTGGGTGCAGCTCTTAAAGGATGATGCGCCAGCCATACTTAAATCAGACCAATACTATCTATGAAGAGTAGTCACCAGTTGTCACAATGCTGGGACTAGGCCCGGCCCCTTAATCACACACACACAGACGATAATCAATTAACTATGTATTAAGCAATTAAGAACAGGTGAAAAGGGTAAATGTCCAAATAGTCTAAAGTGAAAAGCAAGTAAAATTCAAAAAGCCAAAAGCGTGGGATAGATCAAAAGCAAAGGTCCATAAAAATCCAAGCGGAATCAAACCAGGCAAAGTAGTCCGTAGGAACACAACAAGGCAAAGTCCATGAAAATACAAGGTCCAAGGCAAGGTACTTGGCAAGGCAGCCAAACTATGGCTCCAGGGATCTCGGTCGCTTCACTCCCTTCAGATCAGAAGTGGCCGACCAACTGAAGAACTGTTCCCAGGGAACGTATACTTAATCCCCCCCTTTGTGAGACCAGCGCCGCTCTAGGCTTCGTCTCCATTCCTTACGGTTGGACTCGATGCTTTTCCTGTGATCAAAACACCTTCCAGGCCGAGCCGCAGCTGGCTCGCTATCTTCCTGAGAAGCTTCCTCCCCTTCGGTTTCCATCAACTCAGCCCCCGCGGGTTCCCAGATACGTTCCTGGGAACCATGCCCTCCCGGTCTTTCATATGCGTTATCAGAATCTGAGTCATCCTGACCTTCTCCGTCCGAATACGCCTCAGGCCAGGTGTCGTCCCACTGCAAACTGTCTGTAGGAGATGCAGGCCCATCAGCCCCTCCATCCGCTCCACCTCTATCCACGGCAATCGGGTCCAAAGCAATTGGGACCCCCGGGGCGGCACCGGACCCCCCCGGCTGAACTGGAGGCTGGGTTGCTACACCAGTCCACAGCACAAGATAGTAAGTCCAAACAGTGAGAAGATAAGAATAGTCAACAGTCCAAGTTCATACACAGAAGGAAGATCAAGTCCAAATAGATACGAGAGAATAGTCAACAGTCCGAGTTCTTACACAATAGGGCAGTCCGATGAAAGCCACAATGAAGTGAATATGAGAAGGTTATTTAAACTGCTCAAGACGGTGGATGAAGAGAACTGAGGTGGCAGCCCCTCCCACTGGCTATATATGTGGGGGTTGGCGGGGCTACTCTTATCTCTTTATTTATGACACAAGATGGCGGTGGCTGTAGAGGTCCCTTTGGGTGAGCTCCAGCATTGCCTGCCAGTTCCCTTGGATTCTGCCCTAGACGCCACTTGTTTGACCCACGGACCCCCTCGGGGGGTGTCCGTGCTCGACCAGCCTCCCCAGGAGATGCTCTTTGGTGACCCACGGACCCCCAGTAGCCTGATTTGGCTGGGAAAAGCGACAACCTTGCGCCGGAGGTCCCTGAAGCTGCTTGGGCCGGCGGATGGGCAGCCTCTCCCGAAGCCTGTATCAACCCGCGACCCCGAGAAGCAGCTCACCGGCACCTCGGGGCTCATCCCTGGACCAGCCCGATCAGCCTGACCCTAACCGGTTTGCAGAGCTGATCGCGGAATACAACAATCTAGCGGCCCATGCTGAGGATTTCAGGAAGAGATTTGAGGATCTTTTAGAGGGAATGGGTATGCCGTGCCCCCACATCCCTCAGATCCCCTTCCCGGACAGTACTCCTAAAAGTCGGACTACCCCCCAGCAAGGACCCCAGCAAGATCCTCCTCAGGATCTAGATTTTGCCTGGGACAATTTGTGGGATTTCCCCACCGAGAGCCTGGGCCCCGGCCAGGAGAGGCGAGCCCACAGCCCCAGCCCTGAAAACGACCTGGCTTCCCCTACTGAAAACCCCCCATGGACGGCTGAGTCAGCTGGAGGGGCACCAACGGCAGCAGATCAGGTGCAGCCCCCTGATCAACGAACCCTCCGACCGGATACCTGCTGTTCGCCCCCCGCTGGGGGGATGGCCGGAGACCGGCAGACGGGCCCGGATGGCCCTCCGCCTTGGGTCGATCCGTCGCCGGCCGACCTGGACATTTTGGCCATCCTGGCCCTCCCCCGGAATCCGCGCGCCCGCCGACGCCGTGCCGTGACAAGCTGGGGGAGCCAGCTGGAGCTGGAGCGGCCCAGCATGGCGGCCGACCTTGAGGACGCCCATCTATGCCATGTGCCTGGACCCGAAGATGGAGCAGGACCCGGAAGTGCTCGTCTGCCGGTAGTCCCGCCCTTGGAGGACCTTGCCCTTGATGACAACCATGCGCCCGGACCCGGAAGAGGAACGGGTCCCGGAAGTTGCCACCCACCAGAAGCTTCGCCTCTGGAGGACTTGGCCCCTGTTGTAGACCCACCCCGGAAACAACAGACCCGGCGGAAGAGGAGATGACGACGCTGGAGGCGAACGAGCAGCACCTGGAGTGGGACAGTACCTGCAGCGGTGACAGCCCCCCCTTGTGTAGGCCTCCCACTGCTTCGCCAACGAAGGGGCGACCCTCGTCGGAGGCAGGAAGATCCCTGGAGTCTCTTTGACCCAGGTCTCGGCGGACCTCCCTTCAGGAGGGGACTCTTGGAGTCCCCGAGATCAGGAGGGAGAGATCCGCGAGGACTGGTTCGGTGGCATCCAGGAGGTTCCCTACCAGGACCTTCTGGAATGCCAATTTTAGACGCAGGGTTCCCCTTCCGACGAATCCCCAAATTAGGAGACCTGACATCCGGGTGACTGGGAGATCGGACCCACAGGTTTGTGGTGACCGTCTCCCAACGGATCTAGGAACTCTTAGGACATTGCTGGACCTGTGGGGCCCTCCTAGGCTCCCCTCGTTCGATGGTCGAGCCACTGCTGGCTAGACCTTGGGTAGCTCATGGACCCTGTGGTCCTGAGCCTGGCTCTCCTCCCCTTTCTTAGTTGTAGGACCCTCCTCTTGTGTTGTATTGTTTTGTCTGTGCACTGCTGTATTTTATGTTTAGACTGTGAACCGCTCTGAGCCCTTGGATAGAGCGGTATAGGAAGTCGAACTATAATAATAATAAAAAATAATAATTTGTCTTTCTAGAAGGTTCCGATCTGCTCTGCGCACACGCAGGAAATACCATCATGTATGCATTCACAGTGACCACGACAGGGAAGTGGAGAGTAATCTCACAGAGAGGACAAAACAACAATCCCACCACAAACATTTCCCCTCCCCAAGCATTTAAAAGACCACCATTGCGGAGAAAGGAGGGCTCAGTACTTCTTGCAGGCTCTCCCAGGATGGCCTCCGCTCTTGCCTTTATCGCTTTACTCAGAGGAGGGGACGGTTCTTTTTTTGATAAGGATTATGATACAGTACTCACACTGACCCATTACTAAGGATTTATGGGTTGCTTACCTGTAACCGTAGTTCTCTTAGTGGTCACCTGTGGAGTCACACATGTGGTATTGTCGCGCCTGCGCAGAACAGTTCGGAACCTTCTGAAAGATCAAAAGAAGAGTTTGACACTAGCCCCGCCCCGCCCCCGAGTATATATACCTAGCCCAGAGGCGGGGCTAGCCCAGTTCTCTCTTCCGCCGCATAGAGCAGCCAGAAGGCAGGGCATGACACTCGAGGGGAGGACGGGCGGGCATGTGTGACTCCACAGGTGACCACTAAGAGAACTACGGTTACAGGTAAGCAGCCCATAATTCTCTAACGTGGTCAACTGTGGATCACACATGTGGTAGAATTGCGAGCTACTAACCTTGGTAGGCGGGCGTCATGCCACTGCTGAAAACAGTACTGCACGGCCGAACTCCGTATCCTTCCTGGAGATTGCATCCAGTTTGTAGTGAGATACAAATGACGTAGGGTTCGACCAAATTGCAGCACGACACACCATCTCCAGAGGGATCCCACGCAGAAATGCTGCCGAAGTGGATACTCCTCTAGTCGAATGTCCTTTCACCTGTCCCGGTGGAGCATGACCCGATGATCTATATGCCAACTGGATTGCCGAGACAATCCAAGCCGAAACTCTTTGGGTGGAAATTGGCAGCCCAAGATCATCCTTGCGGTACTTTATAAACATCCTAGGGGACTTTCTAATAGTGGCTGTCCTATCTACATAGAACGCTAACGCCCTCCTGACGTCTAACATATGAAGCATTCTTTCTAAAAACGTAGATGGGTCCCTAAAGAAAGCAGGTAGTATTATTTCCTGTGACATGTGGTAGTATGAGGCAACCTTGGGCAGAAATGCAAGGTCAGTACGAAGCACTGCCTTATCTTTATGAAATCTGAGATATGGTGGATCTACCCTAAGGGCACAAAGCTCACTTGCCCTTCTTGCCGATGTAATAGCCACCAAAAAAGCTACCTTCTAGGATAAATAAGATAGATGGATAGAAGCTAAGGGTTCAAAAGGGGGCTTAGTTAATGCCTGTAACACAATGTCTAGGCTCCACGAAGGGGGCACCGGGGAAACTGAAGGTTTCATGTTCCTGATGCCTCTCATAAACATTTTTATACATGGATCCGAAAAACAAGATGAAAGTCCCACCTTCCTTCGGAACCATGACAGTGCTGCTAAATAACATTTTAAAGAAGATGGGGAAAGACCTGAATTAGAAAGGGAAACTAGGAAATCCAGAATCATGGAAACTGGGGCCGAATTAGGATCTGCACCCTTTTGTGATGCAAATTTGGAAAAACGGTTCCATTTATAGAGGTAAGATTTCTTGGTGGAGCCTCTGTGTGCGGCGTCCATAATAGCCAAAACTGAATTAGAAAGATCTGGTCTATCATTCACTGGGAGGGATAGAAAACCCTCCCCTCCTGTGACATGAGTAGATCCACCCTGTCCCGTAGCGGGACAAAGGTCCTGTGGTTTTCCCATGACGACTGCCTCGAAGGACTTGAGAGCCCTGTCTACTGCTAGTAGCTCTAGATGATTTATATGAAGTGTGGATTCTAGCGTAGACCAATCCCCCTGGGCCACTAGAGACCCTAAGTGAGCCCCCCAGCCTGTCAAGGAGGAGTCGGTTGTTAGAGTCACAGTTGGTGATGGAGCCTGGAAAGGTAACCCCACACACACCCAACTGGGATCTAGCCAAATCCTCAGAGATGAACGGACATCCTGAGGAATGGAGAGGTGAGTATCGGCATTGCCCATGTTTGGGTCGAACATCCCCAAGAACCACGTCTGGAGAGGCCGAAACCTTAGACGGGCATACGGGGTTACAGAGGTCGTCGAGGCCATGTGCCCTAAAACTACTTGAATGTCCCTTGCTGTGGACGTGGGAAGTGAGAGTGCCCTTGAAATGAGATGTTGAAGGTTGTGAAAACGGTCTCTTGGAAGAAAGGCTCTTTCCATCGTCGAATCCAGAAGTGCCCCGATAAATTGAACTTGTCTGGTGGGGTTCAGATTCGACTTCTCCATATTCACCACCAGGCCGAGTGACTGGAGAAGGGACAAAATAAACACAATATGGCCACTTAATTGATCACGTGACTGGGCTACGATGAGCCAATCGTCTATGTATGGATAAATAGTAATTCCTTTAGTCCGCAAATAAGCGGCAACCACGGCCATACATTTTGTGAAAACTCTAGGGGCAGTGGCGAGCCCGAAGGGCAAGACATTGAATTTATACACTTGGTTACCAATCATAAATGCCAAAAAATTTCGATGCTCCTCCACAATTGAAATATGGAAGTAAGCATCTCTCAAATCCAAAGTTGCAAA
>JARBWK010000011.1:87665495-87676856 GCA_030556195.1 Anolis apletophallus
GCAGCGGAAAAGAGAGAACTGGGCTAGCCCGGCCTGTGGGCTAGGTATATATCCGCGGGGGCGGGGAGGGGCGGGGCTAGTGTCAAACTCTTCTTTTGATCTTTCAGAAGGTTCTGAACTGTTCTGCGCAGGCGCGACAATACCACATGTGTGATCCACAGTTGACCACGTTAGAGAATTATGGGTTGCTTACCTGTAACCGTAGTTCTCTGAATGGTCACCTGTGGATTCACACATCTTGTATATCTCTGCGCCAAGCAGAAGTTCGGAACCTTCTATAAAATAAAGCACATCATTAATGCTAGCCCCACCCCTCCTCGCCCTCGAGTATATATATAGCCCTCTAGTGGGGCTAGCCCTCAGTTCTCTTCCGCCGCAAAGCAGCCAGAAGACGGGGCATGACGCTCGAGGGGAGGACGCAGGATGTGTGTGAATCCACAGGTGACCATTCAGAGAACTACGGTTACAGGTAAGCAACCCATAATTCTCTTTCATGGTCACTGTGGATCACACATCTGTAGAATAGCGAGCTACTAACCTTGGAAGGTGAGCGTCATGACAGCGCCAAAGATAAAACAGCTCTCCCAAACAGTGCGTCTCATCGAGAAACGACGTCCAACTTGTAATGTGTAACAAACATCAAAGGGCTGGACCAGATTGCAGCACGGCATACGGAGTCCAGTGATGCTCCTCGCAGGAAGGCAGCCGACGTGGACATCGCTCTCATAGAATGCACTCTTACTTGTTCAGGCAAAGGTTGACCCTGCATCTGGTAGGCCAACTTGATTACAGAGACGATCCACAAAGCAAGCCTTTGAGGGGAGACTGGCAAGCCTAGCTCATCCCTGCGGTACTTAACGAACAAACGGGGAGAACTCCTCGTAAGCGAGGTTCTATCAATATAAAATGCTAACGCTCTTCTAACATCTAGAAGGTGCAAATTTCTCTCAACGGGAGATGAAGGGTTCCTTAAAAAGGCAGGGAGGATTATCTCCTGAGACATGTGAAATGGACTAGCCGACTTGGGGAGAAACGTGAAGTCGGTCCTAAGGACTACCTTGTCCCGGTGAAATCTCAAATACGGGGGATCGGAGCGAAGAGCACAAATCTCACTAGCTCTCCTGGCAGATGTTATTGCCACCAGGAAGGCGGTCTTCCATGTCAGATGTGAAATATGAACAGAGGCCATAGGCTCATAAGGTGGTCTCGTGAGTGATGACAACACTAAGTCCAGGTTCCAGGCCGGAGTAACTGGGGCAACAGAGGGTCTAATATTCTGAATGCCTCTTTAAAAAAATCTATTACATGGGGTCTGTAAAACAAGAAGGGTACCCGGCTCTCCTCTTGTACCATGACAGGGCAGCCAGCTAACATTTCAGGGAGGATGCCGAAAGTCCCTCTGTAGACAATGACTCAAGAAAATCAAGGATAATAGGAATATTAGCTGACAAGGGTTCTATACCTTTAGCAGAAGCAAAATTAACAAATCTCCCCCATTTGTAGGCATAGGATCTTTTAGTAGAACCCCTATGGGCAGCATTCACAATATTCAGCACAGGAGATGATAAATCTGAAAACATGGTCAGACGGAGGGGAGGATCCTCCAAGCGGTTAACTTCAGTTTGTGTACCTCTGGAAAGAGAACCCTCCCCTCTTGTGTGCTGATCAGGTCTATTCTGCTGGGTAGCGGGACAGAGGTCCTGTTGGACAACCTGAGGAGTGTCGAAAACCACGGCTGACGTGGCCACGAAGGGGTCACCACTATGCACGACGTGTTGTCTGACATTATTTTCGCCACTACTCGAAGAAGTAGCGGAAATGGGGGGAAGGCATACATGCTGGGCCCTGTCCAAGAGTGGAGAAAGGCGTCCCCCATCGATACAGCTGACTGAGGCTCGTAACGGGAACAGTAGAGGGCACACTTCCTGTTCTCCCTGGTCGCAAAAAGGTCCACCTCTGGGGTCCCCCAAGCTAGAAAGAGCCTGCGGGTCTCGTCTGGGTGGAGAGACCACTCGTGGTGTGACATAGGGCTCTTGCTCAGAACATCCTCCAGCGTGTTCTCTTCTCCTGGCAGATGAACGGCTAGCAGCTGAGTGTCTCTTGCTATACACCAGTTCCATATGCTGATGGTCAGGTTCAGCAGGGAGGTAGAGTGGGTCCCTCCCTGCTTGTTCAAATAATACATTACTGTGGTGTTGTCCGTAAGTATGCGAACAAGATTCCCTGAGACTAGCCCTACAAAGGATTTCAACGCCCTGTCCACTGCCATGAGTTCCAACACATTGATGTGGAGTGTGGACTCTTGGGGGGTCCACCTGCCTTGTGCTATGAGTGACCCTGTATGGGCGCCCCACCCCGTCAAGGGTAGGGGTGGGTGGGTCGGTGGAACGGAAGTCCCGATCATACCCACATCGGGTCTAGCCACGGTGAGAGGGAGTGGCGAATCTCCATCGGTAGGGACAGGAGAGTGCTCGGGTTGCCTGTAAGCAGATTGAATACCGACAGGAACTACGCCTGAAGGGGGCGCAGCCGCAGACGAGCAAATGGAGTGATCGAGGTGGCGGAGGCCATATGGCCGAACAGCACTTGGACGTCTCTGGCTGTAACGAGCGGACGAGACATGGCCAGCTGGACGAGACGCCGGAAGTTGGTGAAGCGGTCCGGAGGGAGGAAAGCTTTTTTGGAGACAGAGTCCAGTAGAGCTCCAATAAATTGCCTTTGCTGGGATGGTACAAGGATGGACTTCTCCAAATTTACGACGAGCCCCAGCGACTGTAAAAGGGACAGAATAAAAGAAACATGGGAACACAATTGGCAAGGCGAAGACGCCACTATCAACCAATCATCTATATAAGGGTAAACAGTGACGCCCCTAGTCCTGAGGAAGGCCGCAACCACTGCCATACATTTGGTAAAAACGCGTGGAGCGGTTGCGCGTCCGAAGGGCAGCACATTAAAGCAGAACGGCGTGCCCTCAACCATAAAACAAAGATATCTACGGTGGGAAAGGGTAATAGAGATATGAAAATACGCGTCTTTGAGGTCCAAAGTAGTGAACCAGGCATTTTTATTCAAAAGGGGCAAGATAACATCCAATGTCACCATACGGAATTTCTTCGGTACAATGTAGTGATTTAACTCTCTCAGATCTAAAATCGGGCGAAACCCTCCACCCTTCTTGTCCACCAAAAAATATTTGGAGAAGAAACAAAAGGAAATGGAGGAAGGATGTAACTGGGAGATAGCACCCTTGGAGAGAAGGGTCTCAACTTCCCCTTGCAGAGTGGGGCTATTAGGGTATTTCTGATCCTTCCCACTCGAGGAGCCCGTACAAATTCAATGGAATAACCATTAGCCACAATTGACAACACCCATCTATCTGAGGTGATACTATCCCAGGTGGCAGCGAAATGGCTCAATCTATCAATAAACAGGGGGGTGACGTGGGTCGAAACACGGGACGTATCCAACTGGTCAACTGGAAAACTGGCCTCCAACTGAGGCAAAATGGTCCCCAATATAACAGGAGGGGGCGGGGAGGCGTCAAACACGCTTCTTGGAGGCCAAAGGAGCCTTAGCCTTATTCTGGTAAGGCTGGAATCTGGACTTTCGCATTAAAGGTGGAAAAAGAACCTCTACGGTTCTGCCTGAACCTCCCAGAATTGTTGAATCTATTTCTGTAACGGCCGCCATAAAAGGAATTTGAATACCTACGGAACGGACCAGTACTAGATTGACTACGCTGGCGCTGCTGATTATAAGGCTGCCAGGTATAGCCATAGTCCTTGGCGGCCACTCTTACTTCCTGCTTGCTTTTTAAGTTTGTATTTGTCTGTGGATCAAAGAGGCCCTCCTCGTGGAAAGGAAGGTTCTCAGCTAGGGCATTCGCCTCGTCCGAGAGCGCGGCAGATCTAAGCCACGCATGCCTCCGTATCGAGGTTGCGGCTCCTACAAGACCGGAGGCGTTTTGCGCGAGATGCTTCACGAAATCCTTCTGAAGTTTGGTGACCCCTAGAGCATGGGTGCCCACACTTTTTCATCATGCGAGCTACTATATGAACAATCAAGTTGAAAAGATCACCTGTTGTGCATGTGAGTGTGCGCGTGCACGTGCGCGCACATGCTCCTACTGCAGCCTTCCATCCACGCGGGGCTTCTTTCTTGCCTGCCCACGAACTCGCCGCCGTGCGCACCCGGGAAGGGGATCCTCCTTGCCTGTTCATGTGCTCTCTCTTAATGTCTTCGTAGCCTTCCTCCTTCCTGCTGCGTGCTTTCGCGAAGCAGGAAGTCCCCATCCCGTCCTGCTTCTTGCATGCACAGAGGGTATTTATAGGCGCAGGGCTGGGAAGAGGGGCCGCCTGGCTGCTGCCTGGGCCGCAAAACTCAACCGAGAGGGACCCACATGAGACTGGAGCTTCCCCACGGCAACCTCCCCCCCTCCTCCCTCGAGGCTTCCTTACCTGGGCAGGAGAAGGAAGAGTGGAAGAGGTGCTTCCCCAAAGTGACAGATGCAGCGGGGGGGGCGCCCTTCCTTTCGAGGGTGTCACTCAGAAAGGACGCCCAAGTAGACGGCTGGAAGGAAGGAGGACCCCTCTCACTGGTGGCAGTCCATGCCCACGGGGAGGGGGGGGGGAGAGAGAGAGGCTCTTCCTAGCCGGCTCTGAAGAGCCACCCCCTCTCTCTCTCTCTCCCCCGTGGACCCTTGCCGCCTTTCTCCTTCGAGGGTGAGGGAGGGCGAGGCAGAGAAAGGCTGCGAGGGCACAAGCAGCAGCAGCAGCAAGTGGAGTCTCCATCCCCACAGCCCCCTCCTCCTCGGGTTCAACCCCAGGAACACGGCGGAGCCCTCCCTCCTCGCCCCCAACCAAGGAAAGAAAGCAGCCCCACACAGCTCTCTCGCCCAGGTCCCGGCTTGGAATGGGAGTCCCGAGGGCAGCAGCAGGGTTTGCGGCGGGGCTTGCTTGGCTTTGCTCCACTTTGCCCGGCCTCCTTCTCTCTCTCTCTCTCTCCCTCTCTCCTTCCAGCGCCCGCCTGCCTGCCAAAGGATCCGAAAAAGTTCTCCAGTTCCCTGTCGTGGTCTTCTGTTAATATGTACTGATGTATAATCCCTGCGCCTGCGCAGACAGTTCGAAATCTTTAAAAAGATAATATCACTTTAAATGAAAGCCCCGCCCACTCCTCTTGAGTATATATAGCCAGTGGGAGGGGCTGCCACCTCAGATCCTTTTTTCCGCCAGAAGTGCGACAGCTAGGAATCGGCTCATATTTTTTATTTATTTCTATTTATTTTTTGACTAGTTTAAATTTTACTATTCCATTTTAAATTAATTTTTGCTTATTTAATCTAATTTAATTGTTGTTATTCAAAATTGAATACAATTCATTTTTGCTTATTTAATCTATTTAATTGTTGTTATTCAAAATTGAATACTTGTCCAATTTGGCTAGTGTATAAAGACTACAAATATTTAATATGTTAATATGTTAATATTCAATATTTAATATTAAATAAATAAAGTTAATTATAGAAATCCATATTAGTATGGATTTATATTCACCACTTATTAATTATAAAATTAATAAAATTAATTATAAAATTAATTATAAAATTATAAAATCATCTTGGTAGAGTTGTTTACCACCGCTTATTAATTGTTAAATTTTATTATTCTACATGATGGTGGTCATTTGTAACCAATTGCTACTGTGTACCTTCATAACCTGGCTTAACTGGTTTTTATTTTTTAAAAAACAAAAAAAACCCCTCTGAACTGACAGTTGGCCCCCAAGATGGCGGCGCAGTTGGTGTAGAGGACTAAGGACAAGGCCACCAAGATGGCCGCCAACCTCCTCAGAAGTTAAGCCTTGCCGTTTTACAGCCTTCCTTCCCCATGGAAGAGCTGGGCCCCCTGCATATGAGTTCCATTACATTTGGACATGGAATCCTCGACCTCTACATATGGGCGCCTTCCTATACGGCCATGCCAATGTACACAATGGCAACCCTTCACTTGCACCACGAGATGCAGAAATGGTGTGCCCTGCCTCCACCAGCAAACTCCTCCCCTGAGAGCTGGGATGGAGTTGAGGGCCATGGAAAGGCTTTCCAATGATGGAAGAATGGCAAAGTTGGAATGCGGGCGAGGGGGCGACCCCTCTGGCACCCGCTGAGGCATTGCGCTGTGCAGTAGCTTCGGCACTGCAATATTAACAGCCTAAACGGCCTTCCAAACATCGACTGGAGGCCCTGCGTCGAGCTCAAAGCCAGCACGGCCGAGCTCCAAACCTCCCTCGTCGGGCTCGAAGCCATCACGGCCGCGCTCCCAACCTCCCTCGCAATTTCAAGGGAGACATGGAAAGCCTTCGACCCACTCGACACGAAGCGCTCGTCTGTCGAGGTGGGTGATCGCTCCTCTCCCTCCTCGGCATCGGGCAGGCCAGCGCACAGGATGCCAATTTCGAGGCCACTCCTTCCTCTTCGGTCCTCTTCTCCCCCCCCCCCCAAGAAGGAGAGTGCGCGCTCGATGCTGCATGGGGAAGAGGACCTTTCGAGCCCTGGAAGACGCTCGATTAGCGAGCGCGCCCCTAATCTCCCTCCCAGTGTCGAGGAGAGAAGAGGGACCTCCGTGTGCGTCGAGGGCTCTCCCAATCCCGACGTCAATGAAAAGGAGAGAGGGAACCGGCGCAAATGGATGGCGCTCTCGATCCCGAGAGCGCGCGTGTGCGCGCGTTCTCCCGTTCCCTCCTTTGACGCCGACAAAGAGAATAGGGACCTGGAGTGCGAGTTCGGAAGGAGGGGTGAGATGGCTAGCGCGGCGCCTCAGCCGCGACTCCTTTGGTAGCGAGGAAGAGCAGGCTCAGCTTCTGCTCCTCCCCCTCTCCCTTCGTTGCATTTATTGAAGACTTGCATACTTTACAAAAGTCTATGACAGGAGTGATTCATATAGCTCCCAGGCAAGTTTTGAAAATGGTAACGACTCTGGAGCAAGGTAAAAACGCTTCATGCAGTCCTGCCGGCCGCATGACCACAGAGGTGTCTATGGACAAAAGGAAAAGGAATATAATATGGTGTACCTTAATGGTTCTATGATGCAAATATTTTAGCCTACCAGTTTGGGCTCTTACTTGCTCTTATTTATGTTCCATGCAGTCCTGGTGGCCGCATGGCCACGGAGGTGTCTATGGACAACGTGGACTCTTTGTCTTGGAAATGGAGAGGGACACCAGAGTCTATGAATACAGGATGTTCCTACTTGTTATTGATGGCACTGTTTATAGTATGCCATATTTGGTGATATCAGTCATGGATTGAGGTGCTAGGAATTTAGCATGCCAGTCTGAAGCATGTAAATGTGAGTAGGTCAATAGGTACCGCTCTGGTGAGAGGTAACAGCAATCCATGCAGTCATGCTAGCCATATGACTTTAAGGTGTCTCAGAACAACAACTGCTCTCAAATAAATTGGAGTCGCACAGCAAAGTAATATAATAATAATAATTGCTTGGGCCTAACATAATTATGATGATGTTTACTTGTTCTTGAGGGCACTGGGGTGTTGAGGCCTTGCATAATTGATAGCAGGCATGGATTGAGATACTGTAAAATTGGCATGACTCCAACTACAAACCTAAGAGCATGTTTTAGTTTACCAAGAGAATGTCCCTTATACCCTTCTCGAGACCACAACAGGTGTCATCATCACCTTTACTTTTGGGACTCTCGGCAGTGCTTCGCGAACGAAGATTCTTAGGAGGACTTATCACATGAGGGTCTGTGGAAAACACCGGTTCTTGACTCAGAAATGGAAGCAAGCACCAAAGTTATGCAGTCATGCAAGCCTTATGACCTTAAAGGTATCTATGGAGGTACCAGCTCTTCATTTAAAAATGGAAGCGGGCACCAAAGTCATGCAGTCATGCTAGCCTCATGATCTAACAGGGGTCTATGGTGGACACCGGCTCTTGACTTAAAATGGAAACGAACACCAAAGTCATGCAGTCATGCTAACCTTATAACATTACAGGTGTCTATGGTAGACACCAGCTCTTGACTTAAAATGCAAAAAGCTTTACAGTCCCAGTCACAACTGGATTTAATGTCAAGGGAAATTTTATTTGGGCCTTACATAGTAATAATGATATGTCTACTTTTTCAGTTAACATATATAGTGTATCAGATGCGAAACAATGTATTTGACGGATATGGAGTGTAAACCTAAGGGCAATATACTGCTCGGTATCGCTAGCGCCCACTATTGTATGTTGACATGTCACATAGACTGGTCATAACGGAGGCAACAACTTCGGCTAAATCAACAACTGGGCCCTTCATTGCAGGCTTGTTGTGACCTCAATGAGGACTACAACCAAACCTGGGAATTGCAATTACTTACCTGGACTACCCTGCCCACCCCGCAGAGCGCGCCAACAGGATGGCCAGGATAAGTTAGTTTCACTAATGACTAAAATGTCTGGAGTCTGACGAGCCTCCCTATGCACCTTCAAGGAGATGGTGGCAGGACACAAATAAGGATATTGTGTATTGCTACAGTGCTAATACACACGTATGGTCCTTTGAGCATAACCACAAATTTATATATCTTTCTGCCTATTCTTAAGAGACATGTTATGTTATGTTCAAATGAATTTACTGCTGAGTTTACTCTTCATAAGATCTCGACTGACCCGAAGGTCATGAGTTCGAGGCCTGCCCTGATCGGGGTGAGCACTCAACCAATTTGTGTAGCTCGTTGTCGACCTTTGCAATCCAAGGGCAGTCTCATATGCCAAGTAGGAAATTTAAGCACCACTTTGTGAGAAGGATAAATTGAACTTATTTCTGGAATGTAAAATTGCCTCTGAATATCTGTCTATATATATGTTGTATGTCAATGGCATTGAATGTTTGCCTGTATATGTGCATTGCTATTCACCCTGAGTCCCCTGAGGGCTGAGAAGGGCGGATTATGAACTATTAACAATAAGAATGCTAAACAAAATACTACCAGCTCCCAAGAGTGACTGCATAAGCACAATGCCTTATCTTCAACACTATCGGTAACGTCTAGCAGAACGGATAAATATTAATGCCTTATGTCATATTCACGGCACTCTTTCGTTAGCATCTTACAAAGTTCTATAAACATGCTGATTGCTTCTGTAAACCATTACTCTTGATAGTTGTTTTATATCTCTATTTAACAGCAATGCACTTATTTAATGCAGCTATGCTGCATTCCCGATGACATTGTCCCCTAATCAAGGGGTGTCATCTCCTCGACTGGATTGTGTGATCAGAATCCTCATCGCCCTCTGCGGGTAGGGCCAGTCATGTTTCCTTCCTTTCTCATAATAACTGAGATGAAATGGTGCACACCCTAGATTTCTCAATCCTTCTCATGCCTTAAGGGGGCAGTACCCGCCATCATACTTGGGATTGTATTATGTGTCGGAAGGTTTGCTCAGGCCTGTTACCCCTTTGTCACAAGCACTGAGCTCTATCATACGTACGCCTCAGGAGCTTCTACTAAGTGCTCTTTTACTTCCAGTGGACCCATCCATTGGTTTAAGGTGACTGAACCTTTCAACACAGATCTTTCGGTTATCTCTTCAGGGTTTCGGAAGGAATTACCATGTGCTGCCCCCCTTACCTTGTCTAGAAGCCGAGTTTATGCTTCTTGTTGCAAGGTTTCAGTTCTGGCCTCTGGCCTTCTGCGTACGTCTTGATCAAAGCCATGTTCCTTAATTTCATTTCCTGAACAAGGCTTGTAAGTGATCTTCACTCTCTTAGCTCATACGCCCTTTGGTCAAAATATGTGGTATGTTTTGACAGTACCATTTCTCGTCAAGATAACCTTGTACTCCTATATGGCTTAGGAAGTAGTTTGGTGACCTTTTCCCGGGACGTCCCTTCTTCCATCCTTCGAATGCCTGGGAAGTTGACAGGTCATATTCTTAAAGCAACAGGGCTAAGACAGTCGTCTCAGCTATTCCAAAGTGACGGGAGGATGCCAGTGGTCTCCTGGTGTTTCTGCGACTACTGTCCTTTTCCACCATATAGGCAGTTTGTCTGATTCACTAGTTGAACCATCACACTCATCTGGGCAGGTTAGGGATCGCTTCACTAAACCTGAGGTATCCTGCACTGCCCCTCAGAGGGGCTTTCTTTCGCAAGACCACAAGATCTGTTAGGCAGATTCTTGGTTTACTCAGTTCACCCTTCTTGGTCTACTCAGTTCACCCTTGTTTGTTCACAAGGTTGATACATACTGTTAAGGCAGACACATACTGTCTTATGCCGTCATATTCCTGATGGACCGGTCCTCTTCTTGGTGATGGCATGACGCCCACCAGCCGCATTATTAGCTCGGTAGTCCATTACATCAGTACATATTAACAGAAGACCACGACAGGGAAATATTAGTTGCTTACCTGTAACTGTAGTTCCCTGAGTGTCTTCTGTTAATATGTACAAACCCGCCCATCCTCCCCGCTGTCGTCATGCCTCAGTCCTTCAAGCTGCTATTTGCGGCGGAGTAAGGATCTGAGGTGGCAGCCCCTCCCACTGGCTATATATACTCAAGGGGAGTGGGCGGGGCTTCCATTTAAAGTGATATTATCTTTTTAAAGATTCCGAACTGTCTGCGCAGGCGCAGGGATTATACATCAGTACATATTAACAGAAGACACTCAGGGAACTACAGTTACAGGTAAGCAACTAATATATTTCTTTCTTCTCTCCTTGGCTCTCTCTCTCTCTCACACACACACATTCCCTCCATCCCTCCCACAGCCTCGCATCCTATCCGTGCGCGTGCCTTTGCCTTGCTCTCACCCCCCCAGCAGCAACCAATGGGCGGTCACGTCACCACACCGTGCGTGGCAAGACGAGCGCCAGGGCCCACCCACTAAAGCCTCATTTTGGCAAAAGAAGCCCCGCAAAGGCGGTGGCGGGAGCGCACGTGCATGGCAGGAGCACGCCATCCAGCTGGTGAGGCCCAAAGATCACCTGGAAGAGAGCCGAAGATCACCTAGGTGCTCCCGATCACCGTAATGAGCACCCCTGCCCTAGAGCCTCAATGACTAACAATTTAGGGAGCGCCTGGTGTTCATGGGGTATCAGGTCCAGAAAGGGAGCTAACTTATCCCACAGGTACTTCTGGTACCCACTCATCAGTGTCGCATAATGCAACATTCTGATAGACATACACGCATCCAGGAATACTTTCTTTCCTAGCGCATTCAACTTCTTCCCTCCTTATCCGTAGGGAAAAAACCCGCTGCCTTAGGGCGTTTTGCCTTAGCCTTAGGCGGCCTAATTACCCAAGGGGAATTTAGTAGGCTAACTTTGTAGAGAGTCTCCAAA
>JARBWK010000011.1:87676956-87691455 GCA_030556195.1 Anolis apletophallus
CATTGCCTGCTTCAGCTCTCTTACATGGTTTTAGCAACTTCAAGGCAAAGAAGGAATGCTACCCCGAGTGACAAGAGAATAATCATTTTATTAAAGATACAGTACACTCAAGTTTAATACTGACTTCCCTGCTGTTGTCCAACTATCCCTATAATACATTCATAACTCCAAATTTCAAACAATTACATTAAACTGACTTCATACTCATATGTCAAATACTGTCTGTAATCTGGAGAAAAGTACACCAGAGGTGCCGATATATAGATATGTATATATACAGACTTGTACAAGTATTAAATTCCTCTATAATGTACAGAAAGCAGGGATTTTTTAAAAAACATTTTGTGTTTGAGACATTCAAAAATCAGCTTAAGTGGTATCTATCATCTTGACTTATGTTAAGTAGCACACACACCATCAACTCCATGACAAGAGTCATGTCATCAGGAACGTTACATGCAGTAAAAGAAGCATGACAGTTTTAACCTATAACAGTGTGTTTGGATGGTTTTCCTTCCCCAACCGCCTTGTTCTTTCTTGTAATGATGTTACGTCTAAGAAAATCCACAGTGATCCGATGGTGAATTTTCGATTGTACATTCATCTGTAACAATATTGAGACTGAAAGGGAAATAAATTATTGAATTTGTTTAAAAAGTCTTGCTTTGTTGAAAGGGCTTCAGAAAAAACTTGTTACAGGAAACAAAACTGCTGGAAGATTTATTTGTTTCAGTACAAACAAAACCAAAACTTAGTCTGAAAAATAAATCTCCCAAGATTGAGGCTAGTTACAGTAACCTAATCAAGTTACTGCACCGTGCACAAAGCTCCTTGGTGGAGTTCAGATGAAAAGAAACATTGAAAAAAGTTAAGATAATTTTCCAAAATATAAATCTTTTCTTAAATATATTTATATGTACTTATGTACAACTCTACAGAAAGCTGAAAGAACATGACAAGGGATGTTCTCAACGTGCGCAGCATGGAGGTTCCTTGGTATAAACTGCCCCACAGCAGCTGGTTAAAAAATCCTGCTGAAAAGAAAGGCACTACTGATCCCTAGGTAGCGCACCAGAGCTCATGTATTAGATCAAGAGAGAACGAAGATGAGGAAGAATACTAATAATACTCATAACGAGCTCATCTCTTAACTCATTCCAGTGTCGAAAAGCTTTACAAAAATCTAAAAACATACAACTGCAGCTTTAAGAGCTTAGTGCAAATATGAAATTTAACAGCAGAATTTCAAAAGTATTGAAAGAAGCTAAACTAGAACTAGTGTTTCCTCCCCTGTCGGTAAACAACGTGACATTAAGGAACCTTTCTCTTGAAAGGTGATGAAAATCCAGGAGGTGGAAATGAAAATGGTAGCAACACTCCTACTCAATAATTTATGAATCTTTTAAAAAGTTTGAGCTGAGCAAGGGCAGAATAAGGTTGTTTCCCAAAAGAACGACGGTCCTCCCCCCCCCCTTTCCCCCTAGATATCGGCACAGGTGGATGCTGGTGGTACTCTTGGCCTGGCGAATGCGCAGAGCAAGGTGCTTTCTCCTCAGTTGGTCCTCTCCAACATCAGAAGGTCTCATCGTCGTTGCAGTTGGATGGCCAATGGCCAAACACCTCGCAGATGTCGCAGTAGGGGCGCTCTTCATTCCGGCTGCCATGGTACGTTGAGTGGGGAGGCTCGTCCGCCGCTTGTTCTTGAGTCGGACAATCTTCGGTGTCGTGGAGATCAAAACAGTCACAAATGTCACAGAAAAGGCGAGGCTTCTTTTTGACTTGGCTTTCTCCCTCACTGTGAAGGTTCAATACAAAACACATTCCAATGTTATTATATTGGTGCTAGAAGCTGTCATTTGAAATGAGTGGGGAGGGGGTGTTGGGCAATTTCAAAAAGGAAACAGCATTGAAATGGGAAAAGCAGCAACAACAGTCAACAGTAGCAGTTTAGCAGATCAGAAGCTTCTTAAGCTTAGCAGTATAGCCCACGAGCTTCAGCAATGGCAGGAGCAGAGTCAAAGAACTATATTTTTATTTAGGAAAGTCGGGGTTTAGCTATCTAACTACCGGTATCTCTCTTTCTCTGGAGACACCTTGTCTCTCTCGATGCACACAGGAGAAGAACATAATGGAGGATTCGGGGGATTGCCATGTGGCTGAGACTTTGAAAGCTGTGTCCTTTCAAAGGTGTGTCCCTGAGAAGTATCAGTCTAACAAGGTGGGGAAGCAGACAAAAAGGGCAATGTGGGAAGGGTCTACAGTTCTTATCATCCTCTTATCAGGTCAAAGGTCTGGGATTTGGAGAGTTCTAAAAGCTCTAGGACAGGCATGGGCAAACCTTGGCCCTCCAGGTGTTTTGGACTTCAACTCCCACAGTTCCTAAAAGCCTCAGGCTCCTTCCTTTTCACTTAAGCGGCTGGGGGGGGGGGGATGAAAGGGCCCGAGGCTGTTAGGAATTGTGGGAGTTGATGTCCAAAACACCTGGAAGGCCAAAGTGTGCCCATGCCTGCTCTAAGAGGTTGTGATCTATTTCATATAAAATCATTTTATTGTGGAGTCTTTTCGTCTGTGCTTGCTAATGTCTTTACACAAAGTTGGGTTGGATCCCATCCTTGAAGAAAGCTGGGACAGAACTTCAATCAATCATCCACATTCATCCTACACAGTTCTCCTCCAAGGCCCTGCTCCTTCTCTTGAGAACTATCTCCACTTTGCCCTCCTTTTTTATATGAGATTACAATAAGTTTGAAAATTCATCATAGAGTTGGAAGAGTCCCAAGCCCTTTCCATGCAGGAACACACAATCCAAGCAAACATAAAATTTTAAACTGTTTTTTTCTTTAGGAAAAAGTATGATCATTCAGCTCAGCAACAGGTTCACAATGGATGGTAGTATCAATTCATATCTTATCCTAACACTAACCCACCTGTCATAATGAGGAACGTCTTCCTCATTGCCATTGAGAGCAGACTCAGACATCATTTCAAGTTTCGATTTCAAGTCATCATTCTTCCTTTGAAGGTCCACAATGACAGAATTCAGAAAATCAATCTGCAGGGTTTCCAGTGGAAAGAGAGAAAGACAAGATTAGGAACTCGGAACATTTCAGAGTAGCCAAAAATGATAGCTCAGAAATGGGTTCTGCAGCCTAAGCAAGGGGTTGGGCCAAAATAGCACAAAAATGGCGCTAACCTTATTTATGGAATGCCCAAACAGCAACATCTTACTAAACTGCCACAACTCACTGTCTTACCGACCAATGTGGAAGAGTAAACATTTTATACAGGGAAAACTGCCATGCATGCAAGCTAGCAATGCTTTCAGATAAGCTCATTTTGATATGCAGGTGCTTCCTAAAGTAATGCACAAGACTAGCTTGTCATGTGAGGGTTTGAAGATTTAATCTCAGGTGACAAATCTGAGGATGGCACATTTGAAACAAGTCTTAACAGGTCCTAAGAATTCCTTTGTTGGCTAAGACCAAAAATTACTTCTCTCCCTTCTGCCACAGATTGATCCACCACATGCTCCTTTGAAGCCCAGAACTAGAAAGTACAATTTGGTGGTAGAAAGCCTCTGAACAGGGAAGCTTTCTGGAGCCATCAGGGCTACTAGCCCCGCTCCTCCATGGATCTGTCTGCCTAGTTCCCCTTTAGAAATTCCAACCCACTGGCCATCACCACATATTGTGAAAGTGATTTCCATAAATTAAGCATCCTTTGAATGTCCTGAATCTACTGGTAATTATTTTTATTTTATTTATGACCCTGTACTGTAATGTTATGCACAAGGGAGGACAACCCCTCTCTTTGTCTGCTACGTCCACAGCATATATGGTTTATTATAAATGTGGCATAACTGCTCATAATCGCCTCAAATGTTTTAGCTTCCTTTTTAAGGGGAAAAACGCCATGATCCTTTCAGTTGGCTTCCCCATCTCTATCCTATCCATCTGAAAATATAACTGCCCTGTGTCCTGGCGTACATTTCTCCAAAAGCTCTCATGGGAACTTAAGTTTCCTACAGGCTTGTGGAAGTCAATTCACACAATCTAAGACATTATTTCAGAGTACTATGGGCATTATTATCAGTCTAGGTTTCTATACATATTGGTGTAAATATAGAGCAGGAAGACACGACGGCCACAATGCCTGCCTTGCTGGACAAGACCAAGTTGATGAAAGCTAACAAAACTACTTTGTACAAAGCAGATAAAGCTGAAACAAACCATATGCTGATTTGGAGAATTTTTTTCCCAGCAGCAGATGACAGCGAGAAGCCAAAAGAGACAGAAAGAAACCAAGCATTAGAATCATTAGTATATTAATGTATGCCACTTGCTATTAATTAAGCCTTTATGCAACATGAAGCAGACCTGAAGAAGAATGCCCTTGCACTTCCCTTCTTAGCCCAGAAGCTTAGCAAATGGAATTGGCTTGGGTTTGGAGCCTGCAAAGATCCTCTATGGGACCTTGGAAGACTCCAACATTTTTGGAAACTTACAAAATGAAAAAAAACCCCAACAACTGAAAAGCATTTCAGGCCCCGTAGAGACCTGTTTAAAACCATAAAGCAAAATTGAATTTTTTAAAACGGGGGACTAAAATAGCCAGAGACGTGGAAACATTAAAATTGCTCTTCATAGACATGAGGACATTTTTAGCAAAACAACATTTTTTTTTCTTTTTCTCAGGGGGGTCTGGTGGCCTCATAAAGAGCATGGTGTTAGTAGAGAAACCCATCCTTTAAAAAGTTTCTGTATTAGGGATGTCAGAATAAAAAATGAGAGAGGGCTCCTGCACCTTGAATGGTTGTGTCGAAGAGGACATTCCACGCAGTACCTGGTTGAATGTGAAGCGCCATGTGCTGAAATTCTTTCTACTCAACTATTAAAGGTCCAGATTTCAGTCTGCCAAGTCTAGTCTGTATGCAGATTTTTAAAAGTACCCATGAAGCTGTCCTGTGCTAAAATTGATTATTTGATCCCTCTGGCCAAGCACTGTTTCCTCCCAGAGACAGTTTGTTTTCCAGGATTTCAGAGACAGAGAGGTCCTTCTCTCATATACTACTTCTGGTCTTTTTTTTACTGGAAATGCCAGAGAGACACCTTTCGGCAGGCAAAGCATTTACTCTCTTGTTGAGTTCTAGTTCATTTTCATTCCAACATGGACAGTTTAGATCCATCCCAAAAACGCTTACAGGTGACAAGGGTAGTGACCCTGCAGCGTTAGGAATGAGAAATTAACACTGGCATGTGATTTCATGGATAAGCCCACTCTAAAACCTTTTGGCTAGAGAATCTACAAATTAATATGCTGGAGTTAGGTAAAATGGATACTGAAATAAAATTATTTTGTTTTATAAATACTATCACACTGCACACAATTTTTTATTTATTTTTATCCCACTTTTCTCCCATAGGTGGGACTCAATTGTGCCACCCTAGGACTCAGGGTTTCTGACTGGTCTTTCTGATCAGGGAATGCTGAAGGAGACAATATTCTGGGCAAAGTCTTGTGCTCCCAGACCTTGAACATACAAGCTAATGCTACCTGCTTGATTGCCAGCATTACTCTTACTACGTCCAGGTGTGTTTTCCGTGCCCTCTTTCGCCAAGTCAGTCATGCACTGATACCTCTGACGTTCTATTGATTTCTTCCTTGCTTACACACTTGACTCCAGTTCTTACAATTACACACTATCCTGGACCTCCTCTCCATTAAGTTTCAGTGCAGTTAACATGCTGAACATTTATTTACAGTGTGTCATTTATTGCGAGTTGAGCCAAAAGGGCAGAAGCAATACCTGGTTTTCCTGAGTAGTTTCATCCTGCATGGCACCAACAGCTGCATCATCTTGAAAAATAAGACAAAAATACAGTGTCAAAACAAAAGACTCCCTGCTGTTGCATTACCTCCATCACTGAAACAGAAAGCCTTTGCTCTTCATGACATTAGACCTCTGACATCTAATTGTAGATCAACATAAGAAGCATAATAATAATAATTGTTGTTGTTGTTGTTATTATATTGTGCTATACTATACTATACTTGGTAGAGCACAAAGATCTCCCATATTTTGAGGGGGCACTGTGTGGGCTGTAATGGGGATAGTGTCATGATCCCTATGGGGTAGGTCTAATTCGGTAGCTTAGGCTCTGCTGTTTTCAGTACCCATCATGATCTGGATCCGTGCTGTTGTTCAAGTGCATTACAACAACAACGCCTGTGATGTCTATGTATAGAAACCTAGACTGTACAGACTTTGTGCTTGGTCGAAATGTATCTGTATCAGAACAGAAAACAATTTTGCTATGGATTTCTAATCTTCGGGCAACTGGATCTACACTGAAAAGAAAATCCCTGGCAGACCTAGGAAGCCAGAAAATGTGGGAGCAGTGAAAGTATCCACACTGCCATCACCAAAGTATTCCGCTCCTAAGCAGGCCATGGGACTGGAAATATCAAGTTGGAATTTGAGGAGGATTTAACTCTGCATCCTAACAAAATTATTTGTCTGATATGATGTTAAAAACCCATTAAAACAAAACTGCTTTTAACATACTTTTCAGAAAGATAATGTTTTCTAGATAGCTTAATTCAAAATGTGGGAGATCTTTATGCCATATCCTGAATTACGTTATATTACATCAGGTTCAAAAGGCTGCTCCAGAAAGGCTCTTCCCATGAGGATACCACTACAAGTGAAAACCTAATTTTGAGTCTTCATTTTCAACTAATAAGAATACACCTGAGTAGAAGTACCAAACAAGACACAGCAGG
The DNA here is from genome assembly GCA_030556195.1 of Anolis apletophallus. Lineage (NCBI taxonomy): Eukaryota > Metazoa > Chordata > Lepidosauria > Squamata > Anolidae > Anolis > Anolis apletophallus. The sequence continues at coordinate 87,683,740 of JARBWK010000011.1, forward strand.
TGCATCCTACTCCCTGTTTGGATTGTGGTGATAAATAACTCCGTATCATAAGACAGGGTTCACATAAGAACGGGCATTCTGAATTGACATGTGAAGCGAGCAGGTGAAAATGTCAGCCACATAATAGGGAACTCATCCCAACCAAATTACTAACTTTGCAGGGTTTCAGCAATAGATCGGAACTTCTGGTGTCACTGTGTAGCATCTGAAGGGACCTAATGTGTGATGTACTTGGTGTCAATCTGTCTTCTATAAGTTTTAACAACAGAGATGTATTAAAGACACTAGCCAGGGCAGTACCTGAAGAACCAGGATACGTTTTCTGGATCTCCTTGAGTTTCTGTTCCAAATTCTTTACTTTTAGCTCAAGTTTCAGCTTATCAGACTCCAGTGACTGAACTAGTGAATGCAAATTCCTCGCAGTGGCATTTTCTCCGCGGAGCACTGTGACCTGGAGGAGATAAAAAAGAAGGATGACGGAAGAAAATGCACCTAGTAAACACATAAAGGGAAGAGTAATCACAGTAACCAGAAACGTCTGTTTGGACATAATGTGCTTCTAGCTAGTAGATGTTGGAGAACAAACAAGTGGGGAAAATATAATTGCCTTGCCCTTCTTTCAAATTCCCCCCAGACATCAATCTATACAAGGGGGTCTTGTTGATTCATTTCCTCTGCTCTGAAAAAAAAGAAGACACATCTCAAGATGAGGAAGAATGACGTTTGATAATTAAAAATCCTGACTGATGCACTTCAGCTGCAGAGTAGTATATAGTCTTCTCCGAAAAGCTATACAAAATTTATAAAGAGCTCAAGTATACATAAGGAAATCATATTTCTCCTTGAACATTGTATATAGCCTATAGTTAGAAAATATCTATGGAGATTTCCAATTCCCCAGGCTTCAATGTAATTTGCTGATGATGGAAAGCATGGCATCTTTGTATGTTGCGAGTACATGCTGTAACAAATTGATCACATCCCAGGGCAGGGCAGAGAGAACTGGGCAGCAGGAGGCATCTCGTTCTATGAATAAGAGTGGAACAAATTCATTTTCTTTGTTAAGCTTGAAATGCCAAGGTTTCTAATTCTAAAATCCATTCAATTTCCTTTGACGTATGGGGTTTTCTCATTACTAGCATAATATTCTCTAGTACCAGGAATCTGAGAAGAATGTCACAGTGATTTTGTGGCAGGAAACAAGCATGTTGCAAGGTAGGAAGAGCAATCCCCCAAATAATGGGTTATTCCCCGAGTGCCAGCTAGGTAGCCAGGGATTCCATATTATTTATAGTCATTCTGTTGTCTCCCTTCTCTCACTAATCAGTATAGTTTTCTAGCCTTGCCTTAGTTATCTAATCTAACAACTTCTGTTTAATTACTAGGCATGGTTAGGTCAAGTCGGAATCTTCATAATTTGGATTAAATTCGGATCAAATTCCTTTTTGAAGCGATTTTGAAGCGACTTGGGAATTATTTATTTATTTATATCATTTCTACCCTGCTCTTCTCAACCCCCGAGGGGGGACTCAGAGCGGCCTAACAAAAGGCAACAATTCGATGCCAAAACACAATATAAAACCATAGACATTCAGAATTAAAATACAATTAGCATTGACACACAACACACATACACTTAAGTTAAAAAGAGTTCCGTCCACCACCTAAACATTGAGCCATAACCATATACTTACCAATTCCAATCCAAAGTGCTGCATTGTGCTAATGTGCAAAAGCCTGGTCCCAGAGCCACGATTTCACTTTTTTTCCTGAATGCCAGGAGGGATGGGGTTGATCGTATGTCGCTTGGAAGCTCATTCCACAGACGGGGAGCAACCACCGAGAAGGCCCTCTCCCTCGTCCCCACCAACCGCATTTGAGAAGTTGGCGGGAGTGAGAGCAGGACCTCCCCGGCTGATCTTAAATTACGAGGTGGGACGTAGCGGCAGATGTGTTCGGACAAACCAGCACTTTGAATTGAGCTCGGAAGTGGACAGGCAGCCAATGGAGCTAACACAACAGGGGGTGGTATGCTCCCTGAATGTAGCTCCGGTTAACAATCTGGCTGCCGCCCTTTGGACTAGCTGCGATTTCCAAACTGTCTTCAAAGGCAGCCCCACGTAGAGTGCGTTGCAGTAATCTATTTCCGGGAGCCCAGAAGTATCCTTGCCATTTCAAAGCCACTGTTGCCATCTTTGTTCCGACTCAGGAAGTGAATCGGAAAAGACCCAGTGTTTGGAGGCAAGCAGCAGCTTGCATGCTGGGAGGCTTGCCTCCAACCAATGAGAGGAAACCATGTGGAGAGGGGTGGGGTTTTCGGCATGGCAGCCATTGCCCTTTAAAAAGGCCTGTGCATGCCTCATGGGCTCATTGCGAGCCGGGGACGCAAATGGGAAAGGACTAGGCAGCTTGGGTGGGAAAGGTGCCACATCACTGCTTTGCAAGGGAACAACAGGGTTGGGAATAAATTGGGGAAGCCGGCTGGAAGCAGGCCCTTTGCTTGCGGGTCTTCCTTGTCTGTGGGGAGGGAAGAAGGGGAGTGTAGCTGGGAGAAGTGTTCTTCTCTTGCCTGCCACTGCCAATTTTCCTTTTTGAAGCAGTGATTTTAACTTTCAACAGACCGCAATCACCTTTAGGTTACACTTCGGATTTTGGGATACCAGACAGTCCCTTTGGACTTTGGAAAGGCCATTTTCTGCTAATAATTTCCTTGGGGAACCGCACTATACCACTTTTAAGCCCCCTTTGTCTGCTTTGGGTTACACGTTGTACTTTTGGAAACTAGAAATCTCCTAATCTAATCATTTCCTTGGGGAACCACACCATACCACTTTGGAGCCCCCTTTCTCTGCTTGCGATTACAAGTTGTACTTTTCAAAACAATAAATCTCCTATAATCTGCTAATAATTTCCACCACTGTGGCAAGTTTTGTCAGTCCCGTTTGAAGTTTTTTGCGCAATGCGCAATTGCTCCTGCCATTAACAAAGCCATTCAGAAATTTCCGACTTTTTCGGGGAAAATTTCAGAAATCACTTCGGAATCGAATCGCCAGCGCCCCCTACATCTGAAACGAGTTTTGAACCATTTTTTCCTTGATCAAACAAGCCTATTAACTACTATAACCAACCAGAGATAGCATCAATGTCATCAAAGTTGGACAGATGAAGATTAGTAATGAAACTCTTCTGGCTGAAGTGACTGATACTAAAAAGACCAGTTTAAAAGAGTACCATATAGACTCATGTATAAGTCTACAACATTTATAAGTTGAGAGCAGGTTTGGGGGCAAAATTATGGATCGTGATGTAACCCATGGCTAAGCCAAGAGGGGAAATCTATCTTTTTGAAAAGACCTGAAGTACAGCAGTCACGTTGACCCATGGATAAGTAACTCCATCTTTATAGGTTGATTTTTTGACTAAGGTTTCTAGACTTATATATGAGGGTAAACACAGAGAAATCTCTTTTAGGGATTCAGATGGACCCTTTGTCAACACAACTGAACTTATATAACCCAATCTCCCTTTCTCCCTCAGAGGAGACAGTGCTGTAAGTAAGTCTATTGCCTCTCTTTTCTGCTGAATTTTTAATTTTCTTAACGTTTTTATTCTTCTTCCATATAATTATTTGAGGTCTTACCACAATGGCTCTTGAATCTGAGCACCGCCATATCGCTCTCATTAGATGTTACCAAAAAAAAATCCAGCACAGGCTCAGATGCCTGTTCAGTATTACATCACTCAAGGGTCAGCTGAGCCATCTCTATTCATAATATCTGGCTTTGTATACAGTGCACTTGTCGCTAATTGAGCTCATTTGGTTTCCTCATCTAGGAACTTTTTCTTTTTCTCTTCCCCTCCCTATCCCCACCTGAAACCACAGTTTTTCTCTTTTTCTTTTAAAGTTCCCATCAATGCCATACTTATATTTCCTCCAACCTAATGTCCAACTACAGGCAATCCCTGAGTTACAACCATCTGACTTACATCTGACTCATAGTTAAGAACGGGGTGAGACAACAGGAAGTGAGAGAAATTTACCCCTCAGAAGGGAAATTCATTCCTGTAAGAGTTATCACCAACCTTGTTTTCACAACAAACCAATTTTTTAAAATCATATTATCACAGGGACAGAGGTGAAGTGAAATCTTCCGAACAGGAACACAGGCAACAAAACTAACATCACAGGGCTATTAGCCCTTCCCGATGCTATCCAAAGGTTTAAAAAAATTGGTTGGAGTTACACTTAAAAATATACATGTTCCAACTTTCAAATTAAAATTAATGTGGGCTATTTGTCAGCATTCTGTCCAAATGTCTCCTTGTTGCTCCAGTGTAATTGCAGATTAATTTTAAGCATGAAACACATGAGGAACTAGGTGGCATAAAAAGAGTGGCTTCCCTAGTCCTCTCCAGGCAATCCCCAAGTTACAAACTGTTGGGATTCAACCTCACACTGCCCAAGTCTCTAGTCCTCAATCAGGAACAAGTTAGTTAGCTTAGAATAGGCTGAGGGTTTCCCTTTTCCCATGTCTCCTGTATATGACAGTTGGAATGTATCAATATCTTCTCTCCTCTCTCTGATTCTGCTCTCATTCCGATTGGTTGTGTAGAATGGATACTTTTCTAATGCAAGCCTTTACTTCTGACTTCTACTTTTACATCTTTGAATATGCTGTGTGTTTTGAGATCTCCCTCTGCTTGTGTGCCAGGAGAGATGTAGTGATAGGTGTTTTTTCCCCTCTCTTGAAACCTTAGAAGAGGTGGAGTTATAGAGTAGCTCAGACCCAGTCATTTACCATTACTAAAAATAATAAATGTCGTTATTATTTTAATGTAAATAAACCATTTGTGATTTTGAAAGACAGAACTCTGTGTCTTTGCCTGCCTAAGCTCTGAATTCTTTACAGCCACAACCAATGGCGCTTCATATTCTGCTTGCTATGAGCTGATGCTCAAATATTAGTATCCTGTTTGTATTTTGGATAGTTGGTTATATTTTAGGTAGTTTTCCCTAACAAAATCTTAACACAAACAAGACTACTTCTGTAGGTTTATTCTTAAGTTGAATTTGTACATAAGTTGGAACAGGTACATTTTAAAATAGAATTCCAGCCAAATATGAATATTGTTTTCGTTTTGTATAGCATAGAGAAGGCTTAACATCCCTGTATTGTTTGTTTGTTTCTGTGCACCTTTTCAGAAGATTTTACCTTAATCTCTTTCTCTAAGATAATTGGATTTTGGGAAAATTTGCTTGTTGTGGAAACAAGGATTGGTGAGAAAGCGTCAATAGAGGCCTCTTTCCCCCCTTGGTAACTCTTTCAGGAGTGGATTTCCCCTTCCAGATGCACATTTCCTCTCACTTCATCTTTTTCAGCCTTGTTCTTAACTAGGAGTCAGATATAAGTCGGTTGTCTGAAAGTTGGGGACTGCCTATATTTATACCAAAATGGCAGGCTTCTGTGTATTAAAATATGTTTTATCCCACCCTGTTTATTTACAGTATTTATACCCCACCCTTCTCACCCCGAAGGGGACTCAGAGTGGCTTACAGAACATACATACGGCAAACATTCAATGCAGATTATACAGTTAACAAGGACAGGCAATACAAACAGAGGTAAAGGCAGTTTTCCCATCTTATTTCCAGTATCTTGGAGGCTGTGCTCGACTCCGGCCACAGTGGGCGTTGTTGCTCTATCTTCCATGCCGAGGAGCTTTCCTCCGATCGATGTCCTTAAAGGCGCCTTTATTACCTCCCCACTAAAAGGGGTACCTATTTTATGTACTCACATTTCTGCTAGGTGGGCATGTGAGCTGGAGCTAACCATAGGTGCTCACCCCAAACAGGGCTCAAACTGCTGACCTTTTGATTGGCAGAATTTTTCAGCAGCACAGTGGTTTAGCCTGCTGTGCTAAGCCCAGCCCCTGTGCTATAACACTATGTAACACAATTTTTGTTCCAGGGTTACAAATGTCATTTCCTAATTGGTTCTGTCATAAAAACATGGATGTTTATTAAACTGCAAAACTTTGCAGAACATCCTGCAGCATATTTTGCTATAATTTTTCAATGAATATTTCATCGAGTCTCAAACCATAGTTTCTGGAGTATAACAACTACTTTCAAAATAAATACCGCACAGTTAAACAGGAAAGAACACTTTCCAACCAGGAACAGATCCCCTCCCTCTCAATTTTGTTATATAGTGTAATCAAGATTTCAGAGTATTGTGTAGATCAAATCAATTAAAGACAATTTAGAACAACTATTTTTAAGCATAAGGAATAAATAGTCTAAAAATTGGTGGAAATGGTGTGGTCCTCCAGATGGTGTTAGACTGCAACACCCATAATAATATTATTAATAATAACAACAACTTTATTTATATACTGCTCTATCTCTCCAGGGGGACTCAGGGCGGATTCCAAGCAACAACATGAAAACAAAGCCTCCTGAGATTCCATCAGCTCAGGGCCCCTCCCCTGGCACCAACTGCTGCTCTGGGCCAGAGGCAAGCCAGAAGGGGAAGAAAAGGCATCTCCATCTTGCCTCCTGAGATTCCATCAGCTCAGGGCCCCTCTTGCTGTGTTTAAAATAATTGTAATGTTGTAATGTTAATTTCTTTTTTCAGTTTGTTTTTTTTTCCAGTTTGTTGTAAGCCGCTCCGGCAATATTGTTATATGTACACTGTAAGCCACTCTGGCAGTATTGTTGTTTGCTGTAAGCCACTCTGAGTCCCCTTCGGGGTTGAGAAGGGTGGCATATAAAAATAGAAATAAATAAATAAAATAAATAAACAAACATACAAATTGAACCAAAAAACAAAACAAAAAAACAAAAACAAAAAACAGTAACAGCAACATAAGCATGGAATTACTCAACAACACATATTAAAAGTAAAGATCCTGCCTGCTCTTCATGTCTATTTGTTAGGACATGGAAAAGGAATGGGTCAGAACAATTAAAAGGCTGGGTCAAGACTGATACAAATTGAAATAAGATGGGACCAGCATTTGGGTACAGTACTGTAGTAGGTAAATGACAAAAGTGGGGACGGGCTATTTTCAGGGGCCTTTTAGGAGAATGACCAAGGTACTATATAGGGGGCTAGGTTGTGTCCAGACAGTGTCTGGGCTGAGCTAGCACTGGTCACTCTTGAAGATTTGTTGAAACCACCAAGTTTTCAAACTCTTACGAAAAGAGGGGAGGGATGGGGCCTGTCTTATTTCCCTTGGAAAAGCAGGGGGCCACCACCGAAAAGGCCCTCTCTCTCATCGCCACCAACCGTGCTTGTGACGGAGGTGGGAGCGAGAGGAGAACCTCCCCGGAGGATATTAGAGTTCGCACCGGTTCATAGATGGAGATGCGATCACAAAGCTAGGCAGTTCCAATCCAGCAGCATTTGGGTTTTAAATTGTTTTGTATAGGTTTTACTGGAAGCCACTCTGAGTGTCTTTTTTTAGAGAGAAAAAGTAGGATTCAAGTAACAATAGTAAAAGGTTGCTGTGAGTTTTCTGGGCTGTATGGTCACGTTCCAGAAGCATTCTCTCCTGATGTTTCACCCACATCTATGGAAGGCATCCTCAGAGGTTGTGAGGTCTGTTGGAAAATAGGCAAGTGGGGTTTATATACCTGTGGAATAATGTCCAGTGCAGGAAAAAAGAACTCTTGTCTGTTGGAGACAAGTGTGAATGTTGCCACTGGCCATC
>JARBWK010000011.1:87691555-87844055 GCA_030556195.1 Anolis apletophallus
TCTCAAATCCACGGTGGCAAACCAAATGTTTTTATTCAGTAGAGGAAGTAAGGAGGACAGTGAAATCATCCTGAACTTTTTTGATGGTACAAACTTATTGACCCCTCTTAAATCTAAGATTGGGCGAAAGCCTCCACCTTTCTTAGAAACAACGAAGTACCGTGAAAAGAAACATAAAGAGTGCATGTCAGGGGGGACCCGGGATATAGCCCCTTTTTGTAGAAGGGATTTGTGACTTAGGAGTCGGTCTAACATGCCCTACAGGAGGCATGTCTGCAAATTCGATAGAATAACCCTCCCTGACAATTCTCAACATCTACGAGTCACTGGTAATTTCCGTCCATCCCTTGTAGAAATGACTCAACCTATCCCCAAACACTGGGGACTCGACAGTAACAGGTGGGGACAACCCAAACACAGGCTTTGCCAACGGGGCAAGAGGCCTAACGGGGCATGGTTGTACGTCCACAACAGAGAGGAAGTTCGTGGCGTCAAAAACGCCGCTTGGAGGCGCCCTGAGATTTGGGGCCTCCCTGGAAGGGCTGCTGCCTCGGCTTCTGGTTGTAAGGCCGCTTCCGTTGGTACTGGGGTTTATTAAAGGACCAGTTACGGTATCTGGAGCCCCCCGAAAAGGAATTTCCGTAGTTCCCATAGCTCTTACGGTAGGGGCCCGTGGAAGCCTGCCATTTCTGTTTTGGCTGGTGCGTGGGTTGCGACGGGAATCCGGAGTCATGGGCTGCCGTCCTGGCTTCCTGTTTTTCTTTCAGCTCCGTGTTGGTTCCCGGGTTGAAAACACCATCATGGTGCATGGGAAGGTCCTCTGCGAGGGCCTTCCCCTCCTCCGATAGTGTGGAGGAGCGCAGCCAGGCATGACGGCGAATACATGTAGAGGTGGCAAACAGTCTGCCGGACGTGTCTGCCAGGTGTTTGGCCATGTCCTTTTGTAGTTTTGAGAGAGCTAGGGCCTCCACCTGGAAGGTCTTAGCAGGTCTCTGTAGCTCTGGGGGCAGCATCTCCAAGAAGGGGAGGATCTTCTCCCAGAGAAAGGTTTGGTAGCCCGACATGTAAGTCGCATAGTGGGATATGTGCGTAATCAAGCCGGCTGCCATGTGGACCCTTTTCCCATAGCCATCCATTCGTTTTCCCTCCTTATCCAGAGGCGTCGCGGCAGCACCCTTGGGGCGTTTGGTTTTAGCGACGTCAACCACCACCGTGTTAGGCTTTAGGGGACGGGCCACCCAGTCGGCCGTGGTGAGGTCCACCTTGTACATGGAGTCCAGACGTCTAGACACCGCCTGCACAGCATATGGTGACACGTCGGGCACATCGGCCAATTTAATCAGGTACGCCAGTGATGGCACTGCTGTGGATGAGGCAGCGCCCTGTTCTTCTGGCTTGAACATGAGATCCTTGACAGAATCCTTGGGCTGGGGCAGTGGGAGATGAAGAACCCTCATCAGGCGGCCCACCAATGCCATGAATTTATTAGTTGCTTACCTGTAACTGTAGTTCTATGAGTGTCTTCTGTTAATATATACATGTGGTAATATCTGCGGGCACGCAGAGCAAACGGAGCCTTCTAGAAAGATAAAATTGATACATCAGCGGTAGCCCCGCCCCTCCCTATATAAGCTCCCTCAGAGGGGCTACCCAACCAGTTCTCTTCCGCGCGTAAAGCCTACAGAAGGACTGGCATGACCAGTGGGGAAGGAAGGGTGGGTTCCGTATATATTAACAGAAGACACTCATAGAACTACAGTTACAGGTAAGCAACTAATAATTCTATGTCGTGGTCTTCTGTTAATATATACATGTGGTAGTAGACTACCAAGCTACCAACCGTGGATGGTGGGTATCATGCCACCGCTGAAAACAGGACTGCTCTTCCAAACTGCGCTTGATTCCTGGATACGGAGTCCACTTTGTAGTGAGACACGAAGGTCAGAGGACTTTTCCAGGTCGCTGCGCGGCACACTGCATCCAATGGAACACCCTTGAGGAACGCCCTGGACGTCGAAACAGCACGGGTGGAATGTCCTCGGATCTGCTGCGGAGGATCCCTCTTGGCCAGCTGGTAGGCTAACCGGATCGCAGCCACAATCCATGCAGACATTCGTTGAGAAGAAATCGGCAGACCCATAGAATCCTCCCTATATCTAACAAAAAGTCTGTTGGTCTTCCTAAAGGATGCTGTCCTATCTATATAGTAAAGGAGAGCCCTTCTAACATCTAATGTGTGCAGGAAACGTTCTAGGGAGGAGGACGGTTCTTGGAAAAATGCAGGCAAAATTAACTCCTGTGACATGTGAAACTGAGACACTATTTTGGGCAAAAAGGAGATATCTGGACGAAGTACCACTTTGTCCTTGTGAAACCTCACATACGGTGCATCTGCCCATAAGGCACATAGCTCACTTGCCCTTCTGGCTGAAGTGATAGCCACCAAGAAAGCTACCTTCCACGTGAGGTGAGAAAATGTGCGAAACCATTGGCTCAAAGGGGCCCTGCCTAGAGTATTTAAAACCAAGGATAGATCCCATGCCGGGACTACCGGTGCCACTGAGGGCTTGAGTGATTTAAAACCCTTGAGAAATTGTTTGACTAGGGGGTCCACAAACCATGAAGAGAGGCCCGCCTTTCTTCTGTACCATGACATGGCAGCTAGATAACATCTAACAGATGACAATGCCAGGCCCGACTCGGCTAGCGATGCCAAAAAATCCAAAATTATTGCCACAGAGGCCTGGAGAGGATCAACCCCTTTGGACCTAGAAAAAGCGGTAAATTTCGCCCATTTATACATATTTGAGCGTTTGGTCGAATCTCTCTGGGCCGCATTCAAAAATCTCAGGACAGAAGGGGAAAACTCGGACACCGAGGGTAACAGTCCGGGCGAATGCGCCACGCTGTCAGTCGTAACAGGGACACCTCCGGATAAAGGACACGGTCTCCTTGGGACAGGAGGAGGTCCGGTCTCTTTTGCAACCTCATGAACTCCCCCCCGGCTAAACGTAGGAGGGGGGCGAACCAGGCCTGACGCGGCCACCAGGGCGTTATCAAAATGCAATCCACTCTGTGTCTCTGGAGTCTTGACAAGACCCGTAGAAGTAGCGGAAACGGGGGGAATGCGTACAGAAGGCAGCCCGACCAGGGGAGAAGGAAGGCATCCCCCAAACACCCCCGAGCCGGGCACGCCGCCCTCCGGGCGCAGTACCGGGCACATTTGGCATTCTCCCGGGAAGCAAATAGGTCTATCTGGGGAGTTCCCCAGGCTCTGAACAACCTGGTGGCCTCTTCCTGACACAGAGACCATTCGTGGTGGCTGAGGGGTGACCTGCTCAGTGCATCCGCCACTGTGTTTTCCTCCCCGGGCAGATGGATCGCCAATAGGTGAATATCCCTGGCTATGCACCATTCCCAAATTTGACAAGTGAGAAGCAACAATTGAGGAGAATGTGTTCCCCCCTGTTTGTTTAAATAAAACATTACCGTGGTGTTGTCCGTTTGAAGGAGCACCACCCTCCCTATCAACACCCTCTCGAATGACTCCAGTGCTCTCTGCACAGCAAGGAGTTCCAGATAATTGATGTGGTATTCCGTCTCCCTCTTGGACCAGACCCCTTGTGCAATGAGGTCGTCCGAGTGTGCCCCCCACCCCGTGAGAGAAGAGTCCGTCGTGACCGATCGGGAGGGGCTGGGGGGGTAAAACGGCAGGCCGCAGCAGACATTGCTGGGGTCCAGCCACCACGCAAGGGAGTGACGGACCGGTGACGGCAGCGCCAACCGTAGATTGGGGCTGTCTCGCAGCGGGTCGAACATTGAGAGGAACCAAGCCTGCAGGGGTCTGAAGCGCAGCCTGGCGTGCGGGGTTACTGCCGTAGTCGAGGCCATGTGGCCGAGGACCACTTGAACCTGACGGGCTGTCACAGAACGGTCCTGAACTAGCTGGAGTGTCAGAAGACGCAGAGCTGCGAAGCGGTCTTCCGGCAGGTACACCATTTCCTGAAAGGAGTCCAAAATCGCTCCGATGAACAGGATCCTCCGGGACGGCACCAAATTGGATTTCTCCAAGTTGAGCACAAGCCCTAGGGACTGGAGGAGAGTGTAAAGGAGACATCTTGAAGGAGCCTGTCCCTGGACGAGGCCGCCAGCAGCCAGTCGTCCAGGTATGGGTAAATCGTGACCCCCCTGGTCCTAAGATGGGCCGCCACCGCCGCTATACACTTGGTGAACACCCTTGGGGCAGAGGCCAAACCGAATGGCAAAACATTGAATTTGAATGCTCGGTCCCCTACTTTGAAAGAGAGGAGCCTCCTATGCCAGTGGGCGATGCTGATGTGAAAATAAGCATCCCTGAGATCAATCGTGACAAACCAATCAAGTTTATTTAGGAGGGGTAAAATGGAGGCCAGGGTAATCATTTTGAACTTTCGTGGCCGAATGTAAAGATTGACACCTCTGAGGTCCAGAATGGCCCGTACCCCTCCTCCCCTTTTCGGGATCAAGAAATACCTTGAGAAAAAGCACAACGGAAAATCCCCCGGGGCAACTGGTGAGATGGCGCCCTTCGAGAGAAGAGTCGAAATTTCCTCGAACAGGGCCTGGGAGAGGGGCGTATCAACAACACAGCCTAAGGGGGGCTGAGATAACAATTCTAAACTATAACCTTGAGCTACTATGCTGAGGACCCAGCTATCAGAGGTAATCTCGGACCAGGCAGAGAAAAAGGGAACAAGCCTGTCTAAAAAACAGAGAGCACCTGCGCTTGGCTGTAGGGTCTGAACAGAAGGAGGAACGGTGGGCTGCCCCGTAACGCTGGAACCTGTAGTAAACAAAAGAGAGGTGATGGGAGACGCGGTAATTAAAAGTGTTTCCTATTGAATCCCTGAAACCTGCCCCTACCCCGAAAGGGGGCCGAGCGGTACTTGTTGCCAAACCCTTGCTTGGTACCTTGGCCAAACCTGCCGTTGTTAGCCTGTCTGTTATTGTAGCCTCCCCGAGGATAGGAGTTGAAATTCCTTCTGGGGTATGGGCCGGAGGAGGTAGAGGGTCTCTGCCTATTGTACGAAGGCTGGTAAGGATGGCCGTACTTATGCGCGGCTGTGCGCACCTCCTGTTTGGACTTCAAACTATCGTCCACGTCGGGATTGAATAGACCGAGGTCATGCATTGGCATGTCCTCGGCCAAGATCCTGGCCTCCTCCGAAAGAGACGACGACCGGAGCCAGGCGTGTCTCCGAATCGACGTAGCAGAGGCAAACAGTCTACCTGCTCCTTCCGCCATATGCCTTCCAAATTCCTTTTGGAATTTCGTCAATGCTAGAGCCTCACTTTGGAGGGCTTTGGGCAAAATTTGGCGCTCAGGCGGCAAAAGCTCCAGATATGGGAGGATCTTGTTCCATAAGTAGGCCTGGTAGCCACTGAGGTATGTGGCGTAATGGGCCATGCGGGCAAAAAGGCCCGCCGTCATGTGAACCTTCCTCCCCATGGCCTCTAGTTTTTTACTCTCCTTGTCCGCAGGAGTAGCCAAGGGACCTCGTGCATTCTTAGATTTGGCCATTTCCAACACAACCGTGTTGGGCTTAGTTGGTTTCGCCACCCAAAAAGCGGTGGACAGGTCCACCTTGTAGATGGAATCTACTCTTTTAGGGACCGCGGAGGCCAGGGCCGGAGAGGTATCTGGTAGCTTAGTCAGTTTCAATAGGAAGGGCAAGGGAGGGACAGCCTGAGGCGAGGGAGTATGTTGCTCCTCAGAGGTCCACATCGGATCCTCCACGGAGTCCGGCACCTTTGGGGTAGGTAAATTCAGGGACCTCACCAGCCTCGCCATCAACAAAACAAAATTGTTCAGGTCCACCGACGGGGCCTGGTCGGCATCAGCCCCTGTGTCCTGCCCAATAGGGCATTGTTCGTCCCCAGAGGAGTCAGAGTGCATCCCCTCTCCCTGTTGTTCCTCTTCAATGGGAAGAGGAGGGGGCTGCATCAGTGGCTGGTTAGCCCCAAGCCCCCCGCTCGCGGGTGCCGCAGGGGGCCGGGCCTGCTCCTGTCCCCCGGCTGGGCGTGCCACTATTGGCTGAAGAGGCGCCGCGGGGGTCGGGGGTGCCGGCAAAGTCGGAGGCTGCAGGAGTGGTTGCGCAGGCGTCGGGAACACCGGCGGTGGGGGGCCCACATAGACGAACCCTTCTGCTGTCTGCCTCCAGAGCTGCTGATGCGGAGGCTGGAGCTGAGGGGCAAGATGACGCGGGCTGTCCCGGCGTGGATGCTTTCTGTGGCCCCTCCTTCTCCGATGTCGACGGCGACGTGGGGAAGGAGAGGCGGAGGAAGAAGAGGACGAGTAGGAAGAAGAGCCCGACGAGGAGGGGGAGCGGCGGCGGCGCCTCCTGGAGGAACGGGATGAGCGCCTCGACATCGCTCTCCCCCTCCCTCTCTCGATGCTCCTCGATATGGGAGAGAGAGAAGCTGGGCGATATGGGCCGGACGGGATGGGCGGTCCCACCTCGGGCTCCACGCCTCCCACGGAAGGCGGAGACTGCAACGCCTCCAGCGTCGGCGTGCGCGGCCCCAAGCTCTCTCTTTCCTCCACAGCTGGTGGGGGAGGTAAGGATCCCAAGAGCCCCGTCTCCGATGCCGTCGCTGTCGGTGGCTCCGAGAATAGGGCTTCCTCCAGGACCGACAAAGGGGGCTGAGCCTGAGCCGCCGACGCCCCTCCCACCTGCGCCGGAGGCGTGGTCTGGGAGAGGCTCTGCTCTGCCTGTTGGAGCACCAACAGAGGGCCGGTCTCTTTTAATGCCACCAAGGGGGAAGACAGCTCTTCTAATGGTGAGGCAATGGCGGCCCCTCCGGTTCGCGCCTTTTTTGTTGTTGTCTTCTGTGGAGAAGGAGCCCGGCGGCCATCTTGGCCTTTTGCCAAAATGGGCTTTTTTGCCTTCTTCTTGGGGGCCGATGGGCCTGCGGCCGTCCCGGGCATCGCGGGGGCAGTGGCTGTCGCCTGGGCTCTCTGGATCAGGAGAGAGCCTTGGGCGGAGAAGACGGACTTCTCATAGATAGCCACCTTGAGCCTCGCCTCCCTGTTTTTCCTCGTCTGCGAGGAAAAGGCCCGGCAAATGGCGCAAGCCTGCGTCAGGTGCCCCTCGCCCAAACATTCAAGGCACAGGTGGTGTGCGTCCGAGTCCGGGAGGACATTGGGGCACTGGGCGCATTTTTTGAAGGATGAAGTGGCCATAGCGCCAAGGGGTGCAGCAAAATCGCAGTCAGACAAGCCGGGTTGAGATCAGGAGCAACAAGACAGAGGAGGGAGGCAGAGAATAGTCAAGTCCAGTCAGAAAGGTCAAGTCCAGTCAAGTCAACACAATACCTAGCAGTCGCTGAAGAGTAAAACGAAGGATCTCCTAATCGCTCGCGCGGAGTAAGAGAACTGGTTGGGTAGCCCCTCTGAGGGAGCTTATATAGGGAGGGGCGGGGCTACCGCTGATGTATCAATTTTATCTTTCTAGAAGGCTCCGTTTGCTCTGCGTGCCCGCAGATATTACCACATGTATATATTAACAGAAGACCACGACATAGAACTGGCATAATCAGAAGAGGATGACAAATCCTGCTCAGGGTCTTTTGGGGCAGCGTCAGCATCCTGGTCGGAGTCATATTGGTCCGAATCAATAGGAGTGGCCCCTTGTAGGTCATCTCTCATGTCACACTGTGGCTGAGGCAAAGCCCCTCTTGTGGGAGTGACAGGCAGAGCCCTGGATATGGCAGGTGGGGCTGGCACAGAAGGCAAGGCTGGAGGCAAGGATGGAACATTCAAAACAGCTGTGCTTGGGTGGAATTGCATGGGCTGACCAGCAGGTGGAGCCCAAGCTACACCAGGCTGAGTCAAGCCTGCTGAAGCAAAGAAAATATACTGGCCCTCCGGAGTGACGTGCCAGAAGCCTGAAGGCAGCGCTGGTGTCGGGGCTTGTCCTGCACGCTCCCCAGGAGAGGGAGAGCGCCGTGCCCGCTTGCATCCCCTCTCCTCTCTGGTGGGAGAGGGGGAAGATGGGCAGCCTCCCGACACCGAGCGGTATCGGGGGCGCCCCGATCCGCTGCTCCCCTGGCGCGATGGAGGCCTTGTGCGGAGGCGCTGTGCTGCCCTGCCCCCTGGGGAGACGAGCGTCGACAGCAGAAGGAAAGCAGCTGGGGCAGCTCCTCCGACACCGGGAGGTGCTCCAGGGAGGCGCTGCATAGCCCCGCCCCCTCGGGGGGAAGAAAGATGCGCCGACAGCGGGAGGAGGCCAGCTGGGAGAGAGGTTGCTTCTCCGATGCCAGGAGCAGCCCGCAGCCCTTCTTCGGGGGTGAGTTGGGGCATCGCTGGAGTGGAGGACTCATCCACCAATGGGGTGCCCGGGCGGGTGGGTGTCTCCTGCGCGTGCGTGGCAGGCGCGTTGGGAGGTGCCCGCCATTTGCAAAACGTGCAAGTTTGTTGCCAGCACGGGAGGCTGTGGAGCTGGAATCTGCACAGCAACAGGGACGGAAGGAGCGATTCCCGCCAAGGGAGCTCCACTTCCGTCCCCCTCAGAGGGCTGGGCGCCATCTTTGGGGCCATGAGCCCTTGTCGTTTTTGCCTTCTTCTTCTTAGAAGGGGCCGCCATGTTGGATGCCCCCGATGGCGCAGGTTGGGCCCTCAGAGTGGCCGTAGCCTCCGTGAATTGCTGCGGAGGGGTGGGGGACATCAGAGACTTCTCAAAAAGAGCCACTTTCAGGCGGAGGGCTCTATTCTTCCTCGTTTGGGGGGTGAAAGCCATGCAGATGGCACACCCCTGAGCCTGATGTCCCTCTCCCAGGCAAGCCAGGCACAGAGCATGGCCATCGCAGTCAGGATACAGGTTGGGACATCCTGGGCACCTCTTGAAGGAGGTCGTTGTAGACATATCGCCAAATCCAGGGGGAGAAGCAAACTCACGGTCGTTCAAACGGTCCAGATCAAGGGTTGTAGAAATCAGGCAATCGATTAACAGTCCGAGTCAAGGGATGTAGAAGTCAGGATATTCCAAAGGCAGTCCGGTCAGTTGTGTAAATCAGTCCAATTATATTTAGCCAAAAAGGCAGAGCGAAGGTTCTCTCTAGTGCACTGCAGCGCGGAAAGAGAGAATTGGAGGCTGAAGCCCCTCCCACTGGCTATATATGCTCGGGAGGGTGGGCGTGGCTTCAGCTGAGCTTAGAAATTTGTCTAGAAGGTTCCGAAATTCTATTGCGCAGGCGCAAGATATCTAATGTATGCATTCACAGTGACCACAAAAAGGCAAATGGATGTGGAATGCAAGTCACACAATTTATGAAGACCAGGATGCCTATATATGGATAAATGGATAAAAAGCAAACAGAATAAAAGTGGATAAGGAAACCAGACAGGGATGCCCCCTCTCCCTGCTGATTTTTATTATGGCCTTGGAACAAATACTGAACAGCATAAGAGAGGATGACAACCTAAAGGGGGTGAAAATCAATAAAGAATCATATTGTGGGACCTCGACCTGCATTTCAGTCAGAGGGGCTTGGACAGGCTCCGGGGGTACCAATTGCTTTGGACCAAGATGGAGAAGACGAATGGCCTGATGGGTATGAAGGGCATGATCCTGATGATGAAAGCTTGCAATGGGATTATGTTTGGCCTGAGGAATATTCTGAAGAAGAGATGGAAACAGATTCTGGCTCGGACTGCGAATATGAACGTCCAGGTGGCTTCGGGTCTCAGGAAAGAGTATCAACACCGTTTCCCGAGGAATCTCTGGGAGACGAGGAGATATCCTGTTCCCAGATTGATAACACACCAGATGTTCCGGCTAATGAGCAGACTATCAATAGAAGACGGAATATTATGACTTCGAGGCAAGATTGGAGACGGGGATCTGAAAGGAGTTGGATACACAAGAGTTGGATTTAATTAACTGTTCTGTGAGAAAGTTCTTCAGACTGGAGGCTAAGTCGGTAGAGAGTGGACGTGGATCTGGTCCTCTCGGCCTTGTTTAACTGCGGAGCAGTTTGCCTGTGTTTTCCAAGCTATTTTCCAGGAACTTTGTTTATGGTCTCTGGACTTGAGACTTTGCCATAGCTGATTTTGACCCGCTTCATTTTGGAACCCATCTTGGACTGAACTTTATGCCTATTTGGATTGCTTTACCCTTTTGCTTTTATTCTTCATTTATTCTAAATAGTTTGTTATTGAGCCCTGGTGTGTGTGTTTAGGGGGTCCGGTATGGCCTGTGTTGCGACACATATAAACTGAGAGCCTTCGCTGACGATCTAATTTGCAGAGTGGAGGACCCGTTGAATAATATTGAGAAGTGGCTAAAGAAAATAGAAGATTTCAGAAAAGTATTGGGATTTATAATCAACATGGAAAAATAAATGATTCTGACCAAAAATATAACCAAGTCAAGACAAGAAAAGTTGAAATTTATCTCAGGACTAAAAGGAAATCAAATATTTAAGCATAAATATTATGGCTAAAAACTCACAATAACTATAAAACACCCATGAATCCAAGTGGAAAGAAATTTTAAAAGGCATCAAAAAGTGGTCAAATTTAAAGTTATCCCTTCTGGGAAGAATTTTTGACATTAGGAAAAATACACTACCAAAAATGTTGTAGCTTTTAAAAAACATACCCATAATCAGGAGAATACAAACTTTCAAGGAATGGAATAAGGACATAACAAAATTCAATTGGAAAGGCAAGAAACAGAGAATAAATTATACTAGTCTAACTGATGGAAAGAATAAAAGGGAATTTAGTCTACCAAATTTAAGTATTTGAAGCCTGTGGATTAGAATGGATCAAAGATTAGATGACTCTGGAAAAAAGAAAGACCCTGACACTTGAGGGCCATGCTCTATTGGGATGGCTTGTGTACCTCTGGTATGATAGAAAAAGGTGGAGAAAAATTTTGGCAATTATTTTGTACATTCAGCATTATTACAGATTTGGGAAAAATACAAGGGAAGATTTTACAATAAAACCCCTCTCTGGATCTTATCTCTAGAAGCATGCCTGAGAAGGGAGTTGGGGTGGAACATTTGGCCAACATACCACAACATCCTGAAAAAGGGGGGATAAGGAATTCAAAGTTAAAAGCCATGAAGAAGTGAAAATCCAGTTTAGAAATATATATTGACCATCGGGTCTTAGAGATAACCAAACAAAGAGAAGTTAAAGGAACTGAACTATACTATTAGAGTATTATTACTACTTGAAGGGCTACTGACAGTATCGTGAGTGAGACTTATATTTTCACTCGGTTTAGCTGCGCCTTTTATGAGATATATTACGTTGTTATGAATATCTGATACATTGTGCTCATTTGCAAGCCTTAATACAATTTGTTATAATTTGAAATCGCATGGTTTTGTGTATATTGTGTCAAGATAGATAGTAACTTTACTGCTTTCAGTGATTAGTGGTATATGCCTCCACAGAAAATTGCTAAATTCTCCAAAAATTTAAACTACAACTGTTGGAAATGTGGCAAAAGTGAAGGAACCTTCCACCATATGTGGTAGTCTTGAGAGAAAGGAAATGCTTTCTGGAAGGAAATCTATAAAATATGTCAAAATATTAAAAGTAAAATTTCCACTACAGTCAGAATTCTTCCTACTAGGGATGACCAATATTGAATGGGACCTAAACAAGGATAAACTCTTTACCAATACGACTATGGCAGGAAGAATCGTGCTAGCTAAAGTTTGGAGACAAAATGTAATGCAGTCAAAAGAAGCCTGGATACAGAAAATGCTAGATTATGAACATGGATGAACTAACTTTTTGGATATCAAAATCACAAGACAAGTATATTAAAACAAAGGACTGGATTCATATTAAAGAATGGCTGAAAGAAAACAAAATAAAAATATTAATCTAACTGGGGAAAAACAGATGGGGAAAAATACTATCAAAGAGAAAGGAAAAAGGAGAAGAAGATAAATTGAAAGCTTTGGACTTTTTTGGGGAAATTATTACATAGAAGAATGGAAGTACAAATTAAGCCCCCCTACTTTCCTGTGGATTTCCCTCCCTACTTTCCAACACTTTTCCCTCCCCCTTTCCTTCCAACCTTCCACCCAAAGTCTATCCCAAACCCAAACTCCTAAACCACCACACCCCAGCAAGATTCCACCATCCACTTCCCACCTCCTACTTCCCTCCCTTCTTTCCAAGACTTGTCCCAACTATTGAATTTTACCTATTGATATATATCAGAAAATCTCTAATAAAATTATATTACAAATATTAGAAAAAATAAACACAGGCAAACATGTGTCGGGCTTTTAATTACAGAACCTCATTTTTCAGTATCTTGAGATGTGTCTGATGGTCCCCCATGGGCTCTAGTGCATGTTTCTCAGGTTTGTCTTTCTTCTTGGGTTTTCCTTTGCTAGAAGGATCCTGGAAGGTAGATTTGTGTGCTCCTATACCTTTGTTGATTTTTGATCCCAATGTGCCCTCATGTGGCAGCATATGATACAAGCAGCCAAAGAGCATGTGTCCATATTGCTCCATATGATCAACAGTGATTCACAGAAGGCTTGCCATGGTTTCAAGTTGGACTCTTTCTTCCCCACTAGCTTTGTCTGGGATGAGAACCTCTAAAAGGTAAATGGGAGGACTCTGCTGCTCAACATCCACATTGGTTCCATCATTGGGATACCCTAGTTGCACATGGTGTGTGCTCTTGGAAGACCCCCGATTTGGGTGACACTGGGCATGTCTCACTCCCAGCCTTGGGGGAAAGTAATGGCAAGCCTCCTCATCTAAGAATGCCAAAAATAAAGTATTTAGAGATATACTGCTCTTATATTGAAACGTAGCGGGGCTGACTGCAAAGGATGGCCCATGTATGGGAATTGTGTGGCTTTCACCATGTTGTTGAACTACAACTTGCTCCGGCGGCTCCAGCTGGCATAACCAGCAATGAGTAACACTGGGGACTGCAGTCCAACAGTTTATTGAAGGCTACAGCAGTCCCACTCTGCTCTATCATTTTTAAAGCAGCAGAGAAGACTCCTTGGCTCTCTAGATCCAGGGTGTCAAACTTATTTCCATCAATAGCCACATCAGCCTTATGGTTGCAGTCAAAGGGCCATTGACTCTATGGACAGAGAAGCCAGGGATACAGAGAGCCAATTAATATTTTTTACACAGTGGTCAGTGCTCTTTAGTTTCTACCTAGTTTGGGTCACCAGATGTTACTGAATGACAACTCCCATCCCTTTTGATTATCTGCCATGTGGATTGGGGCTGATGGGAATCGCAGCCCAAAAAGCCCTTGTGACTAAGGTTGGGGAAAGGCCAAAGGACATCATAAAGTCAGACATTCTATTCACAACCCTTGTCTCTAAATGAAAACTCCATTCTCTTGAACTAACTGTATCACAACTCCCATCCACTCTAGTCATGATAATGTCTAATGATGAGGAATACAGGAGTCCAGCATCTGGAGAAGGGTCACATGAAATTACAGTGGACTGGATTCTGCCTCCAGACCTGAAATTTGACACATGTACTCTAGACATTTTGGACTTCAACTCCCATCTGCCCTGCCCTGCATGTCAAACAGGAAATGATTACAGGGTTTAAATCCATACCATCTACAGGGCCAAATGTTTCCCATACCTATATTAAAGTTACCTACAACATATTTCATACAATCCAGAAATTATGGACTATGCTCTAGGCCAGGGGTGCCCACACTTTTTCAGCATGCGAGCTACTTCTAATAAAACCAAGCCTGAAAGAGCTACTAGGGCGGAGCAGGGGGAAGGGGGCGGGGCTTCACGAAGCCTAGCTCCGCCCCCTTCCCCTCTGGCTTTAGCGTTTCCACAGCTTCTGGAGGCAAGGCGGGGGGGGGGGGGGATGCCAAGCCAGTAGTGGCTATCTATGCCACTACTGCCTTGGCATTCCCCTCTTGCCTCCAGAAGCTGTGGAAGCACTAAAGCCGGGGGAAGGGGGCGGGGCTTTGCACAGCCTGGCTCCGCCCCTTCCCCTCTGGCTTTAGCATTTCCACAGCTTCTGGAGGCAAGAGGGGGGGAATGCGATCTATGCCACTACTACCTTGGCATCCCCCTCTTGCCTCCAGAAGCTGCGGAAGCGCTAAAGCCGGGGGAAGGGGGAGGGGCTTCACACGGCCTGGCTCCGCCCCCTCAGAAGTGCCCCATCCAGCTGGGGTCGACCTCTTTCGGTCCTGGGATTGACCAGTCGATCGCGATCTACCTAATGAGCACCCCTGCTCTATGCACTTCCATACCATCAGATGAATACTTGTATTGGGGAAGGAGGGGATATTTTGGACATAGTCAGAAGAAGTAATATGACTCTAAATGTTTACCTCATTTCTGAGTTTTTCCAGTTCTTCATCCTTCTCTGTAATCAAGGCACTAGTAATACTGATGGATTTCTGTAAGGAAGCTCTCTCTTCATCAATGTCTTTTTTAAATTCAGATTCTCTAGAGAGAGAGAGAGAGAGAGAGAGAGAGAGAGAGAGAGAGAGAGAGAACGGTTTCAGCAGATTTAATCCATTACAGCCACAGTATTTGAAAAAAGAGTTTGATTGCTAAATAAGATTATATTTGTAAAAGTGGTTCTTATTGGAAGCTACATGTGTATTTTGATTGACTGAGACTTGTATAGTTGCCAAAGTTATTTGGGATTTCAAAACAGGAAATAAAGTGAAAAATGTTACCTAGGTGGATTCATGCCAGAATCTGCATATCATCGTATCCATTTGAATTTAAGGAAAGAAGTTAACACGACTGGGAGATAGAGAATTGAAAAGTGTGTGAAGGGCATTGCACAGAGTAAGCCTAACATTCGATTTTGTTACCTCTCAAAAGAGTTATCAGCAAGCAACAAAATGTACATGCAAAGCTGAGTAACACAACTGTCATGCAAAGCAGAGATGAAGCTGGAATTATCAAGTGGTCCTCACTAGTGTCTGCAAATGTCATCAGAAAGCACATTTTCGAGATTGAGCCACTGAGGGCATTTAAACAGAGCAACACTTGGTCTGTAGCAGAATTATATGAAAAAAATAGAACCGAGAAGATTGGATACTAGCATTATTCAGCCGCAAGGGGAGGTGGGAATTACTACTACTACTACTACTACTACTACTACTACAGTTTGACAACAACACTGACCATTTTCTTTTCACATGTTTTCCCAAGCAGTGTAGCCGATCAGAGAGATGGTTGTAAGACAACACCATATTATAAGATTTTCCAATCATAATTGCTAAACTGTGCATTTGGAAGCTGCAACACTTCTAACCTCCATTTGCATACATTTTAAAAGGCTATTTTGGGATGGAGACAAGGAGCTGATACCTCTCTCGATCTCCAAGAAATACATGGTAGATGGGAATTAAGGCTTGCTTTATAAGGAAGTTAACATCCACATGTTATTTTGTAAAAATTAGAAAAAAGCAACATATTTGTAGAGACTGACAATGAGAACTCGATGCCTACCTAACTGGGTGCCCTCCGTGTGTGTTGGACTGCAACCCTCAAATCCTCAGCCAATGGCATACAGACTGGAGATTATGGAAGTTGTAGTTTAATGCACTGGGAGGGTGCGAGGTTGGGAGGGCTGCTGTACAGTCCTCTTGGAGAGCTGGACTAGATGGCCCTTGTGGTCTCCTCCAACTATGGCTCTATGATAATCCATGCCTAGGCCCAGAAGCAGACAAAAGACCCTCCATCCCAACTGTCACTGTTTTGGCTGTGAAGGGAGAGAAGAAGCAATATCTGCTGGACCTGATCTCTCTCTTTCGCTCCCCCCCCCCCAAAGCTATCCCCTTTTCTTTTTGTGTCATGCCTTCATTATATAGTAAACCTCAGGGTAGGAAACTGCTTTGGTGTGCTTTTACTTGTAGAGACAATGTACAATGAGAGAACTATACATCATCATAATCATAATCTCAAGAAGATTACACTGGCCAACACACCTTTTTGTGCTTCCAATGTTAGCCCGGTTTCTGGGTACATCTGACCTGTTGATGCCAAACATGGCCTCAGTTTTCCCCTCTCAGCTCTACGTTTTCAGATACATAACATATGCCATCTATCATGATGACCCTATCTAAAAACAAGAGCCACTGGAGTCTATCAAATGGCATATGTTTTGAATAAGCATCCTAAAGAATCCCAGGAACAGGCTTTTGGACAACTATTAGACCTATAAGTGGTCGGAGACTGAATTCTATCAGCGGGACTGGTAATTGGCTCACTTTGCAAACAGGTATTGTGTTGTATTATGGTGCAGTTTACATTCTAGGATATTGTGATTTTTGAATACATATATTGACTTGATAGTTTGAGAGGTCTTGCTTTTACCCTTGTGTGTTCTTGCTTTTCATAGCCTGTTTGTTTACACTATTTGTGAGGAACTAGAGCAGTGTTTCTCAACTTTCCGAATCCTGCAACACTTTAATACAGTTCCTAATGTGGTGGTGACCCCTAACCATCAATTTTCTTGTTGTTACTTCATAACTGTGATTTTGCTACTGTTATGAATAGTAATGTAAATATCTGATATTCAGGATGTATTTTATTTCACTGGACCAAATTTGGCACAAATACCCGATACACCCAAATTTGAATACTGGTTATGTCATTTGGGAGTTGTAGTTGCTGGGATTTATAGTTAGCCTACAATCAAAGAGCACTTTGAACTCCACCAACGATGGCATAAAACCAAACTTGGCACACAGAACTCTCACAACCAACAGAAAATACGGGAAGGGTCTGGCGGGCATTGACCTTGAGTTTTGGAGTTGTAGTTCACTTACATCCAGAGAGCACTGTGGACTCAAGCAATGACGGATCTGGATGAAACTTGGCACAAATAATATGCCCAAATGTGAACACTCGTGGAGTTTGGGGAAAATAGACCTTGACATTTGGGAGTCATAGTTGCTGGGATTTATAGTTCACTTACAATTAAAGAGAATTTTGAACCCCACCAATGACAGAACTGTGCCAAACTTCCCGCACAGAACCTCTATGCCTTGAAGGGACTTGCTGGCACGAGCCTCCCTCCCACCTCACATGCTCTCCCTTGCCTGCACATGCACACCATGCTGCCATGTGCTGAGCACGCCTGTTCTCCCCTCCCAGCTTGGAGTCTCAGAAACAGCCCTCCCCTTGGATGAGAGGCCAGTTGAGAGGCCGGCCAATCACAGCAGGAGGAGGGCTTTTGGTGGGACGATTCACCGTCTGTTTCCAAAAAGGAAGAGAAGGACAGGTGGAGAGATATTCAGCCTTCTGTGCCAAAGGGGTTCCTAAGACCATCAGAAAACATGGGTTGCTTACCTGTAACCATGGTTCCTTGAGTGGTCACCTGTGAATGCATACATTAGATATCTTGCGCTTGCGCAATAGAATTTTGAAACCTTCTAGACAAAAAATCAAGCTCAGCTGAAGTCCCGCCAATCTCTCCCGAGTATAGTCAGTGGGAGGGGCTTCAGCCTCCAATTCTCTCTCGACGCGTAAGGCATACAAGAAAACCGGAGGCATGACGAGAGGGGAGGACGGGCGGGCATGTATGCATTCACAGGTAACCACTCAAGGACCATGGTTACAGGTAAGCAACCCATGTTTGCCTTTTCGTGGTCACTGTGAATGCATACATTAGATAGATTAGCGAGCTACTGACCTTGGCAGGTGGGCGTCATGCCACCGAAGAGAAGAGGACTGCCCTTCCAAAAGCTGCGTCTCTCTTGGAGGCGACATCTAGCTTGTAGTGAGAGACAAAGGTGAGCGGCGAAGACCAAGTAGCCACACAACACACCGCATCCAGCAAAACGCCCCTCATGAAAGCCACCGATGTTGCCACTGATCTCGTGGAGTGGCCCTTCAGTTGTTTAGGAGGGTCCTTCCCAGCCATCTAGTACGCCAATCGAATTGTTAGGACGATCCAGGACGAAAGACGCTGGGAAAACACAGGAAGGCAACTGGCATCCTTCCTGTATTTTACAAACAGTCTCTGGGACTTCCTAATAGGAGCAGTCCTATTGACATAAAAGGCCAAAGCCCTACGCACATCAAGGAGGTGCAAAGACTTCTCTAAAGATGTTGATGGGTTTTGGAAGAACGCTGGTAATGTTAGTTCCTGTGAAGTATGAAATCGGGACATGACCTTTGGAAAGAAGGTGATGTCGGTGCGTAGAATCACCTTATCTTTATGAAAGTTCAAATATGGGACATCAGCCCTTAGGGCGCAGAGTTCGCTAGAACGTCTGGCTGAGGTGATGGCAACCAAAAACGCTGTCTTCCATGACAGGTAGGATAACTCCACTGTTGCAAGGGGCTCGAAAGGAGGCCTGGTCAATGCAGAAACACTAGTTCCAAGCTCCAACTGGGGGTAACTGGGGCCATCAGTGGATTAGTATTAAGTAGCCCTTTAAGGAAAAGTTCAACAAAACAGGAAGGAAGGCCCGCCTTCCGTCGAAACCATGACAAAGCTGCCAGGTAACATTTAATGGAGGTGCGATTTGGCCCTGTTGACCACTAGCCCTAAAGACTGGAGAAGAGACAGTGTGGTGAGTACATTCTCCTGCAGGCTGTCATGGGAGTCTCCCAAGATCAGCCAGTCATCAATATAGGGGTACACCGCTATCCGCCTAGTGCGGAGGTAGACTGCGACCACCGCCATGCATTTCGTGAACACGCGGGGTGCTGTGCTTAAACCGAAAGGAAGAACGTTGAAACAGAAAACTTGCCCGCCCACCGAAAACGCGAGAAACCTGCGATGGTGGGGCACTATTGACACATGAAAATATGCATCTTTCAAGTCAATGGTGGCAAACCAAATGTTTTAATTAAGTAGAGGAAGTAAGGAGGACAGTGAAATCATCCTGAACTTTTGTGATGGTACAAACTCATTGACCCCTCTTAAATCTAAGATTGGGCGAAAGCCTCCGCCTTTCTTAGATACAACAAAGTACCTTGAAAAGAAACATAGAGAGTGCATGTCAGGGGGGACCCGGGATATAGCCCCTTTTTGTAGAAGGGCAGCAACTTCATCCATGAGGATTTGTGACTTAGGATGTCACCATTTCCCCATAGCCATCCATTCTTTTTCCCTTCTTATCTAGAGGCATCAAGGCAGCGCCCTTGTGGCATTTGGTCTTAGCGACGTCAACCACCACCGTGTTAGGCTTTAGGGGATGGGCCACCGAGTCGGCTGCGGTGAGGTCCACTTTGTACATGGTGTCCAGACACCTGGAGACCGCCTGCACAGCATTTGGTGACACGTCAGGAACATCAGCCAACTTAATTAGATACGCCAGTGGTGGTACTGCAGTGGATGAAGTAGAACCCTGTTCTTCTGGTTTAAACATCAGATCCTGGACAGAGTCCTTAGTCTCAGGCTGGGGAAGATTAAGCGCCTTCATAAGGCGGCCCACCAATCCCATGAATTTGGCATAATCCGTAAAGGATGATAGGTCATGCTCAGGATCTTTGGGGGCAGCATCAGCATCCTGATCAGATTCATACTGATCCGAGTCAATAGGGGTGGCCCCTTGCAGGTCATCCCTCATGTCACACGGGGGCTGAGGTAATGCCCCTCTTGTGGGGGTGACAGGCAAATTATGGGTTGCTTACCTGTAACCGTAGTTCTCTGAATGGTCACCTGTGGATTCACACATCTGTACTTCCGCGCCCGCGCGAAGCACTTCGGAACCTTCTGAAATATATAAAACAAAGATTTTAACTTAGCCCCACCCACCCTTTCCCTCGAGTATAAATAGAGCCCGTGGGTGGGGCTGGCCCTCAGTTCTCTTCCGCCGCCCAAAGCAACAGGAAGGCGGGGCATGACTCGAGGGGAAGAATGGGCGGGGATGTGTGAATCCACAGGTGACCATTCAGAGAACTACGGTTACAGGTAAGCAACCCATAATTCTCTTTCATGGTCACTGTGGATCACACATCTGTAGAATAGCGAGCTACTAACCTTGGATGGTGGGCGTCATGCCACCGCCGAAAACAATACTGCTCTGCCAAATTCTTTGTCTTTTCTGGAGGTCACATCCACCTTATAGTGGGACACGAACGATGACGGGTTCGACCAGATGGCAGCCCAACAGATAGATTCCAGTGGGACTCCTCGCAGGAACGCCGTCGATGTAGACATTGCCCTGGTGGAATGACCACGTAGCTGTTCAGGTGGAGGCTGACCTGCCATCCTGTATGCTAATCGTATGGTTTGTATAATCCATGAAGAAAACCTCTGGGAAGACACTGCTAACCCCATCTCATCCTTGCGGTACTTAAGAAAACGTTTTGGAGATTTCCTAAAAGTAACCGTTCTTTGGATATAAAAGGCCATAGCCCTTCTAACATCTAGCATGTGTAAACCACGTTCTAAAGCAGTGGAAGGGTCACGGAAGAAGGCTGGGAGCATTATCTCTTGAGACATATGAAAGTGCGTAGCTACTTTAGGAAGGCTATATCCATACGTAGAATCACTTTATCCCTGTGAAATCTAATGTAGGGTGGATCGGCCCGGAGAGCACATAATTCACTAACTCTTCTCGCAGACGTGATAGCAGTGAGAAAAGCTACCTTCCACGAGAGATGAGACAGGTGAATTGAGGCCATAGGTTCAAAGGGGGGGGGGGTCTTGTGAGTGCGTTGAGGACCAGATCCAAATTCCAGGATGGGGCTACAAATGGTTTAAGGTTTCTCATACCTCTAAGAAAGATTTTTACAATTGGATCCGAGAAACATGAAGGGAACCCCTCCTTTCTCCTGAACCATGAAATCGTGGCTAAATAGCACTTTAGAGAGGACGGGGATAAACCCGAGTCTGATAAGGATAATAAAAAATCTAGGATAGGTGATATTGGGGCTGATACAGGATTTAAGCCCCTCTCTGACATGAATTTAGAAAAACGGTCCCATTTATAGAAGTAAGATCGTTTAGTAGAGGACCTATGAGCGGCATCAATTACTTTAAGTACAGGTTGAGAAAGAGAGGTACTTAATGGTAGGGGAGG
This sequence comes from Anolis apletophallus, assembly GCA_030556195.1. Classification (NCBI taxonomy): domain Eukaryota; kingdom Metazoa; phylum Chordata; class Lepidosauria; order Squamata; family Anolidae; genus Anolis; species Anolis apletophallus. The sequence continues at coordinate 87,712,582 of JARBWK010000011.1, forward strand.
ATCTTCCATGCAGTTAGTCTCAGTTTGTGTACCTCTGGATAGAAGACCCTCCCCTCCTGAGATGTAAGCAGGTCTATTCTGTTGTGCAACGGAACAAACACTCCTCGAGATATTTGGAGTAGTGTCGCAAACCAGGGTTGTCTTGGTCACCACGGGGTCACTAGTATCCCTGACGCCCTGTCCCTCATTACCTTTGCCACGACCCGAAGCAACAAGGGGAAGGGAGGAAATATGTACACACTGTGGGAGTTCCAAGAGTGTAGGAAGGCATCCCCCAGTGATGTTCCTGTCATGCCCTCTAGTCGAGAGCAATACAGTTTGCACTTTGCGTTGGACCTGGTAGCAAAGAGGTCCAGTTCCGGTGTTCCCCACCCCTGAAATAACCTCTGGGCCTCTTCTGGGTGTAATGACCACTCGTGACAACCCATCGGGTTCCTGCTCAATTTGTCTGCTAGTGTATTTTCTTCCCCCGGAAGGTGGAGGGCTGTGAGATGAATACCCCTTTGTATGCACCAATTCCAAATTTGTATGGTCAGGGACAGCAGGGGCCGAGAGTGCGTGCCTCCCTGCTTGTTCAAGTAATACATAGCTGTTGTATTGTATGTCAGAAACTGTACTACATTGCCGTTGACTATAGTCTCGAAGGACTTCAGCGCCTTGTCGACCGCTAATAGCTCCAACACGTTGATATGCTTGGAGGCTTCTGTGTTGGACCACTGTCCCTGTGCAATTAGGGTTCCCAAATGGGCTCCCCACCCTCTTAGAGAGGAGTCTGTGGTAATCGTGAGTGTGGGGGATAGATGCTGAAAGGATCGGCCCACGCAAACCCATCTTGGATCTAAGCACCAATGAAGGGATTCCTGAACCTCTGGGGGGATGGTGAGGAGTGAGGCAGGGTCGCCTGTAAGGGGGCTGAATACCCGTAGGAACCACGACTGAAGAGGACGAAATCTCAGTCGGGCGTATGGGGTCACAGCTGTAGTTGCTGCCATGTGACCTAATAGGACTTGTACATCCCTTGCCATGATGTGAGGAGTGTGTAGAGCTGTATGGACAAGATGTTGAAGGTTGGTCCATCGATCTTGAGGAAGGTAGGCCTTCTCTGATACCGAATCCAACAGGGCTCCGATGAACTGTACATTCTTGGAGGGCTCGAGGTGAGATTTCTCCATATTCACGATGAGCCCTAGGGACTGAAGAAGTGATAGAACAAACGCAACATGCAAATTTAATTGGTCACGTGACCTGGCTACAAGTAGCCAGTCATCTATATATGGATAGATAGTAACTCCCCTGGTCCTCAGGTAGGCTGCGACCACCGCTACACATTTAGTGAACACACGGGGGGCAGTTGAAAGGCCAAAGGGCAGGACATTGAAACAAAAACCCTGATTGCCAATCATGAAAGACAAAAATCTACGGTGTTGCAGAGCAATTGATATATGGAAATATGCGTCCCGTAGATCCAGGGTAACAAACCATACATCTTTATGTAACAGCGGGAGAATTAAATCCAACGTGACCATACGGAACTTTTTAGGAGAGATATGTTTATTCAGGCCTCTCAGATCCAGAATTGGTCTTAGACCCCCTCCCTCCCTTTTTCTCAATCAAGAAATAACGGGAAAAATAACATTGAGAAAACAACGAAACATTTAACCTTGAAACTGCTCCTTTTTCCAGAAGAACAGAAACTTCTTCCTTCAAGGCCTGAGAAGGTTGAGTACGTTTAACCTTACCCACACGAGGGGATCTATCAAATTCTATCAAATAACCCTGGGATATAATGGACAACACCCACTTATCCGTAGTAATAGATTCCCAGGCCTTAACAAAAGGACGTAGCCTATTTAAAAACTGTAGGCTATTGCTAACTCCTCCTGTGACAGTTTCTAGCCCCACCGAATGAACAGTAGAAACTTCACAGGGTTCAACAGGGGACGAGTTCGATGTACTAACATCAAAGGCGCTTTTTTGAGGCAGGACCCGATTTAGGTTTATTCTGGTAAGGTTGAAACCTATTTCTTGAGTTATATGAATTGAAGGATCCTCGACCTCTTTGGCTAAATCTGTTATTATAGTGAAAACGGTTTCTAAAGGGCTCATTAAATTGATTGCCCTGGTACCTACGACCGAAACCCTGAAAAGGTTGGGGGCGAGATCGTTGCTGAAAAGGGAGCTGCCATGTAAAGCCATACCCCTTGGCAGCTACTCGGGCCTCCTGCTTATCTTTAAGGTCCTTATCAGTGTTAGGATTAAAGAGACCTTCCTCATGGAAAAGAAGGTCCTCTGCAAGGGCCTTTGCCTTATCAGAAAGAGCTGCCGTGTGAAGCCACGCATGTCTTCGAATGCAGGTTGCCACTCCAATTAGGCCTGAAGCTGTTTCAGCCGTGTGCTTAGAGAGATCTTTCTGTAATTTGGTAAGTGCCAATGCCTCTGTGAGATAGACTTTAGGGAACGCCTGTTGGTCTAATGGGAGCATATCAAGGTAGGGGGCTATCTTCTCCCACAAAAAATTTTGGTATCCACTCATAAAGGTACCAAAATGAGCGAGGCGTATATACATTCCAGCATTGGCATGAATTTTCTTCCCCAATGAATCCAATTTCTTCCCTTCCTTGTCTACTGGTGAGACCCCCGAAGCCTTGGGGCGGTGTGATTTAGCCACATCTACTACCACTGTATTTGCTCTGGGGGGGGTTCAGTACCCATTGGGCAGAAGGGAGGTTGACTCTATAGAGAGCATCTACTCTCTTAGGTACCGCAGGGATATTGTTTGGGGGTATAGCAAGTTTTAGTAAGAAAGGCAGGCCAGGTAGAAAAGCAGTCGTGACAGGGGCTTGTTCATCAGAAGCCCACATTGGATCTTCCACACAGTCAGTGACAGGAGGTGTTGACAGCTTTAAAGATGTTCATTATAGATACAAAGTTGTTGAATTCAGGAGACTGAGGCATGGGGGGATCATCGGTTTTTGGTTCATTAGGCAATTCCCCAACAGAAGATAAGTCTGAGTCAATCAGTCCAAAATTCTCAATCTCTGTACCTTCAGTAATAACAGGGGCTGCTGTAGGGATAGTTGGTTGATACTGATCCTGAGCTGTAGGGGCAGCCAAAGTCACACTAGCAGCAGGAGGAATGGGAGGGGGGGGGTGGAGGACCCATTACAGGTCTAGCAGGCATTGTTTGTGGTGGGGCTGACTGCTGAGGGGCCAGGGGCAAGGATCCCTGTGGCTGGCTTGCTCCCTGCTGCTGGATTCCAAAGGAGCAGTCAGGAGGGGCTCTCTGCGTTGGCGAAGCAGCTCCTCCCACATAGATCAGTTGGCCGTCAGGAGCCAAGCGCCAGAAACCTGGAAGCGCAGATAACGCTTCCAGGGATTGTCCCAGATGCAGTGAGGAGCCCGAGCGTCTTGAAGACGTCCCCCTTCTCCCTCTGGAACATCTGTGATGCCGCTGTGGAGATGGGGAGGATGATGAACTCGATGAAGAGGAGGAGCCATACCTCGAACTCGAGCGGTACCGGCTCCTCCTCTCTCTTCTGCTCCGTGAAGATGAACGCGTTCTTCTATGGGCGCGCTCCCTGCTTTCTCTCCCTCTTGGTGAGAGCGCGCTTGCTTCTTGCACTTGCTGCTGAGGGGGATGTGATGGGCGTTCCCTGGATTCGACAGAGTCCCTGACGTCAGGAGTTGCCAGCAATTGCAAGGGGGGCGTACTGGAAACACCAGGCTCGAATCCAGGAGCCTCATTGAGTGCTGAACCCTGTAGATTCATTAGCTCCTCTGTGGCCAACAGAGGGAGCAATTCGACACCAGCCGAATTTGGAGCTGGCGTGAGGGAAGCAAGAAGAGGCTGTGGGGAGTTCCGAATCCCAGCGATTCCCGGCATTATTGGCTGTGGAGGCTGCACTGAGGCGGGAGAAGATTTATCTTGTCTTGCCACTCCCTTAGTCCCCTGGGAGCCATCTGGAGATGTAATCACCAGATTGTAATGGGACAGATTGGCTAGAGTCTTTAGGCGTTTTAGCCTTCTTTTAGCCTGAGTTGTAGGATTGATGGCAAGTTGCTGAGGTACTTCAGGTACTCCATTCCCCGAGCTCAACGGCTTCTTATGGAGGGCTGATGGGTGAAGCGCCCTCTCATAGAGGGATGCTTTCAGCCTGGCTTGACGGTTCTTCCTTGCCTGAGGAGTAAATGCCACACATATCGGGCAGGATTGGGTGAGGTGACCTTCACCGAGGCAAGTCAAGCAGAGTGAATGTCCATCGGACTCAGGAATAGTACTAGGGCGCTGCATACATTTTTTAAAAGTAGTAGTTGCCATAGTATGTGATTTCCAATTCCAATAACAGTCCAGGGGTCAAAGAGCCAGAGAAACTACCTTATCCAGTCCAGGGGTCAGTACCGTAAGATCAATCAGATAGGATGACAGATGACAGAAGAAGCTCGCAATGCAGAAGGTTCTCTGATGCTGCCTTGGCGGCGGATCAAGAGGACTGAGGGCTAGCCCCACCCACGGGCTCTGTTTATACTCGAGGGAAAGGGTGGGTGGGGCTAAGTTAAAATCTTTGTTTTATATATTTCAGAAGGTTCCGAAGTGCTTCGCGCAGGCGCGGAAGTACAGATGTGTGATCCACAGTGACCATGAAAGAGAAGCCCTGGATATGACAGGTGGAGCTGGCAGGGAAGGCAAGGCTGGGATGGACGGCAGTGATGAAACATTCATAGCAGCTGAGGTGGGGTGACATTGCATGGGCTGACCAGCAGGGGGAGCCCAAGCCACACCAGGCTGAGTCAAGTCTGCTGAAGAGGTGGGAGGAGCAAAGAAAATATACTGCCCCTCTGGTGTGACGTGCCAGAAGCCAGAAGCCAGTGCTGATGTGGGAGGCTGCCCTGCCACATAGGGGAGGGAGAGTGCCGTGCCCGCTTGTGTCCCCTCTCCTCTCTGGTGGAAGAGGGGGAAGATGGGGAGACTCCCAATGCCGACCAGTACCGGCGGCGCGGTCCCGATCCGCTGCTTCCCTGGCACGATGGAGGCCTTGTGCGGGGGCGCTGCGCAGCCCTGCCCCCTGGGGAAACGAACGCCGACAGCGGGAGAAGACCAGCTGAGGCAGCTTCTCCGATACCAGGAGGTGCTTCATGGAGGCACTGCGCAGCCCCGTCCCCTTGGGGGGAGGAAAGGTGCGCCGACATCGGGAGGAGGCCAGCCGGGACCGAGGTTGCTTCTCCGACGCAGGGAGCTGCTAGGAGTCCTCCTTCAGGGGTGAGTTGAGGCATCACTGGAGTGGTGGATTCATCCACCAATGGGGTGCCCGGGCGGATGGGTGTCACCTGCGCGTGTGTGGCAGGCGCCCGCCATTTGTAAAGCGTGCAAGTTTGTTGCCAGCACAGGGGGCTGTGGAGTTGGAATCTGCACAGCAACAGGGACGGAAGGAGCGATTCCCGCCAAGGGAGCTCCACTTCCGTCCCTTCTCAGAGGGCTGGGCGCCATCTTTGCGACCATGAGCCCTTGTCGTTTTTGCCTTCTTCTTTGAAGGAGCCGCCATGTTGGATGGCCCCGATGGCGCAGGTTGGGCCTTCAGAGTGGCTGTAGCCTCCGTGAATTGGGGCGGAGGGGTGGAGGACATCAGAGTCCTTTCATAAAGAGCCACTTTCAGGCGGAGGGCTCTATTTTTTCCCGTTTGGGGGGTGAAAGCCATACAAATGGCACACCCTTGAGCCTGATGTCCTTCTCCCAAGCAAGCCAGGCACAGAGCATGGCTATCACTGGCAGGATATAGGTTGGGGCATGCTGGGCACTTCTTGAAGGAGGTCGTTGTAGCCATGTCGCCGGGTCCAGGGGGAGAGGCAAACTCACGGTCGTTCAAACGGTCCATATCAAGGGTTGTAGAAATCAGGTAGTCGTTTATGCAGTCCAAGTCTAGGAGTATAGAAGTCAGGATATTCCAAGGGCAGTCCGGTCAGTTAACGTAAATCAGTCCAAATATAGCCAAAAGGCAGAGCGAAGGTTCTAACTAGTGCACTGAAGCGCGGAAAGAGAGAATTGGAGGTTGAAGCCCCTCCCACTGGCTATTTATACTCGGGAGAGGTGGGCGGGACTTCAGCTGAGCTTGATTTTTTGTCTAGAAGGTTCTGAAATTCTATTGCGCAAGCGCAAGATATCTAATGTATGCATTCACAGTGACCACGAAAAGGCAATATATGTTTCCTGGTAGTTTTTGGTGGCCCCTCTGAAATCCCCTCATGACACCCCCCAGGGGTCCCAACCCCCAGGTTGAGAAACACTGAACTAGAGTCTCCTGGCTGAAATGTTAGATACTTCTCCCTATACCACCAGTCCCAACATCCCATAGCTGGTTGCCTTGGCAGTTCCAGTGGAATCATACTGCCACAATTATGCAGTGTGAAAGCAACCAAATACAGAGAACAGCAGCTAATTAGAGAATCATCCACATCTAAGAAAATTAAAACATTCCCTTGAGGTTTCTCAAAGCACTGGTGATCCAAGTATTTCACTGCTTGGACCTTTCAAGCCCTTTTGTATAACCTGACAGTGTGGTTCATCCTCTCTTTGTTTTCCTCACAGCCACCACTTAAATGAACATAATGAGAATAACAACAGGGGAAGTTAGTAGAAGAACTTCGGTGGTTTTCATTAAGAGTGCTCCCGGTTCTCTACCAATAGTTCAAATGCAGCAGTAAATACCATCTTTTGGGACACAGTCTCCAAAGAACAACTTCTCTAAGAGCATCGCTCAAAAAATCTAAGTGGTACTGTGTGCTTTCTTTTGCTTTAAAAAAAAAGACAAAAAATATGCTTCAAGTGGGTGACCCTTTCTAACAAATAGAACAACTGTTACCCAAGGAATGTAAAAATCTAGTGAGATAGCTAGAGAAAGGGAAGGAAGGAAGGGAAGGGAAGAAGAGAGAGGTCATGCAGGTGCAGAGTGCAAAACGCAAAACGGAGAAAGAGATCACCAATAGGCCCAAGCTAAAGGTTGTTATGCGCCCCCCACCCCGTATTTAGAGTTAATGAGAACCATGATAACCAGCACTTGAAGCACAGCATGATAATCCTTGCAGTAGCCCAGGATAAATGGCAACACAACAACAACAACAACAACAACGGGAAGACGTCACAGAAGACGTTGCAAAGGTATGGAGATGTTTGTTCTTAGTGATGGAAGCAGCAAGTGGAGAATCTGGGATGTATGGACACCACCATGGCACACACTCCAGTGAGATCCATGTGTTTCTTCTCCCAAGACAGAGGAGGAAAAGATGAAATCAAGGTACTCCTTTGGAGACCTACCTAGAGTGGCTCTTCTAAAGTTCAGAAAGGTTGCGTTTTTTGGTCCCAAAAAAGCCCCATAGCATTGAAGCCTGACTTGGATCCCGCAGGACACTTGAGCACAGCAAGGGGGGCTCCAGTGTGTCAAGAGTTGGCCACCAAGTGCTCAAGCAACTGCAGAACCCCTCACTGGGTCAAAGAATGGGAGTATGAAAACATAATAATAGGGATCCTAACAGACTCACCAGAACTGTGCAAGTAGAGGGGCAGAGCTTGTCAGAAGTAACTTTTTAAAACTACAATATCCCCTACTATCATTAGGGGATTTTGGGAGTTGTCACCTCAAGGCACACACATACACAAAAGTGAATTGTGTCGACTGAGTGTATTCCCATGTATTTGGTTGGTTTTACATCCCTTTTGCTCTGAAAGGAAAATGTTGGATGACATGGAGAAGCAAAGAAAATTCTCCAAGAAACCAGGAGCACTAGGGACTTGTTTACAAAGAAACAAAACACCTGAGATGCTTAGGAGAAGAAAAGCACACACACAACTCTGGGGTATACAAAATTTATAGTAAGAGCCTTAACCTCTGACACCTCATACTTGAGTACCATCTACATGGCCATATAATTCAGTATCAAAATGCAGTTGAACTGCATTATATGACAGTGTAGAGGTCTTAGTGGGCCAGGAAAAATTAGGGCTAAAATTTATATTTCACTGACAGATTAAAAAAGCCGATCTGATTAAAACCAAGCAACGGGTTTTTACTCTAAAGAGGATTATATTTCCCACATCTCGCTATAGAAACTGCAAGTGGCAAGTGCTCTCTTAAAAGAGGCATTCTTTCTTTGGGAGCAAAAGGGGCATGCCTGTCAATGCAAGTGGGTGCCTGATGCTTTTCACGAAGCTTCCCAAAATGAAAGGAGAAATGTACCAGGGCTGCATTTCTGATATGCACACATTTAATCAACATGATTTTTAAAAATACACTGTTTCTGATTGGGTGGCCACCTTGATAAATATTAATTTCAAGCCTTCTTTCTTCTTAGAGACCCTTCATACCTTTTCTATCATGAAAGACTCTCCTTGTGCAGTTCCACAAAGATTCTAAAACAAAGCTGCCAGGACAAAAACTTTATGATCAGTATTAGTTGCTGATGTTCCATATGCTTTCTCTCCCTCAAATCCAGCTGGGGTCGCATGTCCCTCCAGGTGTTTTCGGACTGCAACTCCGAGCATCCCTAGCTAGCCCAACCCAAGGTGAAATGTCTTAGGAACTGCAATCCAAATCACATCCGCATACCCATATGATCTCCCCCTCCCCAACTTCAAGCATAGGGAGGCAGCTCTTCTCAGCAGAGACAATGAAATAACATTAATGAGCCAGTTGTTTATGTGTATTGCAAGTTTCTGTAGGGATACAACACTTGTGATAACAACCACAGATAGCATCAATTTCAAGGTTGAAAAGAGGAGGCCAGTGCTGAAGTTACTTAGTGAAATGTAAACCATACTAATGTGTACATATATACATTTCATCAATATCCCAGCAATTCACAGCCTTAGTCACGCTGGGAAATCTCATCTTGCTTGCATAGTGGGAAAAGAGAGATTCTCAAACTGAAATATGGACTTTCATGGATCAAAAGACCTATTTAACAGTGGTTTTCGACAGGTTTTAGTGGGACACTACTTGTAAGAACTTTATATAGTAATCCAACTTGATATTTAAGTCTGGGAGGGTCTCAAGTACATTGGGAACCTATTTCACACAAGACAGAATGAAATGAATGGGACATAGCCCATTAAATTGAATTGATCTGTACTCTTCCCTGCTTGATGGTACTGAAAAGGAATCATCAAACCACTTCCTCTCAATAGCTCCAGATAGAAAGACCACCCAGATTCTTCCCTTGCCACACAAAAAAAATCAAGAAATTCCAATAATGAAGCAAGTACCTTAAAGTGATACTGGGCAAGCTTTAAAAATGCAAGATAACAAGAACCACATGTTAGAAACATGGAAGAGAAAGGTGAAATACAGTAAAGGAAGAACGAAATTTGCACTGAAGTGAATTCTGTTGTTGTCAAAAGGAAAAGAAAAATAAGATTAAATACTGCTGAGTATTTTACAAAACAAAGAAACTGAAACAAAAAAAAGCAAGACACTGAGGGAACAAAAGGCAGCCAAAAATATGTACAACCACTTTGTTGGAGAAAAAAAAGTTATTTATTGTAACGGGGATAGACTTTCTTTAGTCTTACCATTAAAGACACACAGATATAGCAAAGGAAGCAAGGGTAGGAAAGGGAAGAGAGAGGAGTGAAATGAGTATTGAGAAATTAGCGCAGGCTCAGAGACAAGTCAGACAGTTAGCAAATCCACAATGGGCCTAATGAGCGGAAGTATCAACAAGACCCCTTTTTCATTAGAATCTCTCTAATACCTACTTCTTTATTTAATAAAAACTGTTGGGAGGGCAGAAATAAAAAGCATTCTTATGGGCGGAAGGATGATAGGGAAAACGGCTCAAATCCTGGCCACTCCACCCTGCTTTTTTGATCCAAAAGGAAAAGTCTTGCTAGGCCTCAAATGACAACATTGGGAATCTTTTTGGCCAAGTCTCTGTTTGGCTTAACTGTCTGATTTGCTACCATACAAAAATGTAATGACTGGCTGATTAAAAAGGTGGCATCAACAAGTTAAACAGAGAATGTTTCTTGTTCTCGGCTTTACAAGTTTAGAAGCACCACGTTTTGAAGCATTTGGAAGCTGGTCTGCAGGAGGGCTGGGGCATTTGTCAGATCCTTAAGTGAACACTTCAGAGCCAGCTAAAAACGGCACTAAACTATCTGAGTGTGAAATGTGGAGAAGAGCGGGGAACATCTAACTGTGTAACAGGACTGCACGTGCTTGGTTCAGCAATGTACAATGCTTCTTAAGGGCAAGCATTTCCACACACAGTTTAGTGATGAGACGGATGCAACTGTTTGCATGTATTTAATATTCCACATGCAAAGACACTCTGTATGGTGGAAGTATGCAATCCTAAGCATTATTTCAATGATAGTGAGTGTCAGGGGCCAAACGGTGTCCCCAGGGATGTTTTCTCATCTCCCTGCCCCCCATGTACCTGTGCACACTACCCTACGCACATGCACACACACTTACCTCTTTTTCATCTCTAATAACTGGTTATTGAGGACAGATCTTTCTTCATCCAGCTGAAAGACAAAAAGAAATCCATGTTTACCAGGCAGGCTAAGAACGGAAGTGACTGGCTAGTTTGGAGCCTTTTGCCTAATTGGGAGAGGGGCCATGGCAAAGTATCCTCTTTCCAGCAGGCAAATTGAAAGACGTCTTCAACTCCTTCAGTATGTTTATTTGCCATATGTATTCAACACGCAATCGACTGTAGTGTGCACCTCAAAGTTGGGAAGCCATGCCACTCCATCCATGATGGAAGGGCGCAGGCGGGTTTCTGTGCATGATTCTAATGCACCATCAAATCTAATGCACACTTCCACTTTTGGCTAATTTAACCTAAAAAGGTGAGCATTAAAATATGGTACACTGGTTATTCTTAGCAAGGAATATTTTGAGAAAGGAATTAGATGAATCCTGCCCTCTGTACCTCCTCCCCAAATACACACACCTCACAGTCCTTCCCATAAATTCATTTGAGTTGGCTACAGAGTATTATAGTCTCCTCATATGATCCCACTCCACCCTGTCCTCCATGCTTCCTCCTGGCTCTTAGCATTCAGCTCCTAATAAGCTGCTGCTATTCACTTAAATAGAGTGACAAAAAACTCTATTTAAGTCCTAGAACAGCCATCAAATTGTGCTGAAAATGTGCTGGAAGTCAAAAATAGGTTTTGCCCTGACAGCACGGAGCACAGGGCTGCTTTAGAGGACAGGGCATGCCTCCCTCCTCCATGCAGATGGTGGCACACGTTCTTGTTCTCAAATTTAATGTTTGCCATATAGGCCAGAGAAACAAAAATGGAAAAAATGTAGTGGGGAAACATTAATTCTCAAGCCCTTAAGAGAGAAAGCAACAGTTGAGTTTTCAGCTCTGATTTATTGAGAGAGGGGATCCTTCTTTCTTCGATGTACATTTTGACTGGACCTCTTATTTACATTCGGAAGAATCATTTTTACTTCTGTGTTGCCTTTTTTCCTGGATGGAATGCCACCTTCTGTCTAAGTCCAAAGGCACCCTTTGCAATGCTTTACAGAAAACCAGAAAAAGAAAAACAAACCTTCAGGAACATAGTTAATTCCTGTTAAATTGCTATCATGGAACAGTGGAAAGGTATGATCCTGCCACATGGACAGTAAAATGTATTGGAGAAATAGGAAGTTTCAGGGCCATGTTTTCTAAAGTTTGGTGCCTCTATAGCACGGGTCCTCAAACTACGGCCCATGGGCCACACGCAGTACACCGAGGAGGAGGCCTCCTTCTCAGTGGATTCAGTCTTGGCTTTCCTTACGTTCTTCCTGTCTCCCCCTCATGCTCTTTCTCTCTCCCCATTTCAGTCTTTCCCCCTTTCCCCTTTTCCTTTCTCCCTCCTCTCTTTCTCCCTCTCATTTCTCTCCCTTTCTCTTCTTTTTATATTCCCTTCTTCTTCTTCTTCTTCTTCTTCTTCTTCTGCCTCGGAGGTGGAGTTCGTCCCCTCCCCTCGCCCAGCATTGCCTTCCTGAGCCTCCTGTGTGAGTGGTTCTTTTGCCACCAGAACTTTCACGTGGCCAAACTGGGCCAGAAGCTGGCGCAGCAGCATTCACTGGAGCCCGTAGTGTGCGACCCCACTTTCCTGCATGACCAGGGCCCATTTGGGTGGGTGCGACATGGACCAGACCCTCCTCATCCGGATCTTTTTCCACGGGTGAGCTGCCCCCGGCAGCCCAGCATCCACACCCAGGGAAGCAGGGACTCTTTATCCAGGCTGGCTTTTCAAAGGAAGTGAGGGGCTGCAGGGCTTTTTAGCTTAGGATGTGTTTTGATAGTTTCCATTGAATGTTTAAAGCAGGAATGGACAAACTTTAGCCCTCTGGGTGTTTTGGACTTCAACTCCCACTACCGGCCAGGGGCAGTCCGACCTGTCAGCACTCCCGTGGGTTGGAGGACACACCTATTTAAAAAATCTTAGCTTAAAAATGGTAACCCTGGCTCTTATGTGCTTGGGAAAGCTAGAGGCAGAGGGGCATGATTATACCCCATAGCCTTCTCCCAGGCGTGCCCATCCATATAAGGCATCAGTCCCTCATACAAAGAACACACAATAAAGACAGCAATTAGTAACATACCAGAAACACAAAGCAGAAACAAGGTGTATGCCGTAGTGAAGCAAAAACAGAAAATAAACATAGTCCAAAAATGCTAGTCAAATAAAAATGAGAGAAAGATTCCCTAACTGCTGCGAGAGCGGCGGATGAAAGGAACTAAGGCAGTAGCCTCACCCATTGGCTATATATACCCTCAAGGGGAGAGTGGGCAGGGCTACCACTTAAAAGTGTCTAATAAGATTTCTCAAAGATTCCGAACAAATACCATACGTGTGATTCACAGGGACCACGATGGGAAATCTAAGTATGTGTATGTTCCATGTGTTGTGAGTGCAGAATTTGGAGGTCAGTGGTGGTTTAGAGTCACAAGAAGAGGTGGGTAATAAATTTATTATCATTATTATTATAAACCCACTCTCACCCTGAGATAGCATGCTCTCTTCTCCCCTTTCTTAGTCCACATGATGTTAGATGAGCCACAGCTTATTGTCATCAGAAATATGAAGGATGATTAATCAAACTGCGATGAGTGAAAACAAACCAGGATAATAGTCTATAGCTTGAGGTTGTCTTGTTTCGATGAACCACAGTTTCTTCAGGTTTGGATTACCTATCTTCTGAACTTCTCCTTCAAAAGTGGAGAAGGTTAGGCTTGTTTTCATAATGCTGAACTGTCATTTAGTGTGACATCTGCAGATGCCCATCAATCACTTTTGAGGTGTTGTGGACACTATGAAGTCTAAACCGACCCCAAGGGTTTCTTTAGAATATATCCATAATCTGCTCAACTGTTGAGCCAGGATATACGTATCTTTCCCAGTCTAATAGTTCGTCACCACTAACTCAAGGAAACATGGGTTGCTTACCTGTAACCATGGTTCCTTGAGTGGTCACCTGTGAATGCATACATTAGATACCTTGCGCCTGCGCAATAGAATTTCGGAACCTTCTAGACAAATTTCTAAGCTCAGCTAGACGCCCATATAGCATAGTAGCCAGTGGGAGGGCTTCAGCCTCCAATTCTCTCTTGAACGCGTATAGCATTTAGAGAAAACGGAGGCATGACAAGGGGAGGACGGGTGGGCATGTATGCATTCACAGGTGACCACTCAAGGAACCATGGTTACAGGTAAGCAACCCATGTTTGCCTTTTTGTGGTCACTGTGAATGCATACATTAGATAGATTAGCGAGCTACTGACCTTGGCAGGCGGGCGTCATGCCACCGCAGAGAAGAGGACTGCCCTCCCAAAAGCCGCGTCTCTCTTGGAGGCGACATCCAGCTTGTAGTGAGAGACAAAGGTGAGCGGCGAAGACCGCACGACACACCGCATCCAGAGAAACGCCCCTCATGAAGGCCACCGATGTTGCCATTGACCTCGTGGAATGGCCCTTCAGTTGCTTAGGAGGGTCTTTCCCAGCCATCTGGTACGCCAATCGAATTGTCAAGACGATCCAGGATGAAAGACGCTGGGAAGACACAGGAAGGCCACTGGCATCCTTCCTGTACTTTACGAATAATCTTGGGGACTTCCTGATAGGAGCAGTCCTATCGACATAAAAGGCCAAAGCCCTACGTACATCAAGGAGATGCAAAAACTTCTCCAGAGATGAGGATGGATTTTGAAAGAACGCTGGTAAAGTTAGTTCTTGTGAGGTATGAAAACGGGACACGACCTTAGGGAGGAAGGCGATGTCCGTGCGTAAAATCACTTTATCTTTATGAAAGTTCAGGTATGGGGCATCAGACCTCAGGGCGCAAAGTTCGCTAGAACGTCTGGCTGAGGTGATGGCGACTAGAAATGCTGTCTTCCATGACAGGTAGGATAAATCCACTGTCGCAAGTGGCTCAAAGGGAGGCCTAGTCAAAGCGGAAAGCACTAGGTCCAAACTCCAACTGGGAGTAACTGGGGCCACCGGTGGATTACTCTTAAGTAGTCCTTTAAGGAAAAGTTTTACCATCGGGTCAACAAAACAGGAAGGGAGGCCAGCCTTCCGACGGAACCAAGACAAAGCCGCCAGGTAACATTTGATGGAAGAATGCGACAGTCCCTTTTGGGACAAGGACATTAAGAAGTCCAAAATGAAAGAAGTAGGAGCCTGCAAGGAATCAATCCCTTTTGAGGAAGCAAAATCAGCAAAGCGGGACCATTTGTAGAGGTAAGACCTCTTAGTAGATGTCTTATGTGCCGCTTCAACAATTGCCAAAACAGGGGCCGACAGGGAAGAGAGGGAGGTTACTCTGCGGGTAGAATCCGCCAAGCTGTCAACTTCAGCTTGTGGACCTCCGGGTAGAATACTCGATCCCCTTGCGACGACAGCAGGTCTGCCCTGTTCTGCAGAGGGATGAATACACCCCTGGATAGTTGTAGAAGGAGCGGGAACCACTGCTGACGCGGCCACCACGGGGCGATCACGATGCAGTGAGACCTGTCCTTGTGGAGCTTGGCCACTACTCTCAGCAGAAGGGGGAAAGGTGGGAACGCATACAGGGGGCAAAGGTTCCACGGAATGAGGAAAGCATCCCCTAGGCACCCCTGGGAGAGGTTCTTGCAGGCTCTGGAGCAGAACAGTTGGCACTTGGAGTTCTCCTTGGTGGCAAACAGGTCCACTTTGGGAACCCCCCAGGCCTGGAACAGACGTGTCTCCTCGTGGTGCAGGGACCAGTCGTGGTGAGCCAACGGAGACCTGCTCAAGGCGTCTGCTAAGACATTCTCCTCCCCTGGGAGATAGAGGGCCACCAAGTGTATCTGCCTGGCAATGCACCATTCCCAAATCTCCATGGAAATGTGGAGAAGGGTGTGGGAGTGTGTGCCCCCCTGCTTGTTCAGGTAGTACATGGTGGTGGTGTTGTCCGTCACCACCTGTACTACCTTCCCCGTGAGGACTCTCTCGAAGGAAAGCAACGCGTTTCTCACGGCCAGGAGCTCCAAGGCGTTTATGTGTAGGGAACATTCCTGTTGGTTCCACGTGCCGCTGGCTACTATGTCCTCGGTGTGTGCCCCCCAGCCCGTCATTGACGAATCTGTGGTGGCCGTCAAGGACGGGGAGGGGGGGTAAAAGGGAAGACCCACACACACATTTCCCGGATCCATCCACCAGCGGAGGCTGTGTTTGACCTGTGGTGGCATAGATAACCGGATAGAAGGGCTGTCCCGGGTGGGACGGAAAACAGACAGGAGCCAGGACTGTAAAGGCCGGAGTCGCAGTCTGGCGTACGGTGTCACGGCTGTTGTTGAGGCCATATGTCCCAGTATGACCTGCACCTGACGAGCTCTGATGGAGTCTGTGTGGAGAGCGTCGTGGAGCAGGGTCTGCAATACCGTGAAACGGTTGCTGGGAAGAAAGGCCCTTTGCTGGGAATCCAGGAGTGCCCGATGAATTGGATTCTCCTGGTGGGGGTCAGGTGCGACTTGTCCCTGTTGACCACTAGCCCTAAATACTGGAGGATGACAGTGTGGTGAGTACATTCTCCTGGCGGGGGAACATCCCAAAATCAGCCAGTCATCAATATTGTACACCCGATCCGCCTAGTTGACCACCAGCCATACCGTGAACAGACTGGTGCTGTGCTTAAACCAAAAGGGAGAACGTTGAACCAGAAACATTCTCCTGCGAGAAACCTGCGATGGTGGGGCACTATTGACACATGAAAATATGCATCCTTCAAAACAGTCAAACCAAATGTTTTTATTCAGTAGAGGAAGTAAGGAGGACAGTGAAATCATCCTGAACTTTTTTGATGGTACAAACTCATTGACCCCTCTTAAATCTAAGATTGGGCGAAAGCCTCCACCTTTCTTAGAAACAACGAAGTACCGTGAGAAGAAACATAAAGAGTGCATGTCAGGGGGGACCCGGGATATAGCCCCTTTTTGTAGAAGGGCAGCAATTTCGTCCATCAGGATTTGTGACTTAGGAGTCGGTCTAACATGCCCTACAGGAGGCATGTCTGCAAATTCGATAGAATAACCCTCCCTAACAATTCTCAACACCCACGAGTCACTGGTAATCTCTGTCCAAGCCTTGTAGAAGTGACTCAGTCTATCCCCAAACATTGGGGACGTGACAGTAACAGGTGGGGACAACCCAAACACAGGCTCTGCCAACGGGGCAAGAGGCCTAACGGGGCATGGTCGTACGTCCACAACAGAGAGGAAGTTCGTGGCGTCAAAAACGCCGCTTGGAGGCGCCCTGAGATTTGGGGCCTCCCTGGAAGGGCTGCTGCCTTGGCTTCTGGTTGTAAGGCCGCTTCCGTTGGTACTGGGGTTTATTAAAGGACCAGTTACGGTATCTGGAGCCCCCCGAAAAGGAATTTCCGTAGTTCCCATAGCTCTTACGGTAGGGGCCCGTGGAAGCCTGCCATCTCTGTTTTGGCTGGTGCGTGGGTTGCGACGGGTATCCGAAGTCGTGGGCTGCCGTCCTGGCTTCCTGTTTTTCTTTCAGCTCCGTTTTGGTTCCCAGGTTGAAAACACCATCATGGTGCATGGGAAGGTCCTCTGCGAGGGCCTTCCCCTCCTCCGATAGTGTGGAGGAGCGCAGCCAGGCATGACGGCGAATACATGTAGAGGTGGCAAACAGTCTGCCGGACGTGTCTGCCAGGTGTTTGGCCATGTCCTTTTGTAGTTTCGAGAGAGCTAGGGTCTCCACCTGGAAGGTCTTAGCAGGGTGACTTTCGGATGGAAGCAGTTCTGTCAATATAAAATGCCAATGCCCTTCGAACGTCGAGAAGGTGTAGGCTTATCTCCCCCGGCGTGGTAGGGTTTTGGAATAAGGAGGGTAGTGCTAACTACTCCGACGTGCGGAATCTAGACACAACCTTAGGGAGAAAGGAAACGTCCGTCCTTAAGACCACTTTGTCCTTATGGAACTTGGTGTAAGGAGGATCGGCCCTCAGTGCGCACAGTTCACTTGCGCGTCTGGCCAACGTGACTGCAACTAGAAACAGTCTTCCATGATAAAAAGGAAAAATCAACTGATTGTAGCGGCTCAAACGGCGGTCTGGTCAGTTCCGCTAGAACTAAGTCAAGGCTCCATGAGGGAGTAACGGGAGCAACTGGTGGGTTAGTGTTCAAGAACCCTCTTAGAAAAAGCTTAACCATCAGGTCCTCAAAACAAGATGGAAGACCCGATCTTCTGCGGTGCCATGATATGGCAGCCAGGTAGCACTTTAAGGAAGAGTGTGAAAGACCCTTCTCTGAGAGGGAAAACAAAAAGTCTAATACTACTGAGGTAGGAACCTTCAGGGGGTCCAGCCCCTTGGGTGAAAGGAATTTCAAAAAGCGGTTCCATTTATAGGCATAGGCCCGTTTGGTGGCAGGCTTGTGAGCCATCTTCACAATGGCTAACACGGGCGTTGAGAGGTCTGCCAAAGCTGTCACTCGGGAGGGAGGACCCTCCAGGCTGTGAGTCGCAGCTTGTGTACCTCCGGGTACAATACTTGGCCCTGCTGAGCCAGGAGCAGATCGACTCTGTTCGGTAGTGGGACGAACATTCCCCTGGACATCTCCAGCAGAATGGAAAACCACTGCTGCCGGGGCCACCATGGGGCGATGAGGATGCACCTCGCCGCCTCCCTGCGGAGCTTTGCCACTACTCTGAGGAGAAGAGGGAAAGGAGGGAATGCATACAGCAGGTGATTGTCTCAAGGGAGGAGGAATGCATCGCCCCTGCACCCTTGAGCGGGGTTTGCGTGCGTTCGCGAGCAAAAGGTCTCGCACTTGGTGTTTTCCCTGGTGGCAAACAGGTCTATCAACGGGACGCCCCATGCTCGAAAGAGCCGATCCACCTCTCCCTGGTTCAATGACCACTCGTGGTGTGATAGAGGGGCCCGACTCAGTGCATCCGCCAGCACATTCTGCTCCCCTGGGAGGTGCAATGCCATGAGGTACTGTATATGTTTCGTGTGATACACCATTCCCAGATGTTGAGGGTGATGTCTAACAGGGTTCTGGAGTGAGTACCTCCCTGTTTGTTTAAGTAGTGTCGTCCGTAACGACCTGTACTACCTTCCCCTCGACCACCCTCTCGAATGAGAGTAAGGCCTTGCGGACCGCCAGCAGCTCCAATGCATTAATGTGTAGGGAGTGCTCCCGGTGGTCCCACACCCCTTGAGTCACTAGGCTGCCGGAGTGTGCCCCCCAGCCCGTCATTGACGAGTCTGTGGTGATGGTCACCGATGCAGTCGGAGGGTCGAAGGGGATCCCCGCGCACACATTGGACGGGTCCAACCACCACTGGAGGGAATACTTGACCGGTTGAGGGAGGGACAAGACCATAGAAGGGCTGTCCACCCGCGGCCTGAAGACACTCAGAAACCACGACTGTAGGGGCCAAGGGCGCAGTCTGGCGAACGGTGTTACCGCAGTTGTGGAAGCCATGTGGCCCAAGATAACCTGGACCTGGTCGGCCTGAATGGTCGGGGTGTGGATGGCCTGCAGCAGTAGGGAACAAAGAGCCAGGAATCTGTCCTCGGGGAGGTAAGCCTTGCCCTCTATGGAGTCCAGGACCACCCCTATAAACTGGATCCGCCGTGTGGGTGTTAGGTGGGACTTGAAACCTCCTATGGGAGGGGGAAATCCCGATGTGGAAGTAGGCACCCCGGAGGTCCACTGTGGCGAACCACATACCCTGGCTCAATAAGGGAAGAATAGAGGACAGGGTGACCATCCTAAACTTTTTGGGGACAATGAACTCATTTACTCCTCGTAAGTCGAGTATAGGCCGAAACGCGCCATCTCGCTTAGATACCACAAAATACCTGGAGAAAAAACAGGTCTCAAACAGATAAGATGCAACTGGGGATATGGCCCCTTTCTTTAATAATGATTCAATTTCCTCACACAGAACAGGTGAAGGAACTGTCGCCTTGATCTGGCCCACAGGCGGTAGCCACTCTGAACAATGCTCAACACCCACGAGTCTTGGGTAATGGTTGCCCAAACAGAGTAAAAACAATGTAACCTGTCCCCAAACCAACAATTGTCCAACGGGACTGGAGACTCTAAACATGGACTCGGGGTTTGAACAGGGACCCCGTCCTCCATGGAGGACCCAGAGTCATCGGAGGGACCCTCTGCGCTGAGGACGTCAAAGACGCCACTTTGAGGCGGGTTGAGACTTGGGCCCGCTTTGGTAAGGTTGCTGACGGGGCTTGTTAAAATAAGGCTGCCTCCGACCCCCCCTGGTAGCGGTTGCCAAACCAGGATTGGTTCCTGCCGCCTCCTCGGGAGTAGCCCCCAAAGCCCTTACGTGAGGAGTTCGTGGACGGCTGCCATCTCTGTTCGGTTGCTGCGAAGACTGCGTCGGAAATCTGAAGCGATGAGCCGCCTGGCACGTCTGGTGCTTGTCTTTGAGGTCAGCATCCGTGCCAGGGTTGAAGATCCCATCCCGGTGCATCGGGAGATCCTCCACCAGAGCTTTACCCTCATCCGAGAGTGTTGAGGACCTCAGCCAGGCATAGCGGCGCATTGCCGTCGCATTAGCGAACAGCCTCCCCGCAAACTCGGGCATGTACTTAGCCAAGTCCTTCTGGAACTTGGCAAGCTGCATGGCCTCCACCTGGAAGGCCTTGGAGAACCTCTGCTCCCCAGGGGGAAGTAGATCCAGGAAGGGCAGCACCTTGTTCCAGAGATACTTCTGGTAACTGCCCATGTGTGATGCATAGTGCGCCATGCGGGCAAAAATGCTGGCAGACAAGTGGGCCCTCCTTGTCCAGTGAGGCTATGGTGGCACCTTTGCCCCGTTTGGTTTTAGCCATGTCCACCACGACCGTATTCGGCTTTTGAGGACGCAGCATCCACTCGGCCGAGGACAGATCAACCCTGTAAAGGGCCTCTGCCTTCCTGGGAATGGGCTGGACTGAGTAAGGTGGTGCGTCTGGCACCTCCGTCAGCTTGAGTAAAAACGGCGAGGGTGGAACGGATGAAGACAACGATGCTCCCTGTTTCTCTGGGGTCCAGCTGGGATCTTGGACAGCGTCTGAGGCTTTGGAGGGAGGGAGATCAAGGGACGTCACCATACGCCCCCTCGTTGCCACGGACTTAGCAAAGTCTGATGGTACCCGAGGCTCCCTATCTGCATCCCTTATCTCTCCTTCCTCCTCTTGGTCTGTGTCAGACGATGCCATGTCTGCCTGGGCTGCTAAAGCAGATGCAGTTCCGTATGTAGCCGGTAGAGGGGGCCTGTGAGCCATCACCGGCATGGAAGGGATGACAGCAGGAGCAGCCTGGGCCGGTATGGGGGCTGATGCAGGGGGTTGCGACCCCGACACCGTGGGGAGAGGAGGGGGCGCAGCATAGGTGACTGCAGGTGCCCATTGAGCCCCAGTTGGTGGTGCAGCAGGGGCAAAGTACATCAGATGCCCCTGTTGGTTCACTTGCCAGAAGCCCTGATCTGCTACAGGCAGTGGGGAAGCTTGCATGGCCTGCAGACTGAAAGGGGCTGGAGGAGCAGCCGGTAAGGGAGGGTGCACGCCAGCTGGCTGGGGACCCTGCATGGAGAACGCCGGTATGGTGGGCCCTCGGTAATTGTGCCGCACGTCTGCCAGGATCGGTGTCGGGATCGGAGCGGTCCCCGCGTCGCCAGGGACGAATCCTTGCCGATCGCGCCTCCCCCTCGCTCTCTCCGAGTCACGGGAGGAGGAAGAGGGGGGAGGTGGACAATTTAGAGGAGGAGCGGCGGCGCGCAGCGTGGCCTCAAGAAGGGGCCAGCGCACGGCGCTTCCTGCTTCCATCCCCCATATGGGAGGGGGTGGAGCCCTTGATGCGGGCGGCCCCTGAGGGGGCGGGGCCACTCCAAGACCCAAGGCCCCGGCGTCGGCTGTAGGCTCCTGCTCCTCCACTGGGGAGAGCACGGGCATGGCCAGGGACGGCCTCTCGTCCTCGAGAAGCGTCCCTATGCGGGCTGGGCGCTCCTGAGCCTGCGCAACTGGTGCGCTCACGGCCGCCATATTGGATGGTTGGAATGCTGCCGGAGATGGTGCGCTTGCAGCCGCCATTTCTAACGGCTACAGCGTCACTGGTGATGAAGCCGGGATCATCATGGCGGCCGTTCCCGCCAAAACGGCCGCCTCAGCAGAGGGTAAGGACGACTGGGCGCCATCTTTGCTGCTTGTCCCCTTAGCCTTCTTTGCTCTTTTCTTTTGAGAGGCCGCCAATTTCTGGGCCGTTTTTGGCATGGCTGGGTCCTCTTGGATGGCAGTTAGCTCAGAGAATTTGTGGGAGGGGGGGCTCCCAGCTTGAATATGTTTTCATAAAGGGCGGCCTTGAGGCGCACAGCCCTATTTTTCCTCGTCTGGGAGGAAAATTTTTTGCAGATGGGGCAGTCGTGGGCCAAGTGGCCTTCACCCAGGCAGGCCAGGCACGCCTCATGGCCATCAATGTCCGGGTAGAGATTTGGGCACGATGGGCACCTCTTAAAACCCGTAGTGGACATGGCTGTTAGATTGGTCGTTAGAGTAATCCGAAGGTCAGGAGTGGAGAAGAACTCACAGCGTGAAGACGATCCGAGTCAGGAGTGGAGAGTGTAGAATAGTCGTTCAGTCCAATGGTCAGTTAAGGGTAATTAATCAGTCCAGAGCAAAAAAGCTCAGAATGCTAGCCACAAAGGCAGGAAGGTTCTCTCTGTCTGCTTTCTTTCGAGTGCAGAAAGAGAGGACTGAAGGGTGAAGCCCCTCCCACTGGCTATATATGCGGTGGGGGAGTGAGGGGCGGGGCTTCAGTGGGCTATTAAGATATCTTGCTAGAAGGTTCCGAAGTTTGTCTGCGCAAGTGCAACTATCACATGTATGCATTCACAGTTGACCACGAAAAGGCAACCAGTAGACTTTGTCTAGTTAATAACAACTATACATCTCTTCCTGCTTCTTAAACCTCACCATAAGCACAATGACATACGGCACTCCAATTCAAAATCTCTCTCAGAGTTCCTTAGTGCCTTCTTTCAAATATGCATAACACACTGAGTGTTAGCTGTGTGGATGTTGAACAAGTACTGTTCTCCAATGGGAATCTGAGTCAGAAATTTGGGGAATTAAACTTGTAGCCATTCTTTAAACTGTTAGTATTGACCTTCCACTGACATCAGTGAAGGTCAGGGGCAGACCGAGCTCTCCCGGGGAGGTACGCAAGGTCATTTTGGCGCCGCTCCCCGCTGGCTCCCGCGCATGCACAGAGCTTTTCTGTGCGTGTGCGGGCCTCTGCGCGTGCGCGCTGGCTCCCAAGCGCGTCTCCAGGTGGGGCGCGCTTGGAAGGCAGTGCGCATGCGCGGAGGTTCGCGTGTGCGCGGAGGGATCTCCGCGCATGCGTAGAAGCTCCTTCAGGCGCCGTAGCGCCTGTAGAAACTTCTGCGCACGCGCGAAAAATCTTCACGCATGCGCAGTGCGGTAGGAGCGCCCCTGGTGCCGGAGTCCTGGCCAACGCGGCAGTGCGGCGCCCCAAAAAAGGTGGCGACGCCCCCCAAGAAGACGTCGCTCTACGTGGCTGCGTTGTCCGCCTTATGGATGCACCGGCCCTGGTGAAGGTCTCTTTCCACCAAACTCTCTTCAGTCAAGATTTGCCCTTGGTTTTACAACTCTTGCCTTGTCAGTAATATTCAAGTCCTTTAAAACCAAAAAGCCATAAATGTGGCAGGAGTTGCCTTTGGCCAGTGGCAGTTATTTAGGAAAGTTGACAGACCCCCAAAAACTTAATCTGACTGGTGGTTCAGTTCTTGCTGCTGTCCCCCTGCTGCTAGCTTTATTGCTTTTTGAGTATGTGTATCCCAAAAGGGGAATCCCTTAAACCAAAGGCATGTGTTACAATACTTCTCCTTCGTGCCACCTCATCCATCTGCCTGTCTCTCCTCCCCGCTCCCTGCCATCTTGGTCTCGAAAAACTCACTCCATGGAAACTCCACCTCTGTTGAACCAAAGGGAAAGGACGTACCTTCTGATGACTCGTGACTTCCCCTTTGCCAAGCTCCTCAGCAAGTTTAATGTTCTCCTCTTGCAAGGCTGCAAATTGCTGGGACTTCTCAGCATCTGCCAGTTTTAGCGCTTCCCTGGGAGGACAAGGAACACATGGTTTCCATAGGAACAAGAAGGGCAAGGAGGGGGAAAAAACGGTGGGAGAGAAATCAGCTTTGCAGATTATATAAAAAAATTGTCACGTGTGTAATGAGATTTTTAATAAGGAGGCAGCCCATATCCCAAATGCCCTCCTTGCCCATTGTTATTGATCGTCGAAAGCAGACCAACAGATGTTAGCATGACATTGCGCCTTTTTATTTTTTTAACCACCCTCTGTCCTAATTGAGGGTTTTTTTCAATAAAAAAATAGACTGTAAATAGAGCCGTAAGGGGGCTGGGTTACACATAATTATATTTAGAGTTTTCTCTTATTATTGGTTTATGTGGAGTGTGTGCCTGGTCAGACACTGGCATATTCTCTTCTCCACTGCCCTCCTGAAATAGAGCAATTCTCAGGAACTGAAAGAACAATAACTATAAGATGAACTGTATGGACTTTCATGAACTCTAGTTGGACCATTCATTGGACTTTATGTGCTTTTGATTGATGGGAATTTTCCCTGATTGAACTTGTATTACACGAGCGTCACTTAAGTTATGCGTTGGGTCCGTGAGTATAATTCTTCAAACATAAAATACTATTTGATTTCGAATGAACTTTACTGTTTGACTGATTGACTGTACTACTATTTGGTCTATTATATCTTTGTATTCTGTGGTAGTAACAGTACTTGCCTATTTGCTTGTGAGATATTTGGCAAGGGCCACAGATGCAGGTGCCAGATGTTAAAAAACCAACTGGATGCCTTGGAGGACAAGATGTGAATATCTATTGCATGCTTTCTTTGCACATATGGTCACCTATCAAAGTCTCTCATATCAGTGACCATGTTATATAAAAGTCTCAAGGAATCTACCCTCTCAGAAGACATATTTTCAGTGAGGTGGATTTTTTTGCATTACGATTGCTAGTGACTAGAAAGGTGAAAAAACGTTTAAGTATCAAAAAGTAGAAGGATAAATTGTGGGATTATGCACAGATGGCCAAGATTTCTAGCAATCTGAAATAGGAAAGTCATATGAAGATTTTGAAAGAAATTGGAAGCTGGCTTTAGTATACCTACCTGATGGGAGAATTTCAGAAATAAAAACAAGAGGAATTTATTGATCTAGAAGAGGGTTAAATAAAACTATGCATAAACTCTGTGTTGATCAGTGTCGGGAGTCAAGATGGCGGGTCGCACTAGGGGTGGACTGAGGGGTAACTGTATTCTGGGTGGTGGGTTGTCTATGTATGCGTATGTGTATATGTTTGTAATGTGTATTGTGGGTGTATTACAATTTTAAAATAAAAATCCTTTAAAATGAAAAAAATATAAAAAGGATTTGTTGTCATTCAGATGACTAGGTCATTTGCTTACTATCATTTCTAAACATCAAATGTGATTTCAAAAAACCAATAGCAGAAATGCCAGGAAACAGTATAATATGAGCAGGGACACAACACTATGTTTTGTGCTAACCCAATTATTCAGTTCAGGGTCAAAAATTATTCACATAACTCTGAACTCAGGGAATGGCAGTTAGTTGAAAACTATGGTTAATGAACAACTCAGGATCATGAAATACCGTTCAATTCTGCCTTGACTGAATGAACCACAGAGTATGCCAACTACAATTCCTTGGAGTTAACCTGCAGGGTTTAATAATGGAACTGAAAGCTATTAAACTCCTGCTTCTCATCACATTGGGATTGAAGTTTTCAACCCATCCAAAAGTGTTTGTGCAGGACACTGTGTGGATGTTGTCAACCTTATGTCCCAAAAAGTTCCAAACACTTGGGAAAGTTTTGTTGTTGATGGAAATGGCCTGCACCGAAGCCTTCTAAGACAAGGCAGGCTGTTTCTGGGTCAAAGTGGCCACTTCCTCCCCCTCTCATCCACACACCGATTTGGTCGCTGAAGTAGAAAGTCTCCATCTGAGAAGTGTTTCATTATCATGACTCACAAACGGCCCATGATGCTGCCCTCAGTCTGTTCTGTGCATCCAAAGTTTCCTGTGTGTATTATGGTGTCCTAAATTAAATTGTGATTGGAGTTTAAGAGATGCAAAATAACTGTTTCAGAGTCTTGAGAAGAGCACTTAAGGGAAAAGAGGATAATGACTAATTGGAGTTCATTTTCCTCACTGAAGTGTACAAATTCCATCCTTTTATGATCAACCTATATTTCTTAGAGGAGGTTCTAGTTGCTCAGTTCTTAAATTGTGTGTCAGCAATATGTCTGAAGAGAGACGGCCATCCTGGCATATGAAAACCCACATGCGCAAGTAAGGGAAGATGCCTCAATTACAAGGAAAACGAGCATGGGACACTATGAAGTCTAAACCGACCCCAAGGGTTTCTTTAGAATATATCCATAATCTGCTCAACTGTTGAGCCAGGATATACGTATCTTTCCCAGTCTAATAGTTCGTCACCACTAAATATGAATGAGGGCAGCTCCCAATCATTTTGGTGGGATTTAAAATACGTACTGGATGCAAAACACTGTAAAATATACATGGGTTGCTTACCATGTAACCATGGTTCCTTGAGAGGTCACCTGTGAATGCATACATGTGATAGTTGCGCTTGCGCAGACAAACTTCGGAGCCTTCTAGCAAGAAATCTTAATAGCCCACTGAAGCCCCGTCCCTCACTCCCCCACCACATATATAGCCAGTGGGAGGGGCTTCACCCTTCAGTTCTCTCTACGTCGCGAGAAACAACAAAGAAAATCTGAAGGCATGACCAGAGGGGAGGAAGGGCGGGCTGTATGCATTCACAGGTGACCACTCAAGGAACCATGGTTACATGGTAAGCAACCCATGTTTGCCTTTTCGTGGTCAACTGTGAATGCATACATGTGATAGAATAGCGACCTTGGTTGGTGGGCGTCATGCCACCGCGGAGGACTGCTCTTCCAAAATCAGTCTGTCTCCTAGAAACCACATCAAGTTTGTAGTGAGAGACAAACGTGTGATGGGAAGACCACGTGGCCGCATGGCACACAGCATCCATCGAAACACGCCTTAGGAAAGCCGCTGACGTGGAGACCGCTCTCGTCGAGTGGCCCTTCACTTGTTGGGGGGGTTCCTTTCCAGCCAAGCGATAAGCTAGGCGAATGGTCAGCACTATCCAGGACGAAAGTCTCTGGGAAGACACAGGAAGGCCACTGGCATCCTTCCGATACTTCACAAAAAGTCTAGGAGACTTTCTGACCGAAGCAGTTCTATCAATGTAGAAGGCCAACGCCCTTCGAACGTCGAGAAGGTGCAGACCCACTTCCCCAGGTGTGGTAGGGTTTTGAAATAGCGAGGGAAGCGCTCATTCCTCCGACATGTGGAATCTAGACACCACCTTGGGGAGGAAAGAAACATCTGTCCTTAGAACCACCTTGTCCTTGTGGAATTTAGTGTAAGGAGGATCGGCTCTCAGTGCGCACAGTTCACTAGCGCATCTGGCTGATGTCACTGCGACCAGAAACGCAGTCTTCCAAGACAAAAAGGAGAAGTCAACTGATGCTAAAGGTTCAAAAGGTTCAGGACTAGGTCGAGACTCCACGAGGGAATAACAGGCGCAACTGGTGGGTTGTTGTACAAAGACCCTCTAAGAAAGAGCTTAACCATCGGATCCTCAAAGCAAGATGAGAGACCCGATCTCCTGTGGTACCATGATATGGCAGCCAGGTAGCACTTTAAGGAGGAGTGCAATAGGCCTTTCTCAGAGAGAGAGAGAATAAGAAATCCAGTACAACCGAGATGGGAACTTTCAGTGGGTCCAGGCCCTTAGGGGAAAGGAACTTCGAGAAACGGGTCCACTTATAGGCATATGCCCGTTTGGTAGCAGGCTTGTGGGCGGCCTCCACAACGGCTAAGACGGGAGCTGATAGGTCCGTGAAAGCTGTCAATCGGGAGGCAGGACCCTCCAGGCCGTGAGTCGCAATTTGTGCACCTCCGGGTACAGCACTCGATCCCGCTGAGCAAGGAGCAAGTCGACTCTGTTCGGTAGAGGGACGAATGTCC
Organism: Anolis apletophallus; assembly: GCA_030556195.1. NCBI lineage: Eukaryota > Metazoa > Chordata > Lepidosauria > Squamata > Anolidae > Anolis > Anolis apletophallus. The sequence continues at coordinate 87,740,235 of JARBWK010000011.1, forward strand.
CCTTGGCCATTTCCAGCAGTACTGAGAACCACTGCTGTCGAGGCCACCACGGAGCAATGAGAATGCACCTCGCTCTCTCTCTCTCTGCGGAGCTTTGCTACCACCCTGAAAAGAAGGGGGAACGGGGGGAATGCATATAATGGGTGTCTGCCCCAAGGGAGCAGGAATGCATCGCCCAGACACCCCAGAGCCGGGTTTGCATGTGTTCGTGAGCAGAAGGTTGGACACTTGGTGTTTTCTCTGGTTGCGAACAAATCTATTACCGGCACGCCCCAAGCTCGAAAGAGTCGGTCCACCTCCCCCTGATTCAGTGACCATTCGTGGTGGGATAGGGGGGTTCGGCTTAGTGCATCCGCTAGCACATTCTGCTCTCCTGGAAGGTGCAGGGCCATGAGGGAGATGTTCCGTGCAATGCACCATTCCCAGATGTCGAGGGGTGATGTCCAGCAGGGTCCGAGTGAGTACCTCCCTGTTTGTTCAGGTAATACATGGTTGTCGTGTTGTCCGTTATGACCTGTATCACCTTCCCTGACACCACCTTCTCGAATGAGAGGAGGGCCTTGCGAACCGCCAGGAGCTCCAGTGCATTTATGTGTAGGGGGCGCTCCTGGTGGTCCCAAGCTCCCTGGGCCACTAGGTTGCCGGAGTGTGGACCCCAGCCCGTCATGGACGAGTCTGTGGTGATGGTCACTGCTGCCGTCGGGGGGTCGAAGGGGATCCCCACACACACGTTGGACGGTTCCAGCCACCATTGAAGGGAGCACTTGACCGGCTGCGGGAGTGATAGCACCATGGAGGGGTTGTCTATCAGCGGTTGGAAGGCCCTTAGAAACCATGACTGTAGGGGCCGAAGGCGCAGTCTGGCGAACGGCGTTACCGCAGTAGTAGATGCCATATGGCCAAGAAGAACCTGGACCTGGTTGGCCTGAATGGACGGGCTGTGGATGGCTTGGACTAACAGGGAGCGAAGAGCCAGGAACCTGTCCCCGGGGAGGTATGCCTTGCCCTCTACGGAGTCCAGGATCGCTCCTATGAACTGGATCCGTCGTGTGGGCGTTAGGTGGGACTTTTCGTTGTTCACAACCAGACCTAGGGACTGTAGGAGAGACAACACTGTAAATATGTTATTCTGAACGCGGATATAGGAACTGCCCACAATTAGCCAGTCGTCTATATAAGGATAGACTGTGACCCCTCGGGTACGGAGGAAGGCCGCCACCACCGCCATGCACTTGGTGAACACGCGGGGCGCTGTTGCCAACCCGAAAGGGAGGACGTTGAACCAGTAGGCCCTGTCTCCCACCATAAAGGAAAGGAACCTCCTATGGGAGGGGGAGATCCCGATATGAAAGTACGCGTCCCGGAGGTCCACTGTGGCGAACCACATACCCTGGCTCAATAGGGGAAGAATGGAGGGCAGGGTGACCATCCTAAATTTCTTGGGGACAATGAACTCATTAACCCCTCGTAAGTCGAGTATTGGCCGAAAACCGCCACCTCGCTTAGACACCACAAAATACCTTGAGAAAAAACAAGCCTCAAACAGATAAGGTGCAACTGGGGATATGGCCCCTTTCTTTAATAATGATTCAACTTCCTCACAAAGAACAGGTGAGGGAACTGTCGCCTTGATCTGGCCCACAGGGGGAAGGCAGACAAACTCAATGCGATAGCCGCTCTGAACAATACTCAACACCCACGAGTCTCGGGTAATAGCTGACCATGCAGAGTGAAAACACTGCAATCTGCCCTCAAACCAACAATAGTCCAACGGGACTGGAGAGTCTAGGCCAGGACTCGGGGTTTGAACTAGGGCGCCTTCCTCCACAGAGGACATGGAGACATCAGAGGGGCCCTCTGCGCTGGGGACGTCAAAGACGCCGCTTTGAGGCAGGCTGAGACTTGGGGCCACTTTGGTAGGATTGCTGACGGGGCTTGTTAAAGTAGGGTTGCCTCCGACCCCCTTGGTAACGGTTGCCAAACCAGGATTGGTTCCTGCCACCTCCACGAGAGTAGCCTCCGAAACCCTTACGTGAAGAGTTGGTAGACGGTTGCCATCTCTGCTTCGATTGCTGCGAGGTCTGTGATGGAAACCCAAAGCGGTGGGCCGCCTGGCGAGTCTGATGCTTGTCCTTGAGGTCAGCATCCGTGCCCGGGCTGAAAATCCCCTCCCGGTGCATCGGAGGATCCTCCGCCAAGGCTTTATCCTCATCTGAGAGTGTTGAGGAGCGCAGCCAGGCATAGTGGCGCATGGCTGTCGCGTTAGCGAATAGCCTTCCCGCTGACTCAGCCATATATTTAGCCAAGTCCTTCTGGAACTTGGCGAGCTGCTTGGCCTCGACCTGGAAGGTCTTGAAAAACCTTTGCTCCCCGGGGGGGGGGAGGAGGTCCAAGAAGGGCAGCACCTTGTTCCAGAGGCGCTTCTGGTAACTGCCCATATGAGACGCGTAATGCGCCATGCGGGCGAAAATGCTGGCAGATAAATGGGCCCTCTTGCCCATGATGTCAATGCGTCTGCCCTCTTTGTCCAACGGGGCTATAGCAGCACCCTTGCCCTTTTTGGTTTTAGCCACATCCACTACGACTGTGTTCGGCTTTTGCGGGCGCAGCATCCATTCAGTCGAGGACAGGTCTACCCTGTTGAGGGTTTCTGCCTTCCTGGGGATGGGCTGGACCGAGTAGGGAGGCGCATCTGGTACCTCGGTCAACTTGAGAAGAAACGGTGAGGGTAGGATGGATGAAGACTGTGACGCTCCTTGTTCCTCTGGCGTCCAGCTAGGGTCCTGGACAGCGTCCGAGGCCTTGGAGGGGGGGGGGGAGGTTGAGGGACGTCACCATGCGCTCCATCAATGCTACGAACTTGGCAAAGTCTGATGGTATCTGGTGCTCCTTGTCCACATCCCTTATCTCCCCTTCTTCTTCTTCATCTGTATCAGATGATGCCAGATCTGCATGGGCTTCTAGCCCAGGTGCATTCCCATATGTGGCCGGTAGAGGGGGCCTGTGAGCCATCATCGGTGTGGAAGGGATGACAGCAGGCGCAGCCTGCGGTATGGGGGCTGATGTGGGAGGCTGCGGTACCGGCACCGTGGGGAGAGGAGGGGGAGCAGCATATGTGACAGCAGAAGCCCATGGATGGGCTGCGGGGGCAAAGTACATCATTTGCCCTTGTTGGTTTACCTGCCAGAAACCTCGATCTGTTGCAGGCATCAGAGGGGCTTGCATGGCAGGCAACATAAATGGGGACGGATAGGCAGCCGGTCTGGGAGGCAGTGCGTCCGCAGGGAGGGGAGCCTGTACCGGGGCCAACTGCATCGCGGGGGCGGGCTCCAGGTGATAGCGAGTTGCCTCAGCTGTCTGCAGGGGAGCCTGCGCCGGGATCGTACCCATCGCTGCGTCGTCGGGGACGGGGCATAGCCAGCCTCGCCTTCCCCCCTCTCTCTCCGGTTCAGGGGAAGAGGAGTAGGGGGAGGTGGAGTAGTCAGCTGGCGAGCGTCGTCGTCGTGCAGCGCGGCCTCGAGATGGAGCCAATGCCCGGCGCTTCGTTAGCCCCGCCCCCGCAAGGGAGGAGGGAGCCCTCGACGCAGGGAGTCCCTGCGGGGGCGGAGCCATGCACGAGCCCGAGGTCCCAGCGAGGGCTGTAGGCTCTTGCTGCTCCACTGGGGAGAGCACCGGCATAGCCAGGGACGGCCTCTCATCTTCAAGAGGAGTCCCTGAGCGAGCTGGGCGCTCCTGCGCCTGCACGATTGGCGCGCTAGCGGTCGCCATGTTAGATGAATGAAGTGCTGCCAGGGATGGTGTGCTTGCAGCCGCCATTTCCAACTGCTGCATAGCCGCTGGTGAAGACACAGAAACCATCATGGCGGCTGTTCCCGCCAAAGTGGCCGCCTCAGCAGAGGGTAAGGACAACTGGGCGCCATCTTTGCTGATCTTCCCCTACGTCTTTTTTGCCTTTTTCTTCTAAGAGGCCGCCATTTTCTGGGCCGTTTTAGGTCTGGCAGGGTCCTCCTGGATAGCTGTGAGCTCAGAAAATTGATGGGGGGGGGGGGGGCAGGCTTGAGAATTTTCTCGTAGATAGCGGCGCTGAGTCTCACCGATCTGTTCTTCCTCGTCTGGGAGGTGAACTTCTGACAGATGGGGCAATCGTGGGCCAAGTGGCCTTCCCCCAGGCAGATTAGGCATGAATCATGGCCATCAATGTCCGGGTAAAGGTTAGGGCAGGATGAGCATCTCTTAAACCCCATAGTGGACATGCCGAGGCTCTCTCAGGCAAGGGGATGGTCTTGGGCAATCCGAATTCAGGGATGGAGAAGGACTCACAGCGGTGAGACGATCCATAGTCAGGGGTTGGAGAAGTTAGAGTAGTCTTTATTCGTTCCAATAGTCCAGTATTATTTTAAATCAATCCAGAAGCAGTAATGCTTAGAATGCTAGCCACAAAGGCAGGAAGGTTCTCTCGTCTGCTTTCTTTCGAGCGCGGAAAGAAAGGACTGAAGGGTGAAGCCCCTCCCACTGGCTATATATACGAGGTGGGGGGAGTGAGGGGCGGGGCTTCAGGGGCTGTTGAGATCTCTTGCTAGAAGGTTCCGAAGTTTGTCTGCGCAAGCGCAAATATCAAATGTATGCATTCACAGTTGACCACGAAAAGGCAACCTGGACCTGGTCGGCCTGGATGGTCGGGGTGCGGATGGCCTGAAGAAGTAGGGAACGAAGAGCCATGAATCTGTTCTCGGGGAGGTAAGCCTTGCCCTCTATGGAGTCCAGGACCGCCCCTATAAACTGGATCCGCCGTGTGGGTGTTAGGTGGGACCTGTCCGTGTTCACAACCAGACCTAGGGACTGGAGGAGAGACAACACCGTAAGTATGTTATTGTGAACGCGGATATAGGAACTCCCTACAATCAGCCAATCGTCTATGTAAGGATAGACTGTAACCCCTTGGGTACGGAGGAAGGCTGTCACCACCGCCATACACTTGGTGAACACACGGGGCGCTGTTGCTAACCCAAAAGGGAGGACATTGAACCAGTACACCCTGTCTCTCACCATAAAGGAGAGAAACCTCCTATGGGAGGGGGAAATCCCTATGTGGAAGTAGGCATCCCGGAGGTCCACTGTGGCGAACCACATACCCTGGCTCAATAGAGGAAGGATAGAAGCCAGGGTGACCATCCTAAACTTCTTGGGGATGATGAACTCATTTACCCCTTGTAGGTCGAGTATAGGGCGAAACCCACCGTCTCACTTAAATACCACAAAATATCTAGAGAAAAAACAGGTCTCAAACAGGTAAGGTGCAACTGGGGATATGGCCCCTTTCTTTAATAGGGTCTCAACTTCCTCACACAGAACTGGGGAGGGAGCAGTCGCCTTGATCTGGCCCACTGGGGGAAGGCAGACAAACTCAATGCAGTAACCATCCTGAACAATGTTCAACACCCATGAGTCTTGGGTAATGTTAGTCCAAACAGAATAGAAGTGATATAACCTGTCCCCAAACCAACAAATGTCCAATGAGACTGGAGACTGGGAACTTAAACTCAGGGTTTGCACAGAGACCCCGTTTTCAATGGAAGATGCAGAGTCATCGGCGGGGCACTCCGAACTGGAGCTGTCAAAGACGCCGTTTTGAGGCGGGTTGGGACTTGGCCCCACTCTGATAGGGCTGTTGACGGGGCTTGGTGAAATAAGGTTGCCGCCGTCCCCCCTGGTAACGGTTACCGAACCAGGATTGGTACCTGCTGCCTCCTCGGGAGTAGCCCCCAAAGCCCTTACGCGAGGTGCTGGTCGATGGCTGCCACTTCTGCTTTGGTTGCTGCGAGGACTGCGTCGGGAACCCAAAGCGATGAGCGGCCTGACGCGTCTGATGCTTGTCCTTGAGGTCAGCATCCGTCCCCGGGTTGAAGATCCCATCCCGGTGCATTGGGAGATCCTCCGCCAAAGCCTTGCCCTTGTCTGAGAGTGTAGAGGATCTCAATCAGGCGTATCGTCTCATCGCAGTCGCGTTAGTGAACAGCCTTCCCGCCGATTCAGCCATGTACTTAGACAAGTCCTTCTGCCTGAAAGACCTTGGAGAATCTCTGCTCCCCAAGTGGGAGGAGGTCCAGAAAAGGCAGAATCTTGTTCCAGAGATACTTCTGGTAACTGCCCATGTGTGACGCATAGTGCGCCATGCGGGCGAAGATGCTGGCAGACAAATGGGCCATCTTGCCCATGGTGTCAATGCTTCTGCCCTCCTTGTCAAGTGGGGCTATGGTGGCACCTTTGCCCCGTTTGGTCTTAGCCACGTCCACCACGACTGTATTTGGTCTTTGGGGACGCAGCATCCACTCGGCCGTTGACAGATCTACCCTGTAGAGGGTCTCTGCCTTCCTAGGGATGGGCAAGACTGAGTATGGTGGTGTGTCCGGCACCTCCGTCAGCTTAAGAAGAAACGGTGAGGGTGGAACGGATGAAGACAGTGATGCTCCCTGTTCCTCAGGGGTCCAGCTGGGATCTTGGACAGCGTCCGAGGCTTTGGAGGGAGGAAGGTCAAGGGACGTCACCATACACCCCATCATCCCCACGAACTTGGCAAAGTCTGACGGTACCTGAGGCTCCTTATCTACATCTCTTATCTCTCCTTCCTCCTCTTGATCTGTGTCAGAGGATGCCATATCTGCTTGGGCTGTTAAAGCAAGTGCAGTTCCGCATATGGCTGGTAGAGGGGGCCTGTGAGCCATCACTAGTGTGGAAGGGATGACAGCAGGAGCAGCCTGGGCCGGTATGGAGGCTGATGCAGAAGGCTGCGGTCTCGACACCGTGAGGGGAGGAGGGGGCGCAGCATAGGTAGCTGTAGATGCCCATTGAGCCACAGGTGGTGGAGCAGCAGGGGCGAAGTACATCAGTTGCCCGTTGATTCACTTGCCAGAAGCCCTGATCCGCTACAGGCATTGGAGGGGCTTGTATGGCAGGTAGCATGAATGGAGCTGGATAAGCAGCCGGCATGGAGGGCAGTGCATCAGCTGGATGGGGAGCCTGTACCGAAGGCATCTGCATCGCTGCGCTCCCGGGGGCGGGCCCTCCCTGATAGTGCATCATCTCAGCTGTTTGCAGGGAGGCCTGCGTCAAGATCACGGTGGTTCCCGCGTCGCCAGGGACGGGGCAACGGCGATCTCGCCTCCCCCTCGCTCTCTCCGATTCAGGGGAGGAGGAGGGGGGGAGGTAGAATAGTCAGAGGAGGAGAAGGGGCGGCGGCGCGCAGCGCGGCCTCGAGAGGACGCCAGCGCACGGCGTTTCCTGATTCTATCCCCCGTATGGGAGGGGGGTGGAGCCCTTGATGCGGGCGGCCCCTGCGGGGGCGGGGTCACTCCAAAGCCCGAGGCCCCGGCGTCAGCTGCAGGCTGTTGCTGCTCCACTGGGGAGAGCACCGGCATGGCCAGGGACGGCCTCTCAACATTAAGAGGTGTCCCTATGCGGGCTGGGCGCTCCTGCGCCTGCGCAGCTGGTGCGCTCGCAACCGCCATGTTGGATGACAGGAATGCCGCTGGAGATGGTGCGCTTGCACCCGCCATTTCTAACGGCTGCAGCGTCACTGGAGAAGAGACAGGGACCATCATGGCAGCCGTTCCCGCCAAAACGGCCGCCTCAGCAGAGGGTAAGGACGACTGGGCGCCATCTTTGCTGCTTGTCCCCTTAGCTTTCTTTGGTCTTCTCTTCTGAGAGGCCGCCATTTTCTGGGCCGTTTTCGGCTTGGCTGGGTCCTCTTGGATGGCCGTTAGTTCAGAGAATTGGTGCGGGGGGGCTCCCGGCTTGAATATTTTCTCGTAAAGGGCGGCCTTGAGGCGCACAGCCTTATTTTTCCTCGTCTGGGAGGAAAATTTCTGGCAGATGGGACAGTCGTGGGCCAAGTGGCCTTCCCCCAGGCATGCCAGGCATGTGTCATGGCCATCAATCTCCGGGTAGAGATTTGGGCAAGAGGGGCACCTCTTGAAGCCCGTAGATGCTGACATGGTCAGATCTGAGCGATGGGATGGTCGTTTAGGCAATCCGAAAATCAGGGGTTGGAGAGAAGACTCACGGCGAGTGGGCAATCCGGGTCAGGAGTGGAGAGAGAGTAGAATGGTCGTTCCATCCAATGGTCTTAGTCAAAGGAAGTAATCAGTCCAGAAGCAAAAATGCTCAAATGCTAGCCACAAAGGCAGGAAGGTTCTCTCTTGTCTGCTTTCTTTCGAGCGTGGAGAGGACTGAAGGGTGAAGCCCCTCCCACTGGCTATATATGCGGTGGGGGAGTGAGGGGCAGGGCTTCAGTGGGCTATTAAGATTTCTTGCTAGAAGGTTCCGAAGTTTGTCTGCGCAAGCGCAACTATCACATGTATGCATTCACAGTTGACCACGAAAAGGCAAAGATGGATTGCTTACCTGTAACCGTGTTTCCTCCAGTGGTCCCTGTGAAATCCACACAAATGGGTTTTCTGCGCCTGCGCAGTTTCAAAACTCTCTAGAATCTTAAAAGATACTTTTTGCCTGTAGCCCCCCCCCCCCATGCCTCTCCCCCCCCCGGATAGTATATATAGCCAGTAGGCGGGGCTGCCGCTCCAGTTCTTAAGCCGCAGAATTGCAGCCCAGGATACCGAAGCATGACATCCTGCGGGGAGGATGGGTGGGGATGTGTGGATTTTACAGGGACCACTAGAGGAAACAGTTACAGGTAAGCAACGCATATTTCCTCTGCGTGGTCACTGTGAAATGCACATATTTGGGTGACTAGCAAGCTACTAACCTTGGTAAGTGGGTGTCATGGCACACATGAAAACAGCCCCGCCCTCCTGAAGGCAGCGTCTCTTTAAGACAGGTCATCTACCTTGTAATGACTGACAAAGGTGGACGGAGTTGCCCAGGTGGCCACACAGCAGAAGTCTTCCAAGAGCACGCCTTTGAGGAACGCCCGTGAGGTACCCAGAGACCTAGTTGAATAGGCCTTCACAATGGCAGGAGGTGCATGCTCTGACAGTTGATATGCAAGTTGGATGGTTGCAACGATCCAGGAAAACAGCCTCTGAGGAGTTACCAGCTTACCCAAGACATCCATCCTATATTTTAGAAAGAGCCGTGGTGATTTCCTATGTGGCCAAGTTCTGTCAACATAGAAGGCGAGTGCCCTTCTAACATCTAGTGTGTGCAGGGTGCCTGTAACTTGCCGATCGGCTATAGTTCTGTGAGCGGCTTTGCGAGAGGTAGCTCCAAGAGTGTGATGATGAAGAGCGCTGTTCTGAATTGCGCGAGGCATAGCACCTCAGATGAGAGTGCCGGGGGTGTGGCCATCGGGATCGAGACTATCCGCGAGATGGAGTTCTAGGGGTTCTCGGGCCCGGTTCTGTGTCAGGCTCTGCGTTTGACAATGCCATGAAGAGAGGAGGATCAGGGTTTTCTCGCGGTAGCAAGGCCCCCCCTTTCTAAAGAAGGGAAAGGTGGGGTTGATTGCTAGTCCCCCCCCCCCCGATGAAGGAGGGTCAATCGGGGCAATGAGGTGGAGCTCCGGTGGAGGAGACTCAGTCCCTGTTGGCTCGGGATGAGTTAGGGGGAGTGATTGCTCCTCAGAGTCTTGCCCTTGCGAGGCTATATTAGATGAGGCAATGGGAGGAGTGGGGGCAACCTACCCATTTGGGCCGAGTTAAACCTTCTTCCTTTCTCTTCCAGCTTTTTTGGTGCACTGTGTGGCTTTCCCTTGGGTGGAAGGAATGGCGGCTGGCTTGGACTTTTATGATTTGTCGGTCTTTGCCGCCGGCGCAGCGCCATGTGCTGCAGCGTCCATGGGAGAAGGTAAGTTGAGCCCTGCAGAGTTGGAAATAGTCACGGTGGAGGGAGGCTCAGAGGCCGCTCTTTTGGCGACCTTGGGAGGCGGTGGCAAGAGGGCGTGCTCGTATAATAGGGCTTTAAGCCGTATCTCTTTGTGTTTGCGGGCCTGGGGGGTAAAGGATTGACAAATCGGGCACAAACGCACTGCGTGCCCCTCCCCCCAAACACAAAAGACAGACGGAATGGCCATCCGTATCTGGATATTTTCCCCTGCATTGGGAGCATTTTTTGAAGACGGACACCATTTTGGGGCACAAAAAGGAAAGGTAAGTAACAGGTCTGAAAGGAGTCACAGTCCGTGGTCAGCCGGTGAAGCGGAAATTAGGTTCAAGTCAGTAGGCAAGGGATAGTCAAGAAAAGTCCAATCAAAGTCCCCCAAAAAATTAGGGTAAAGATTGAATGAAGAACAGAGGGAACTAGTCACTAACGAGAGAGAGAGAGGTGTTCCTAACTGCTGCTACTGCGATGGAAAGAAGGAACTGAAGCGGCAGCCCCGCCTACTGGCTATATATACTATTGGGGGAGCATGGGCAGGGCTACCGCCAAAAAGTATTTTTTAAGATTCTAGAGTTCCGAAATTGTCTATTCAGGTGCAGAAAACCCATATATGTGCATTTCACAGTGACCACGCAGAGGAAGCATTCTTCTGACTGAGGAAAAAGAAGTCATTTCAAAGCTTGCAGTTCTCCATGGCATAATGTAATTCTTCTCCTTTTATAGAAGAGTTGGCATGAATTTACCCTCACATAAATTATATTCTCTTTGTGCAGTCCTACTGAGCCAGATTTCTGTCCACTTTGTGAGGTCAAGGTAGAACAGATAGGACACAGATCAAGGACAGCTTCAAACCAAGCATCGGCCTTTCTCCTCCACTACAGTGCATGCAAGCTGGCTTTTAAAAGTAGTTGCAAGTCACCTTGCTACCAAGAAAAAAAGGAAACAAGGAGCCGTTCCACATAAAAAAAGATTAGGAGTCATAAAAGTATATGTTCGGTATCTCCCTGAAATTATATTATTTTTGGGCAAAGCACAAGGGTAGTGAAGGTGATTTTCCACCTTTCATCTGTTTTCAATGCCATTCAAAGAGCAAATTCCATGTAGTGTTGGTCTTGACATTTGCAATGACATTTTTTCCATGCTGAAACCCAGAAGAAAAAAAATGTCTAGATTCAAGCCCACTCTTGAAAGAACATCTCTGCATCAATGGCATAGAGAACAAAGAAACTACAAAGAAAATGTCTACACAAATATGCACAATGCCGGAAGAGTTTTCCCAAGCAAGTCCTTAGAATTGGAATGGTTTGTTCTTAAAGATGAAATAGGGAATGTTAAGTGAACGTTACGTGATAAGGCCTAGATCTTTCACTCCAAAGATCTGCAAGCCTTGGGTGGATGTGCATGTAACTCTTCCTGTTGCTTTATACTTTATATTCCTTTTATATTGTATATTTGTTTCAGCAAATATAAAATTTAAAATGAACAAGCATTACTACAGCAATGCCAAAAATTAAAAATAAACGTGTTTGCAAGTAAATTCTTTCCTCAATTAGTGTTATGTATTCCACATTCTCTTGTCGCCCATTCAGAAGCAGCTCTGCAGCACCTAACATTCTGCTTTGCAGCAGCTGCAAAGCTGTTTGGACTGGAAGTCAGCCTGAAGAAAACGGAAGTCCTCTACCAGCCCGCACCATAGGAAGAACACCATCCCCACGTCAGCATAGGCAAATCTGTGCTTAAGTCCGTTCAGCAGTTCACCTACCTGGGAAGCATCATCTCTTCAGACGCCAAGATTGCCAAAGAGATAGATCACAGATTAGCAAAGGCATATATAGTGCATTTGGAAGGCTTCACAAAAGAGTCTGGAGCAACAAGCACCTGAGGCAAAGCACCAAAATCAGTGTGTACAGAGCTATCGTACTGTCTATTCTCCTTTATGGGTCTGAAACATGGGTCACCTATCGCCAACACCTACAACTCCTCGAACACTTTCATCAGCGCTGTCTTCGCACAATCCTAAATATACACCGGACCGACTATGTGACGAATGTTGCTGTCCTTGAGCAAGCAGGGATCATCAGCATTGAGGCCATGCTATTGAGAACACAGCTGCGCTGGGCAGGGCACATCTCTAGGATGGAGGACCACCGCCTCCCAAAGATACTACTCTATGGTGAACTCGCCACAGGTCAGTGCAAGAGAAGTGCCCCCAAAAAGAGATATAAGGACTCCCTGAAACAACATCTCAGGCTTGGCCAGATTGATCACCAAAAATGGTCCACCCTGGCCTCACATCGGGAGGCATGGAGAGGCACTATCCACAATGCTGCGGCCTCTTTCGAGAAGACACGCCGAATGGGTCTTGAAGAGAAACGACAACGCAGAAAAAACCGCAACTTGGAAACAACATCACCCAAGGAAACTTTCTGCTGTGCCTTCTGCAACCGAACTTGCCTATCTCAGATTGGCCTTTTTAGTCATCAACGCGCTTGTAAAAAGCGTGGGATGAGTCCTTCCTAAGAATCTTCGTTCGCAAAGTAATGCCGAGAGATTATCGGGATTAGTAACAGACGGAGCAATGGAAAAGAGAAAGAAAACTGCTTTGTGTGTATGCACCCAGGGAAGAGGAGGACGGGCGAAGAATAGTCAATATTGAAATGTTACGGGTGTTCCTGTCTACGATTGGATTCAAAACAGGGAAATATTGTGAAATAGGAAGTCAATTATCACATATCAAAATACAATAACATTCAGTAACCCACGGATACTTTCTCTGTATCAGTTACAGAAGGCAGATTGTGGGTTTTTTTAATTCCCCAGTACTTAACTTTCTAATGAACTGAAAACATGCTCTGTACGATATTTATTGGCTTCTGTGAATAAAAATTAAGTCCCCAATGAACAGTTTTCCAGCATAACAGGGTTTAGACAATACTCACAGTTCTTGTCTAATGTCATCCATTTTTTGGTTTTCCAGATTGCGAAGCTTCAGAGATGTGTCTAGCTCCTCTTGACTCCTTAGATTCTTTTCTTTAAGACCCTCCAGCTTGAGAGAAGTACAAGAGGGAGAGAGAGAGGGAGAGAGAGAACATGTTCACCTTGAGATTTCTCAAGATTTCCAATGACTTCAAGGACCAAATAAAACACTGAAGACATAGAAAAACAGTGATCAGATTCTCTTGTCTCCCTTTCTTTTTAAAAAGCAGATGCAATGGGTCCCAAACTGGATTGCAATTGCAGTATTACTGGAGATGAGAACCCTTAATTTTAAAGGACAGCGAAAGACAAGAGAGCAAAATGCAGTTATGGATTTCAAAATCTTCTTTTAGTACAGATGTTGAACACTGCCTAACACAGGGGTAGGGAACCAGTTGTGACTCTTTTCATGATTGCATCTGGCTCTCCAGAACAGCCTGGGCCTCCGTTTCCCAGCATGCAGTGGGGAGGAGTGATGCAAATGCGCAGTGCCTGCCGCTTCCGCACCGCCATCACCACTTCTTCCTCATCCCTCACTGCTCTCGGGGTCCTGCGCCCTCTTCGCCGGGGATGGCGGAGCCCGGCGGCAGTGCCTCGTCTTCCTCTTTGTCCTCTGCAGAGGCGGGCCTGGCCCTGGCACCGCGGACCTGGCCTCGCTGCCCCCAGGGGACGCCCAGCTCATCGCCCTCATCGTCAGGCAGCTCAAGAGCCGCTGCCTCTCAGACGCCTTCCGGAGGGACTGCCTCACTGACATCAACACTCAGGTCCGCTTTGGCGCCGCACCCTCCTCTCCTTTCCTTTCTCCCTCTCTTTTTCTTTCATTCTTTTTCCTCCCTCCCTCCCTCCCTTCCTCCCTCCCTATTTGTTCCTTCCTTCCTCTTCCATTCTTTCCTTCTCTCCTTCCTTTTCCCTCCCTCTCTCCCGTTCCTTCTTTCTTCCCTCCCTCTTCATTCCTTCCTTCCTCTTCCATTCTTTTCTTCTCTCCTTCCTTTTCCCTCCCTCTCTCCCCTTCCTTCTTTCCTCCATTCTCCCTCTTCCTTCCTTCCTCTTCCTTTCTTTCTCCCCTTCACCCTTTCCCCCTCTCCCCTTCCTTCTTTCCTCCATTCTCCCTCTTCCTTCCTTCCTTTCTCTTCCATCCTTTCTCCCCTTCACCCTTTCCTTCTCTCCTTCCTTTTCCCTCCCTCTCTCCCCTTCCTTCTTTCCTCCATTCTCCCTCCCTCTTCCTTCCTCTTCTATTATTTCCCCCAAGTCTTCCTTTCCTTCTCCTTCCTTTCTTTTCACTTCCCTTTCTCTCCTTCTTTTTCTTCTTTTCCCTTCATTATTTTACTTTTTCCTCCCTCCCTTTCCTCCCTCCCCTTTTCCTTCTCTTTTCCCCTCCTTGTCTCTCTCCTGCTTTTTTCTTCCTTTTCCATAGTTCATTCTTCTTTTCTTTCTTCCTCTCTCCTCCCTCCTCTATTTCCTCCATCTTTCTTTCTTTCTTTCTTCCTTCCTTTTTCCTTCCTTCCTACCGTCTTCTCTTCCTTCCCAGAGTCCTGAGCATGCCTTTTGCAGAGCCAGGTCTGAAGTTTCCCGTCATTCTGCCAGGGGAATCCTTTTCTCATAGTATGCACGTATATACTCACATTTAGTTGAATTCAGTTTTAAAATATATTATATATATTATATGGCTCTCACTGAAATAAATTTCCAAATATTTTGCTTTCATGGCTGTTTGAGTCAAAAAGGTTCCCGACCCCTGGCCTAACAGTTAATAGTGAAAGTTAAACAAGACGTCAACTGAAGGCCAACTGGCAGCAATCCAGATTTTCTAGGGAAGTCCAAAAGGATCTCCATTGCCCATTTCATACACACATATTAAAAAAAATCAATTTTGCAGACAAATGCACATTTCCACAGGTGACGACAACTCTAGTACGAGGTTCAACAATACCTTAATCAATGAGAAGCAGAAAACAGAGTTCCAGTTTGGTGCTGGGAAGAATACCATCCTTCCAAAGGGTCTGATGGTTCTGGCCCAAATGGAACACAGTGCACCTTCATTTACTATCCTTTCATTTGTCCAATAAGATCTTGCCATCTGCTTGTAAGCCTCATCTGTTCCCAAGCGCTCACTGATGTATTTTATTACATAATGTATAATCTCCGGCCACTCTTAAAGAATTACAGGGGCACTGGATTTTGATTTTGATTTCCAGCTATCTTGAAACCAGTGGCTAGCATTAACAGACATCTAGGTCCTTAATTCCCTCCAGCATTACAGATGGCTGTCTTTGAAAATGCCCGTTTTTATGTAGAGATCTCTGTTCAGTGGTAGAGGTTCAAGAGACAAAAAAACATAATCTTGTCTTTGGCAAGAGAGAGTGGCTATAGTAGCATTTTCTGTAAACTCAGGGAGTTGCTCTGCTTCCCAGAGCAAACACAACTCCATCTTCTGCTCAGGCATAATGTTTGGAAGGCTGAAAAAGTCTGTATAGCCACTAGTAGGTGTCACAGAAAGTGCTTGGCAGGCTGCAATAAGAATAAGGGAAGCCTGTCAGAATTTAGGCACTGATTATTTATTTTCTGATAAATAAGAAACCGCCAAGTGTCAAGAGATTTTGTTCCTTTACCAAGGATGGTTATGGGGTGCCCTGACTGGTAGTAACTCTACAACATCTCAGGAAGTAGTATTTAAAAATCCCTACCTGCTCCTTTAAAAAAAATCTGAATGACTTAAATCTTGTAACGTCAGCATTGAAACTGTCCATTCTACCACAGAGCTATGGCACATTCCCAATTAGCCACCCAATGTGTCATTCATTATACAGACTTCACTCTAGAAAGATAACTAGCTAGAGTGAAGTCTTAAGAAACAAGGAAATTAAAATATAAATAGAGGCGAGTTTGCTTACTTCCTTCTGCAGCTTCTGACTGGCCCATTTTGAATCCTCAAGGGAGGCCAATATCTCACTTTTTTCTTTCTGAAGGGCTTCCTTCTCTTTGGTCACCTGCTCAACTATTTGCAACGCATCTTCTGCAGTTTGTGCCGTCTGAGAGATAAAAATAGTGGTGTCAACTCCCATGCAAAACTGTGCTGAATCCTGTTTGGAAACCCATCGAAAACCTAATTCATAGTTGGTCCCTTGATGAAGCAGCACATAGGTACCTATTGATTTACTGCAAGCTGCTTCATGATGCGTGAGAACAAGTCATTTCAGATTATCCGAGTGTATTCTGAAACTGCATGAAGTAGAATTAAAGCTATGGTCCACCTTGTTTCATGCAGAAATTAACTTCTAATCTCATGCCAGTGTCGTTCTTGCAGTGAGATAGGTGGTCCTAGTGAAAAATTTGGGATTCTATTTTTGCTTTTTCGAAGGAAAAAAAGGGCTAGTTCAAGAGAAATTCACAACCAACCGACTCTCATAATCAGGACATTAGCAACTGGATTTGCTAGAAACCAATGAAGCAAAATCACATAAACAGACTTTTTTAGTATGGTGAAGTTGAGTGTTTGGGGGACAAGTTCAGGATGGCTGATATAAAAGCTCCACCGTGTCTGATAGCAAAGAAGTAATAGCTCATTATTCCAATCAGTTGGTGGTGAATGCAACCCCTACTGTGAATAAAAAGACAACAGGCATTGCCAAATCCTTTGCAACATTAACATGCGCAATCCTGGGCTCAAAGACAATTTGGTCCAAGGTAAAACCACTCACTTTTGCATACCAATTTAAATGTATTCTTTTAAACAATTTCAAACAAGGCCACATCACTGCTGATATGTATCTGTCTCATTTTGGTGCCTACAGATCTGGAAAGCTGTCTTTTTATTCACGATGTAAAAAAATTATCTTGCAACATCCAACAGCTATTGGGCCCTTGCATTACCTTCATCCCCCTTCTACCCAGCTCCACACTATGGCAAGAGTTAAAGTCTTTTTCAAAGAGAATAGGGTAAGTTGGCGGTCAGCAAGGAAATTAAGGTGGTCAAACTGAGCTATGGTGCCTGACCATGCAAAATAAAGTGCAGACAACAAAACAACATAAGTTAGTGCTTCGTGTTAGTAACTGTACTGGACTGATTTACCGGCTTTTTGATACCTCAAATCTTTGCATTACCGCCTTGGCTTGAAGACTCTCAATTTCTTTCAATTTCAAGACAAGCTCCTCCTTTTCTTTCTGTAGGGTCAGGCTTTTGCTTTGAGAGGTTGTGAGGCTGGCTGACAATTCGGTGTTGGCCTTTGCTAACAGTGAGGCCTCCTGATTTAGTTTGTAGTACTCTTCCGAGAACTTTTCTTTTTCCTGCAAGATTTCTTCCTTGATGGTGATCAGGTGTGTCTGCTCAGAAAGCAGACTCTCATTTTCCTGAAGAAGCTTAACCCGCTCCTGTTCGGATGTTTCGTGTCGGGAACGGAGCTCTTCTAGCATCTTGGAGACCCCACGGTGCAGTTCCTGGAGCTCAACTTTGGACTTACTCAGGGTTGAAAACTCCCTCTTTAGCTTTTCGATATTGGATGCAAGTTGATCTGCCTCAGCACTAAGTATCTCCTTTTCCTTCATAATTTCCTCTAGTCTGGATTCAGATATGACTTTCTCATGTTTTAATTTATCACTGTCAGTCATCAGCTCTTTATTTTCTGACATTAATTGTTCTTTCTCCATCTCTAGCTGCTTGATGTGGTTATAAAGCGTCTTGCTGTCTACCTGAAAAGTCTCCTTCTCCAACTTCCTACTTTCCTGTTCTACTGAGAGCTGCTCCTGGAGTATTGCAAGCTCTTTGCTTAGTTGCTGGCACATACTCTGCAACTGGGCCTTTTCTTGGTTCAGTATCTCTTTTTCTGAAGTACTGCATTTAAAGGAAGTTGCCAACAACTGCTTGGCATGAAGCAAGGCCGAATACTCATTCTCCAATACTGTTTTGGCACTCTGGGTCTCTTTCAAGAATCTAGACAGCTCAGATTTGCAGACAGTGAGCTCTTGGTTTTCTTGTGTTTTCTGGTCAAGCTCCCGCTTCAAAGAATCAACACTGCTCTGGAGCTTGGATTTATCTTGTAACAGCAACCTCTTAGAAGAAATGTCCAATTCATGCTTCTTCTTCAAGTCGCACAGTGATTTGGTTGCATTCTGCTTCTCGGCAAGGAGATCCGTACACTTTGCTTCCAGAGCGGTTTTATCCCTGATAAGAGTGTCATTCTGCTTCTTAAGCTGTGTAGCTTTCAGACAGGCTTGTTCCTTTTCGGCAATGACCTGGCTTAGTGTCTCATTCAATGTTTTCTTAGCATGGACAGTCTCTTCGGTGATCTTGGCCAGTTTTTCCAAGAGGGTCTTGTTTTCATTCCAGAGTTCTTCTCTTTCTTCTAAAAGCCTCTTCTCGGATGAAGCTAAGATTTCCTTCTCTTGCAGCAACTGAATACGTTCAGCCTCTGTTGACTCCCTACTAGCCTTAACCTCTTCTAAGAGTTTTGAAAGACTGACATGAGAGGCCTCCAGTTGCATCTTGTCTTTCATGACATTTTTAAGCTCTTTATTTGCCACTTCTAGATCAGCCAACAGGACTTCATTTTTTATACTAAGTTTCTGTTTTTCCTCGAGAGCCTGCTCTAAGTTTTTACGCAGGTCTTCCTGGCTTTTCAGGAGAGCTTCTTTGTCTGACTCTAGATCTTGGGCAGTATGGAACAAATTGTCCCTCTCCCTTTTCAAAGCCTCATGCTTGTTTTCAAGATCCAAGTGTTTTCCCAGCAGTGAGTCCCTCTCAGAAGCGACAGCACTGACTTCCTGAAGAAGATCCTTTTGATCACGAGCCATATCTTCATAGGAACTCTGCAGCTTCTTGATAATTTCATCCTTATCTCTCAGAAGAGAGGCACTTTCATCAGTAAGCTTCTTTTGACAATCCTCAAATTCCTCCCTTTGCCTGAGGTGCCTCTGGCATTCCTGGGCCAAGGCATCATTACTGCTTTGGAGTCCCTCCACCTGCCGGAGAAGAGTGGCCTTTGAGGCTCGTAGGACGTCATTCTCTTTCTTTACTCGGCGAAAATCATTTTGGGCCTCCTCCAATTCCAAGAGTAACTTTCCTTTCTCGGAAATCAACTCATCATTTCTTTCTTTTTCCTGCTGGGTATTGCTTTCCGCTTTTTGTTTCTGTTTCGCAATCTTTCTGATCTCCACTTTTAGCTCTTCATGCATGTTCCACAGTTTTTCCCGTTCTTGATTTGACAACTCAATCCTGGCCTCATAGTCTACAAGTTTTGAGAACAAGGATTCTTTTTCTAATTTTAATGTATGACCCTCCATTGCCAAGCATTCTTTGTCTCCTAACAAAGCCCTTATCTTGTCTGACATTACTTCAATCTGTTTTCTGGCTGCCTCTATCTCAGTTGTTAAGGACTAAAGAAACAAAGATTAGGGAAAGGGGGGGGGACAAGAAACAAAAAATGAAGTCAAGCAGACTAGTGCAAAGTGTGGATTAAAGACAAATAGCATTATTAAATAAATAAATATGTAAATAAATAAATATGTATATACTGGCACACACACTTCTTCAGGTCTGCTGAGGAAGCTCCAAGTCAATAGATGTGTTGCTGTGAACATGTACATAACACACTGAGGATGGGGCAGATTAACTGAATTGCTCAGGCTGTCCTCCATAGAATTAAGCTCTTCCCTCAAAGACACTCCCTCCAGGATTCGGTTTTCTCGTAACAACAGAACACCGAATCATGACAGCGAGTGAACAAAAACACAGGCCTGGAACATTGGGGAAAAGAGGACTGACTCCAGCTCAGAAGTGGTTCCCAGCACACTCGGCTTCCTCCCTCCCAGTTTCCAGGCTGGATGGAAAAGACACTAAGAGAGAGCCTCTTTTGCGTGCTCTGCATATATTTTTCCACAGATCTCACAACTCAACAGTTGCCATTTGTCTGGTCAACCAAGCAGGCTTTGGAGGATATTCTTCAATTAATATGAATTATCCCTTTCTATAAGAGGAAATCTTGCCCTAGGCTATTTAAGAAACTTGCTATGAAACTGGATTGCTATGAAACTGTTTGGATACTAAGGTGTTTTTGAAGAAACTGTTGTCTATAGGGGCCCATCTCTTGAGAAGACAGGCTAAGGATTTCTCCTGAGGGTTTCCCAAATTGGGGAATGCACTCCACTAGAGTTGGTCCCTACAATCTTGGCTTTTACCAGAAATGCTAATATGCACAGAATAAGTCTGTGGAACCAGTCTATGAGTTGGCTTGAATGAAGGTGCTAACAGTCCCATAGCAGAGGCATTACTGAAGTACTAAAAGTGGAAAGAGCACAGCAAATATATTGGAACTTCATATTAATCCCTTTATGATGCATGTGATGAACTTACAACTGCCTTTAAGCTTTTTTCCCTTTGGGGAGAGCCCTCTAACCCTCATTTGACACACTAAGCTCCTCTGAGTCAAACTGATTTCACCCTATGTGTGCTGATTTATTCTTCAATCTTTTCTTAATCTCAATTCTTGAAACTATGAAACATTATATTACTTTTATTGTTATTTTTAGTTATTGCATAGTTCAAATTGTTTTAACTGATTTTACTGCATGACACCCAGAGATTGAATAAGAAGCACAAAAATATCATAATGCATGTGGATTTCTGTTCGCATCCTTTGGCCCATGTATCAGTGTATACACCAACTACTCAACTGTCGGAATAACCAAATGTAAAGCTCTAAGCAGATGGAATGGGAGATTAATGCAATGGAGAAATATCAAGGGAATAAGCAAAACAATAACAACAACAAAATGGGGTAGCTACTCAAGTCAACCTAAGGGCATTGCAGGGCATGGGCAGCTTTTGAAGGAAAGCAGCAAGAAAGGAGCATAAAATCCCGCCACCTCTAAGCTTGTGTTGCCACTCCAAATAGAAGAAAAGCATGTCTCAGCATTGCAAAGAAAGCAATAAAGGCTTTGAGTGGCATAAATCACAGGGCTGGAGATGACATGAAAAACATTCCCCATGATTAATTTGACTAAAAATTGTTATGGGTGAATGGTAAATGTTTTCACAATAATACTGAGCTTCATGGCAGTCTTAGAAAAGCTCCTTTCTTTGCACTTCTTCTCTCTTTTAAGAAAGTTGTTTCATTAATTAAGTCATAAACTTGCTTCCTTGCATCTTATTTATTTATGTCATTTGTATCCCGTAGCTTCTCACCCCCGAAGAGGGGCTCAGCACGGCTCATCTTACTCCTCTCCCACCAAAAGGCTGTGGAACTAGCAACTCTGACCTGCATTTTATATTGTGATGACAAATGTGTGTCAAAAATACCCTTCCAGATGTAACTTAAACCATTTATGTTGATCTGAACAGAACAGGTGTTGAACGTCTTCCCGGAAGCTTCCATGTTCACCTTTAGGGCAGCTCTAACTAACTGCACAGGGAGGTTTGTTCTAGCTGATTAAAAAGGTATAACTGATATGGATTTCTCATGTGCCAGAGATTTTAAAAATCCCCTACATGACTCGAATAGGAAGCTTTCATCGCAAGCAGAAGATTTGGGGGACAGGGCGGATAATCAAGCCAGCAGAAGAAAAGCCACTGCATTCAGCCACATGCTTCAGATCGGTATACACCTTGGTCTCCTTGGCTTCCTTTTTCATTTCCTTGGTCTGTTTATCCAAGTCAGTGTTCTTCTGTAGTGCATTGGCCAATTGCTGCTCAGTATTGTGAAACTTTTGCTTAACCTTCTTGATGGAGGGCTTTTTCAAGGGTTACCTATAGGTCTGTACACTGATTTTGGCTGGCTGCGAATTGCTTTTCCTGAAAAATGAAACCACGGCACAAGGCTGAGCAAAGGGCTCAGTTACCTTGGTCAACAGAAAGGATCATCACATCAAGACTAGAGCACACCACAGAGCCTCCTTTCTTATATTTTCTTTTCAAAAATGGGCAGGAATTGAGTGAGAAGAGAGAATTGCGCCATGCTGCCTATAATTCTCAACATGGCTATTTTTTCTCAACCTACGAGAATAATAATGTGTGCACTGGCCTACGCTGCCTCTTTGGGGACATTTCTTCTGACACCAGTGAAGAGTTGCTCTTACCAAGTTGCCTAATTTGGTCTGCATTTCTTTAACTTCCGTCTGATGCTTCTTCTGGCCTTCCCACTGCGCCTCTTCTGCATTGCGAGCTGTTTCCTTCAGCCGAGCAACGCTCTCAGTTGTCTTGGTGAGCTGAAGCTGGAGCTCCTTGATTTTGCTAAAATCAATAAAAACACAGCTGAATAAACATGCAGCAAAACATTCCCAGAAACACACTTCCTCGGGTGAAAGGGTGGCAAAGCCACTCACAAGGGAAATGACAGCACTATCTAGTAGAAACAGCTAAGCCGAATGCTGTGGAATGAACGTTGGTTTATTTCTCCAAAACAAAACAACATTAAAAACGTTAAAAGAAAAAAAAGGAACCAGAGATTGCCCACATGCAGTTGAAAGCAAGGCAATACTAGCTGAAAGTGCACTGAAGACATTCAATATGGGACAGGAATTACTTCTCTTTCTGCCGCAGGTCATCGTTCAACTTCGTCAGCTGCAAAGAACTGTCTCCGGAGGATTTCATTTTTTCAGTAAGGTCGCTTTCGAGCTTGACATTTGCTTCAATCAGCTGTTTCTCCTTTTCTTCCCTCGCTTTCAATTTCTTCTCCATGTCTGCAGGAAGAATAATAAGAATGACCAAGCCAAGAGAAGAGTATGTTTTTAAAAATGCAAATTGTTTTGCATTTTTATGCAGAATTTAAGGATAAATGTAGCAGCACAAATATCAGAAAAGGAACATGAACACACATACTATTCATCATGGCTATGCTGAGGATGCTAGACTTTCCGCCATCGTATACACATCAGGTAAAAGGGCATGTTCAAACTCAACCCCATTCTGCACTCTGGCAGGGAAAGCCCTTCCCCCATTGTCCTCTTTGTCACTTTCTCTGCTCTGTCTTCCTGTTTCTTTTTAACTTAATCAAGTTTTAATAATGGTTTAATGTACATTCATTATTGGAGGAGTTTTAGGACAGTGATTAATATCTACTTGTGTATTTTCTTGCTTTTGTCTTTTACTGTTAGTATGGGTCAGTGGACTAATCAATGAACTTTATTATCTTCCTGTTTCTTAAACTGATTGTGTCTCAGAGACACCTCTTTTTATTAAAAGTCTCAGCCACATGGCAAGCTTCTGAGTCTCCATTTGTTCTTCTCCTATGAGCATGGAGAAAGACAAGATGCCTCCTCCAGAGAGAGGGATAGTTAGATAGCTAGGCCCTAACTTTCCTATATATTAATGTAGTATAATTAATATGTGTATTACTGTTTTTGTTTATGTATCATGATTTGCTGATTTGTTGGTTGATGAATTTTGTTGTCTTTGTTCGTTGAGTATTATTATGTATACTGTATTTTTGTTGTAAGCTGCCCGAGTCCCTTTTTAACAATTATTATTATCATTATTATTATCATTATTATTAGCTTGGGTACCCGGAGCTGCCCGGGTTATTTGAGAAAGGTATTGTGTGCCAAGGTTGATCTTTATCAGTTTTTTCTGTGGCTCGCAGTGCTCTTGGGAAGTTACTGAAGGTACTGCGATTCCCATCGTCCATGGTCCATCCTCCTCCAAACAGCACCAGGGTGTAGAGTGGGTCATGGGAGTTCTGTGTGCCAAGTTTGGTCTTGATCAGTCATTGGATGAGGGTTGCAGCAGTCTTGGGAAGTGAGTCCCATCATCCAGTCCCATTATCCGTGGTCCATTCTCTTTTCAACTGCACCAGGATATAGAGTGGGTCATGAGGGCTCTGTGTGCTCAAGACCAGCCACTGCTTGAGGGTCACAGCAGTCTCGGGAAGTGGGTGAAGGTACTTCAAGTCCCATCATCCATGGTCCATCCTCCTCCAAACAGCACCAGGATGTAGAGTGGGTCATGGGGGCTCTGTGTGCCAAGTTTGGTCTTTATCGGTCTTTGTTTGGGGCTGCCGTGGTCTGTGGGAACCGAAGGGTCGGAAAGTACTACAAATACCATCATCCTTTGCCCCCCCCTCAAACCTCATCAGTATGTAAAGGTGGTCATGGGGGTCATGTGTGCCAAGTTTGGTCATTGGATGAGGGTCACAGTAGTCTTGGGGAGTGGAAGTACTTCAAGCCCCATCATCCATAGTCCACCCTCCTCCAAACTGCAGTAGGATGTAGAGTGGGTCATGGGGGCTCTGTGTGCCAAGTTTGGTCTTTATCAGTCTTTGTTGGTGGCTAGTCTGTGGGAATCGAAGGGTTTGAAAGTACTACAAATCACATCATCCTTTGTCCATCCTCCCCCAAAATTCACCAGGACATAAAGAGGGTTATGTGGGTTATGTGTGCCAAGTTTGGTCCAGGTCCATCAACCGTGTTGGTCACAGTGGCTTGTGAAAGTGGCAGCCAATCAGAAAGTTGCCACATACACCTCCACATACATACAAACAAAGAAACATACAAACATTCACTATTATATAGATAGATTATTATTTATTTCAATAAAGTCTTCAGCAACTTTTAAGGCTTGACTCTGTTCCTGTAATTGCTGAAGCTAATTTGCCCTACTGCAAGACTCAATAAGCTTCTGATCAGGTAAAACTGCTGTTGTTGTTGCTGTTTTACATTTTAAATATATATATTTAATTACAAGCAAATAAATAGTTCAACTTGGCAACCCTGATCTTCTTACCTGTCAAATCTGATCTCAGCTGATCGAGTTCAGATGACATTTTTGTAAACTGCTGTTCTTTTTGGTTCAGTTTTTCGACAGTTTCTACGGGAATAAAATGCAGTGCCTATGAAAGAGGTGTCCAGCTTCTAAAAAAGAACTTTAATTCTACACAATAAGACATTCAAAATACAATAAATTATTCTCATCTTCCCCTTGCTCACATTTCATTTTACTTTAACATCACAAGATTTTAAATAGCAGGGGATTTGAATGAAGGGCTCCTTGCAGACTTTTTTTTACTCTAAGATTCTATGATTAAGCAATATTCTAAGGAAGCTCACCTTGCATAGATTTTTGTACACTTTCTGCCTCATCAGCAGTCTTAGTAAATTTTCTTTTCTAGAAGAAAACAAGGGAAAATGTGTTAAGATAGAGTGAAAAAAACAGCGCTGATACAATCTCAGATCTTGCTGGCTCAGCAGAGCCAGGCAAAAAATCATCCCATTGATAGTGCATGTATACAGATGCACAAGTGACAATCTACAAAGCAAACATCATGAAGATGTTTACTACAGTTTGGTGGAGAAAAACTCTCTGGCTTGGTGTGTTTTGGATTGGGGAGCAGGGCTCCATCCTTCTTTGCATTCAGACCAATCACTGTGGATTTTTACAAATCTGAAACAGCTGGCTTTAAACAGTGTCATCCCTCCCCATTTGGTGGAATTAGAAGCACAGGGCTCTCATGAAAATTAAATACTGAAAATATATGGGGTTTTTTCAATCTGAAGAAAGCAATCTTTAGATGTTTCTAGGTCCTCCAGCATGAATAAATGGAAACACAAGATCACATTGAAGCACCTAGAGAGAATCAAATCCGTGAATGAAATTCACAAAAATCTAACCCACAAATGTGGAGGGTAGACTGTGCTATAATTCAGTACGTGGTTTAGTTTTTTAAAATTAATTTTAAGGATATTAATTGTTTAAAAATAATTAAATATTAACTGTATTACAGGAAATCCCCAAGTTACAAACAAGATGGGTTCTGAAGGTTTGTTCTTAAGATGAATTGGTATGTAAGTTGGAACAGGTACATTTTTGAAATGTTTAGCCGTTTGAACTTTGGAGAGCATAGGTTAACACCCCTGTGGTGTTTGTTTTGCTGTATATGCCCCTCCCTTCTCATAAGGTTTCACCTCACTTTTTGTCCCTGTGATAATTGGATTTTGAAAAAAATAGTTTGTTGTGGAAACAAGGATTGCGGATAAAACTTCGGTGGAGACACCTTTCTACCAGACTCAAAATTAATAAGCCCTGGTCTTGTCTTGCTCAACTGCTGACTATGCCTGCCCTGTCTAGCATAAATCAGCTCACATGAAGCAGGTGAATATAGCACTAAATGAGACATGTAGAATAATAACAGGTTGTCTTAAACCTGCACCTGCTCATAGACTCTAT
Source organism: Anolis apletophallus (assembly GCA_030556195.1). NCBI lineage: Eukaryota > Metazoa > Chordata > Lepidosauria > Squamata > Anolidae > Anolis > Anolis apletophallus. The sequence goes on from JARBWK010000011.1 coordinate 87,766,192, forward strand.
AAGCTAGCTGGCATTCTCTCCCCCCCGATGTGCAATGGGAAGTTGCTGCCAATTGTGAGAGAAATAAGGCCGAACACTGTGAAAGCCACCCACTGTATAGCTGTCTAGCAGCTTGTGACCCCTTTATTTTATCAGTTTTAGATAAACTATTTTATGCAATGCTTTTGACACGAAATAAATAAATAAGCGTTTTTCCCATGATAACTCTTTCAGGAGTGAATTTCCCTCCCAAAAGGTAAATTTCTCTCACTTCCTGTTGTTTCACCCCCGTTCTTCACTATGAGTCATTTGTAAGTCAGATGTTTGGAACTTGGGGACTCTCTGAATAATATTTGTTTTAAATTATATTGTATTGGTTTTACTATAAGCCACTTTGAGTCTCCTTTTTAGAGAGAAAAAGCAGGGAACAAATAACAATGGTTCTGCATTTTATGGCAGTGTAGATGGGGCCTTAGTCTAGGGCAATGGCATACACACTATAGGGCCAAAATGTACAACATATTTTAAAATGTACACCGATATGGGAATTTCCTGCAACAAGAATCTGGTTTCTTACCTAAAGAATCCTAAATAGTTTAGGACCAGGGAGGAAGCAAGTACGTCTCTGTCTATCTTCAGTTTAAGATAGGGCCAAAAACCTGTGGACCTCCGGATTTTGCTAGATTCCAACATCAATCAGGCCCAGTCAGCATTGTCAGTGTTCAGGGATAATGGGCGATATAGTTAAAAAACCACTGGAGGATCATGGACTCCCAAATCTGATCTAAATGTATTTGCACAGGGAATTTTGAGCTCTTATACTTCCTAGAAGCCCCAAAGCAAAGCTCAGGCCTGGGTCAGCTTGCTTCTCAGCATCTACTCACCAACTCTTCTAGTTCCTTTTCCAAAGCATCTTTATGTTGATTTACTGCAACCAAGAGATTCTCAAGATCAAGAAGTTTTTGCTCTTTTCCCTCCAGATCTTTGACTAGACTAACCGCCTGCCAAGGATGATGGTGTGGTGCAGAAATGAAAAATTACAAAAGGAACAAATGAAGGACTCTGATGATATGACAAAAAGATGTCAAAACAGAAGGTAAACAAACAAAGAAATGGAACATACACTGAAGGGGAGATGATAAATAAATTGAAATTGTGCTCAGAATTTGCATTTGCAGCATCACACGCCCTCTTTTAGGAATATCGTTGTAATTGGTGAAATTGAAGAAAGCATCAATTGAGACTCCAATCCTGAATATTCTTACTAGGAAGCAAATCCCACTGAAATTCATGGGGCTTACAGTTACACAAATCCTTCTTTTAATTACTTTGATGTTCCCAATTGAAATGATGAAACATGTCAGGAATATCAGCTTACTGACAAAGGTCTTACTTATATTAAATATATTCCGTTACTTATATTAAGTATATATTCCAGGGGCCTTAAATGCAATCGGTGCCTTGAAGTAACTACATGAAATCTGATATCTAAGGCATCATATGAAGAGATTTCAGGTGCATCTACACTGTCAAATTAATGCAGTTTGACACTACTTTAACTGCTGTAGCTCATTCTGATGGAATCATAGCAACTGTAGTTTTATACGGCCTTCTCTGCCAAAGAGTGTGGGTGCCTTTCACCACACTCTTTAATCAGTTTTATGGATTTAAACTGTTTATTTTTAATATCGTTAATATTTAAATCTGTTTTAATGTTTGTATATTTTTGGAGTTTTAAATGATATTGTAGTCATTTTAATATAAGCCGCTGCAAGTCTCTTTTTTGGAGAGAAAAAGTGTGGTATAAATAATATCTATTATTATTATTGTCCAACCCTCTCATGGGGCCCTTTCACACTACAATAATTTCAAAACTACAACTCCCAGGCTTCCATAGCATTGGGTCATGGCAGCCACAGTACTGTCAATCTGCATTAATTCAACAGTGTAGATGCACCCTTCATAACACTAGGAATAAAAACCACTTCCTGATATCATTACAGTGCTTAGCTACTTTTAAAAAGGAAGCTATCTAATTATTTATCCTTAATGAAAAACCTAATTATATTTGCCACTGCAGCATTGCTAAAGTCTGAAAGGTATAGATACTATCCATTTCTCAGATGAGGGATCAATACTGATTTACTGATTTTACTGATTATGTTGTAAACCGCTCTGGGCTCCGGAGAGAGCGGTCTACCAAATCGAATTTATAAATATAAATAAATAAAAATAGGAACACCACAGTAAGACGGAAAACAACTAGAAAAAACATTGAAATCAAAACCCACTTTAAATACTTTACATTTCATACTTCTAAGAAAGCAGGATGAACCCAGAGTCATGGCAATGGAAGGATTTCCCAATTTATCCATTACCTTCTCTGCAATGAGAAGGATGGCAGGACATATGGAATACACTTACTCATTCTTCAATTCTTCCTGGGTACAAATCTAAAAGCTAAGAACCAGTTCAAACAAACAGTCCTTCTCTCCTAGAGTCTAGAACACTATAGTTCAAACTGCAACACTAAACACAATCCTAAACAGCTCTCCAAGTCAAAATAGAATAGGATCCCCTGCTGGATTAGATTAAATGCCTGTCTATCTCAGCATCTTATTTGCCACAGTGGCCAGCTAAATGTCCAAAGTAAGGATTGCACCGTCTTATCCTCCAGGACTGCGGAGACTCTCTGGAAGCCATTTGGTAGGCCAACGCCACATCTAGTAGCGATGAAGTAATAGCTTTTAACTATTTGCACTACGCCTGGGCTACCTGACAGACGGCCCGCGGACCGCACATGGCCCGCCAGCCCCTTGGATGCGGCCCGCACCCTCCTGCAAGAAATCAGCTTACATTTTTTTTTGGAAAAAACTCGATCTCCGGGGGGGTGGGGCCGCTTGCGAGGGGACGGGGCCGCTCGCGGGCATGCGCGGCAGGGCGGGAGCGGCAAGGGGCCTTCGCCATGTCCCTGGCTGCTGCAGCGGCCGCCTCGGAGCTTACCTTCCATTCTCTTCCTTCGGAGAAGGAAGGTAAACTCCCAGGCGCAGCCGCTGCAACAGCCAGGGACATGGCGGAGGGCCCCTCGCTGCTCCCGCCCTGCCGCGCATGCCCGCCGTCCTGCGCGGCCCGCCCCTTTTCGGCGGGGCTGGGTGACGTCAGCCGTGGCACTGGCGGGGAGGAGGAAGAGGTGGAGGGGCCGCTCCCGGGAGCAGAAGGAAGAGAAAGGAAGAGAAAGGAAGGTAAGCTCCCGGGGGTGGCCGCTGCAGCAGCCAGGGACATGGCGGAGGGCCCCTCGCCGCTCCCGCCCCCCCGCTGCGGCCCCCCAGGTCATCAGTGACCGGAATTCCGGCCCTTGGGCCGGTAGAAGTTGGACAGCCCTGCACTATATGAAGTCATATTATCATTTGTCTGTTTGTAGACAAATGGCAATATTTTAAACTTTGGAATCAGTGTTTTAAAAATCTCACCAAATGATGTAAAGACAGTTTCATAGCAGCTTGCATCAGACACTGATTGCTCCAGAACAGCACAAACATTTTTAATGGGAAAAATTAAAATAAAAGGATGGATGCTGGTACAAACCTGGCTACTTTCACTATTGTGTTGGTTCTCTAAACTCTGTATCTTTTTCTCAGCTGCCTCAAGCTCCTTGCTACGTCTCTCCAGTTGCAGTTTACCTTCAGAGCTGGTCATCTGAAGAGAATCGAGTTCCAAGAGCTTTGCTTCGGTCGCTTTGAGCTGTGCTTTAAAGTTATCAATGGCCTCGGCTTGTTCTGTGCACTTTGACTGGAGCCCCTCCAGCTCCTTTACCTTTATCTCCGCTTCTTGCAACTTGTTCAGATTGTCTTCCAGGTCCACAAGGTGCTGCTCTTCAGCTTTATCCAGCTTGGTCTTCAAGGCCTCCAAGTTTTTCTCATTCTCTTCCGTCACTTCCCTCAGTTTTTCTTTGAGAGCATCGACCTCTTTTGACAAATGTGATCTCTCCTTTTCCTGCTTCGTTTTCAGGTCGGTTATCTCACTCTCGTGCTCTGATCTCATCTTCTCGATCTGGATCTTGAGCTCTGCGTATTCGGTGCTCTGGGCTCCCACACCTTTGCTAATGGAGGTCTTCAGTTCTTCCATTGCCTGCTGATGAGACATAATGGCAGATTCCAACTTCAATTTCCACAGATTGGCCACCTCTGCGTTCTCCTTCTGGACTCCAACCAGTTTCATTTTAAGAGATTCACTCTCTTTTGCCATTTTCTCCTTGGTTGCGAGCCAGGCTTTCATCTCGGTCTGGAATGAGTCTTCATTGGTGGCAAACTTCTCCTTCAGTGCCTTCAACTCATCCTCATGTTCTTTGCTCATTGTCGCCATCTTCTCTTGCAAAGTACTGACTTCTTGTAGCAACGAGAGAGACGTGTCCACATCGCTCACTAGCTTACTGGACTCCAGTCTTGCGCGCAGCTCATTCACTTCTGTTTCACGTAGGATTAAATCCTGTTCCAGTTCCATGATCCGAGATTTCTCTGACACAGTAGCCACCTAGAACAAACAGCATTGTAAAAACCCATTACAACAAGTTGCCTTTGGGGTCACAGTGGGACATTTTCTCATCATCTGATCAGAACAGAAATATCATTTTCCTAGTGCTTCGATGGAAGGGTTCTGGAAAGGGAACTAGCTATTGGTAATGTAGTCCAGGGCTTCCTAAACGTTTTCCACTCACAAGCCCTTTCCACCAGAGACGTTTTTACATGACCCCAGGTATATAGGTATATAATATATAGTATCTATATAAATAAAAGTCAAAATATGTATGTATGTACATAATTTGTCCATATGTATTATTCAAGATGGCTCCCACTTCCAGAGAGCCCTGTGACTCACACCAACGATGGATCTGGACCAAATTTGGAACACCGGACAAACCCCCCCCCCCCCCCACTGAGAAACTTGGCTGGGATTGGGTAATGACAGAGTTCACCCATATGTGAAGAGCACTGTAAACCCCACCAATTATGGATCTGTACCAAATTTGGTACACATACCCATCATGACCAGCTGTAAGTATTTGGAGGGAATTGTAGTCTACCAACATCCTTATGCATTTTCTAATAGGACCATTCATAAAATCCGAAAACAAACAATGATTATTTCTAATGTTTATCCTTACAAAATACCTAATCTGGGCATTGTCATGTACCTCAGATAGCAGGTATATACGTAAAATAGGTATAAAAACAAACATTTACTGATAACAAATCAGCAAAGGGGATCCTACCTGAACATTAGGAATAACTTTCTGACTGTAAGACCTGTTCAGCAGTGGAACTCTCTGCCTTGGAGTGTAATGGAAGCTCCTTCCTTGGAAGCTTTTAAACAGAGGCTGGATGGCCATCTGTCAGGGATACTTTGACTGTGCATTTCCTGCATGGTAGGGGGTTGGACTAGATGGCCCATGTGGTCTCTTCCAAATCTTTTATTCTATGGTTCTTTGATTTGCAAGACCTGCTGAATAGGCTAATATTCTTTTTTTGTGGGGTACAGCTGATGAAATTTCTGCAAACTTCACTATAAGCACTGCATGTTGTTGCTAACCAATCAGTGAAAATGGGTGGCATTCAGAAACCTTTTCCTGTTGCCAAGTTTTTCATGCCCCCATCATTGAGCTAAGGGGTTGGGAACCACCGTTTAAGAAGTCCTGATTTAGTCTAAAATTGCTAAAGGGAACCTGCAAATCTTCAGTTCAACAGTAATACTACCTCAGTTTAAAAATTTTAATTATAAAACATGTATTTGCTTCCCTTTAAACCAAACGCAAATGGTCCTCAAAATGAAGCTTTTATCACACTAAAGTTAGTGGTGAGACAAACAGGGCATTAAGTCAGTGCTTAAAACAGCAGCCAGAAGTAATTTAGAATGTTTGGATGTTAACAGAATTCACTGTTTGATGTATGGTGAGGAAATGCCAGCTGACAAACTGTATTTGACATAGATCTTACGAGGCTTAACCTAAAGTTTATAACTCCAATACCCCACACACTGAATATTTTAATCAGACTTTTTCAATGCATGCCACAGATCTTGCTTTCACAATAATTTCATTTTTTCGCAGTGTTCTCAATGGCAAGGGTATTACAAAATTCTGTATCTTCTGAACAACTCCGATACATTCTTTTGTGAGACTATTACAAATTTTATCCTTGAGATAAGTAAATTTCTAGTATGTTTTCTTTTTACCCGTAACTTCCTCTTCTTGTATGTATACCTGTGTTGTGATTTTATTGTTGTATGCCAATAAAGGTTGTGTGTGCTTTGACTGAGGCTGAAGAGAGAACAGAAGGCTGCTCCTCCAAGTATATGAAGTGAGCCTTGGCCCTAATATATTAGAAAGACAGTCATTATTCTGTTTGTTTTTTTTTAAAAAAAGAAATATATGTAAAACATTTCATGCATACACCTTTAAAAGGATTTGGTGTGACACAGGCCTCTCAGAGATTAAAAACTACAATATCAATGTGCTGTCAGACAAAGCAGAGAAGAGAGGTGCATAAACCATCACTAAGCATAAAATACAGACACTTCTTTAATTGGGTTTTGTTTGGAGATTGAGAAAAGGGCTGATGTATAAACAGCAAGGGCCTGAATAAATGATCAGCAGGAATCTCTCTAAGCAAACAGATTCTGCTGCTTTTAAGAAAATGTGCAGAAGAATTGGACAGCATTAGGCTTGTAGATTGGGGGCTGTTTGCCAAGAAGAGTTAAGACGCTAAACTGTTTTCTTCAGAATTTTTTTGCCAACTCAAGGCAAAATCAATGTTGAAAATTGTGTGGATCCTTCCTTATAATTCAGTACTGAAATTTGGCTGCTGGCTTCAAGATTACTGCAGAGACACATGACCTTTAGCTAAATTCACAGTGAAAGAGCAAAGTTTAAATTCACAGGAAATAAGGTGTTCCCTCTGTCTCTAAACTGTACTAAGTGCAACGAAAAAGGTACATATGCTTAGAAGCGGATACGTTGACAAATGAGAAGAAAATGATCTATTCAATTAAAGCATTGTCTGTAGCTACAAAAGAGAGCTAATTGAATCACCTGCAAATACAACTTAAGAGTAGAGAATGAGATCAGCAACAGGGCAAGCCTGGTGCGAATAATTCAGGTTTAATGATTAGAAGCTGAATGTTCAATTGGCACCAGGTCAACATTAGAGGGATTCCTCATGTTCTACTCACTGGTTCCTCTTGATGCAAAATATTAAAACAGAAGTGGTGCAGTCTGAGCAAGAGTACAAGGAAGTGTGTTTATGGGTAAGATACTCCCATTGTAGACAGTAAATCTGAAATGATCTAGAGCTAGCTGAAACACTGTAGAGTCAAAGAATGATCTAGAAGTACAGCAAGGTTGCCTTTCTTCATCAACATCTTCAATGATACGCTTGATAGAACCACTCAGTGGATTAGGGCTTGCTGATGTTTGATTTTTGTATTGTAGAAGGCTGACAGAAATAAATGCATACATATAGGCAAACGCATAAAGGCTCGTCGCAATGCCTCTATAAAAGATGGACCACAGAACATGTCAGGGAGCATAAAGGCTCTTCTTTAACACCTCAATGATCAATAAGCTGAACCAGAACACCTAAAAGAATAATCAAAATATATTATTTCATTATCCACTGAAGTACGATTTAACTGTAGCTGTCAACTGATTGAGTTTGGAGGTCCTTGGTCTCCTTGGTTCTGTCTTGGTTCAATGATTCCTGATCGTTTTCTTTCTTGCCAGCACCTTACCCATATTTCCTTAAAGAAGACCCTTTTAAGAAACAGAACACAGGGACTGTGCACTTCCTTTTCCAAGGCACAGCAGGCCCCCTCACGCCTAGCAGCAGGAACCGTCCCCTTTACCCACATAAAAAGGCCGTGTTCATGTAAATAGCGAAGTCCATTACCCTAGTGTCTTCTAACTCCCTCTGGAGTTTGTCAGCTTTGGTCTTTTCAAAGAGCAGGCTCTGTTCAAGCTCCTTAATGCGGGCATGCTCCAGTTTGGTCTGCGTCTGTTAGTAAAAAGGGAAAGGAAGAGAACACAACAGTGCCACCATCACATGCCAGCACAAGAGGAAAGAGGAGCGACATGCAGGATGTGCCACCAGTTGTCTCCGACCGGCGATGAACAACGAACGAGCAAGTGGATGACAAAACAGAACACAAAAGAAGGCGAAGGGGGAGGAAGAATGGATGCCACAGATTATGAGAAACGAACATAAAGGTGTCCCACACGACTGACACATTGAGATAAAAGATGTGCACAAAAAGAGACAGACAAAGGATTAAAAAACGTGGCAAGGTAAACTCATGCAGCCAAAGTTATTGATCAGTGTGGCAATTATCAGAACAGATTAGAATAGTTAAGGCTTTGTGAGATATGTTTCAAATACCTGAAGGGCCGTCACACAGAAGAGGGCAAATACTGGTTCTGAGCTACCCAAAAGGGCAGGACTAGTTCTATCAAGCTTAAGGGGCAGAAGGGTTGATTTTAGTTGGATGGATTTCATGACACTAAAGGCAGTTCAATAACTGAACCGATTATTAACTTGGGCTGGTGGGCTTTGTCTTTCCTGACATCTTCAACTCTGGTTCAACAGTCATCTGCTGGAGATACTTTAGCTCTGTGTTTCAAGCAAGGGGTTAAATTCAACAACCTCAATGGCTGCCTGAAATTCTAGCATTCTTTCACTTTCTTTCAGTGAAAATGGAATACCGATACATATCAGACTCCTGAAATATTGACTGATTTGTAGCAGGTAAACTGTCCATCTAGATTTTGGCTCATGGATCAATTCAACAGCTTTAATAGCATCCTTGGAGGCTGGCGAGTCTTCCCCACCCCCTCCTTGATCTCACTTTATTATACAGTTCTACTATTAAATCTACAAAAGTTAAGAATCACATGTCATTCAGAAGGAATAAAAACAGTCCAAGCCCAAACTCAAATGAAGGCTTTTCCTCCTGTAAGGAAATAGCTATGGTTTTAAACTAGTTTTAATCTCTAACTAGTTTAATGGTGTCTTTAACTTTTGTCTTTATCTTTTTAAGCTACATTTCTTTTAACTATTTTAAGCTGCCTTGAATCCCTGGCTACGGAAAAGGAACGATGATGACCAGGATTACTGATTATGAGGATGATGAGATGTCCATATATATCTGAAGAATGAATGATAGGACCATAAAAGATAAGCTGCCATAGCCCCTCTGCTGACTGAAAAGGGTGGCTTTTTTTGTGTGTCACTGTCCCAAAATTGCCATTGGGTGAATTAAGTTTTTGGCTTTACTCATGATGAAAATCAGAAGCTGGACCCAAGATGTTCCAGCATAATACTTTCTGGAAACGGAATAGTTCTGCTCTATTCACTTTCAAAGAACTGGTTCATGGGATGGTTTGCTTTGTTTCTTGTTTGTTCTGACATCAATGGCTCCTTTCCTCCAGAATCTGATGAATGGCAAGGCAGCTAATAAAGGCTACTGACAACACTGAGATTCTGAGTACATTGTCTAAATTTGCAAAACTATTAAATGGAAGTAAGCTTAAATCCTTCGAGCAATCATTTCCAACAGCCACACACTTCTGCAACACTGTAGAATTTCCTTTCATGGGAGGCTATGCTGATCTCCTATCTGCTCTCTGGCAGGCCAATGCATTTTATTCAAACTGGTATTTGGTGATTAATTGCATTTCTTTTTACGGTGTGTCTATGTGAGCTTTATTTTTATCTTTATTGTTCTGTTTTTAAATGAGTTTACACTTTTTAAAATGTAATGGTGTTTTAACTTATTAAATTATGTGATTTTTATTATCAGAATTCCTGCAATCCTTCTTGGGTCCCAGGTGGGGAGAAAAGCAGGCTATAAATAAATTAAACAAGAAAAATACATCTATGGTTAATTTTCCATACAGCTGGCAACCTTTTCAACAGCTTTTACTCACCAGCCTATGAAAAACTTCATAGACGAAACCCCTGCTCTTAAGTTGCTCTGAAGACACAGGAATGGGTTTAGTCAGGCTTCATGCAGTCAACTGGCAATCCAATATTCCGCTTTCTGGGACAACGTGTATTTAATGAGCCAAAGGGGCATTCTGAATGCCCTGCAGTGGGTGTAGGTCTTAACTGTTTGGCAAATGCTCCAATAACAATCACTAGGAATGCCTTAACAATGATCTGGAAAGGAAAGTGATTTTTATAGGGAAAATCTCTGCTAGAGGAAAAGAAAGGCAGGGAGACCTGGCATAGCAAAGATACAGTTGCATAAAGCTACCAGGGGGAGAGGAGGACAGGCCACATGCAGCTTTCACTGGACTATTTCATCAGCCCTATCAGAAAGAATGGAGAATCACAACTACTATAGCCAGCTGGGCCAATGGGACACTGAAAGATATACAGCAGAAAGCAAGCATTGGGCAGGAGAAGAGTGTCTATCTGAGTTGAGGAGGGAGCAGCCAACTGTCTCCGAGAATTTCTCAAAGCCAAAAAAAAGGGGGCGGGGAAGTGTGACTCAAACTAACCTTACTTGTTTAGCTACATTATTGACAAAATTTGGTTTTTGCAAACAACAAAAGTGTGTTTATGTGTGTGCAAAATCCCTATATGTTTAACTAAGCTATTGGGTCAGCTAGGTGAGAAAGCAGATGGGCATTAGCTTTTCTTCCAGATTTCTCTTCCTTTCCCACATGTGTCAAATTCAAGGCCCCTGGACCAAATGCACATCTTCATGTAATTTTATGTGGCTTTCCAGATGCTGGACTGCAATTTGGTCATCATTAGACATCATGACTAGAGTTGATGGGAGTTGGGATACAGTCACATCTTGAAGGCTGCCGTTTGTTCTGTTGAGTCAGGAGAGTGGGGTTTGAATTTGGATAAAAGGCTTGTAGATATGCCTGATGTTAAAATGTCATTTAGCCTTTTCCCCAACCGAAGAGTCACAAAGGCTGTTGGGCTAAAATTGCCATTATCCCCAATGTGATGACAGTTATCATTCAATAACATCCGGGGACCCAAACTGGGAAAAACTAAAGAGCACCAACTACTATGTAAAAATATATATATAGTTGGCCCTCTGTCTCCATAGATCCCTGTCCATGGATTCAGTGGCCCTTTGAAGGCAACCATAAGGCTGATGTGGCCCTCCATGAAAATGAGTTTGACACCCCTGCTTTATTTAAAGGAAACAATAAAGCTTTCTGAATTTCTGCATATTGGACACTAGTGGGCACTCCTGGTTTCCCAACAGAAGATTGGTAGAGTTTCTTGGCAGAAGAGCATTCACATTAGGCAAGTCCCTCCCTTTAAAATGTACTGCAATTGTTCACCAAGCTACATGTATTTGTCATTAGTTATTGAAGCACTTTGGCAACAAAAGTTTTCTTTTAAAAAATGGTGTTAAGAAGGGGAAGGGTTTCTTTATGTCTAGTAATTTCCCCATTCCTACTTTTCTTGATCACATTGTTCCCACACTTTTTATGTAACCAAGATTGTTTTCAATCTATGTTACATAACCTCTTTTTCTTTATTATGCTCACCTTCTTTTGGAGCAACGTTCATTCTCAATAAAAACAATTTTTAAAAAAGAAGGGAAAGCGTGTCTGCTCACATTCAGGTATCCTCTGACATTCTCAGGGTCTTCAGAAATCTGCTATTAACAAATATTGAAACACAAGAGCTCACCAGAATGCTCAACGCTAGAATTTGAATCCAACTAGGAGGATTTTAGCTGGGATGGGATGATGGTACCCAAGTGTTCCCATGCTCTAGGTATTGTTCCCTTTCCCCATAATGCAAGATTAATGTGATACAGAGGAGTCCATACTAGCTGGTGGGCTCTGGAGACTTTGGCCCAGAACAATAAGTTTTCAAGCTTCAAAAACACACTGTGTTAAGATGTAGATGTGGAATGCCTTCAATCAAACCTATCTAAACTGCAATATTGATACATGGAATTCTACTATGGAAAATTCCATGCCACTTTGCTGCTTGTTGGGTATGTGAGCACAAGAGAGAGCAAAAGGGCAGCTAAACACCTGATGTGACTCCTGTCAATTTGGTCATAAAACAACCAAGTCAATAGTTTGGTATATAGCAAACATGCATTCTGGCACATCTGGCTTCTTTAAGATGAAATGAAAATGCTGAAGGCATCATACTATGCAGCAACAGGGAGAAGTCTTACAATTCTTCCTTGCATTACACAAACTTTTCAAAAGGATGCTTCTCACAGCAGAGAAAAGGTTGGAGCATATCATAATGAATTTGTGTTTTCCTGCATATTGGCAACACACACACACACAGATGTCAGGCCAAAGGCTGAGAAGGCAAATGAGTGTTCCATGACAAATCCAGATCAAATGGATGGCAGATTAAAGTAAAAGAATAACTAAAGAAGATGTTAAATGTGAAATGGAGAACTGAGTACAAGGCTAGCACTTCCGGTATGAACTTATTGGTAGCTCTGCAAGTCAGTTTGGAATTGAGCATTGCACATGATGCAAGGGAAAAGAAATTTACTGTACATTGCTTTTGAGAGTATAAATGAGATCATATCAAGAGGCCATGTTAAAGAAGCATATGGGTAAAATGTACAAAACTGGCAGTGTTTGTACTAGGCTCCACTGTTGATTTCAAATTTACCGAGTAACATGTGCCTATGCAGTCTGGTAAGGCCTATCTGTTAGCAACTAAAATTAAAAAAACACTTGGTATATATATTTGATTATATTATTTGATCCAAACCTTTAATGGAATGAATTCTTGAAAAATTTAAACTGTTCGTAAGAAGCACAGGATGACATGGAGAATTAGCAGTGCTCAACTGTACTTCTGGCGACAAAAAGTAATTTCTATTTGCCTTCAGCATTTACTTCAGAAAAGCCCTAGCAACACACTGCGAGTTTTATAACTTCAGTTTTGCATTTGTATTTGGCAATTTTAATAAACAGCATCTGCAAAATGTTGAATATAAGAGCAAAAAGAGCAGAATTATAAAAAAAAGAAAAGAAGATACTTATTTGCACATAGGACAAAGAATTAGAAAGGAAGTCTCCAAAACTTGAGAATATATACCAGTAAACAAGACAATCCTATCACCACATTATGCATATTCCTCGACTACCTCTGTACAAGATGAAACCCTTTTGTTTTTATTCTGATAGTAGCAGCAATACGAAACTAGAAGGAATTTTCTTTCCAACATCCTACCACAGAACCATTTTAACAGCACTGGGGGAATGTTACCTCTAAGTCGCCTTTGGTGATGGATTCCTCTTCCACACGGAACTGGAGGTCTTCAACCTTCCTATGAAGAAAAGGTAAAACAGAATAAATATAGCAGATTGCATCTCAAAATGCATCATTTTAAATAGGGGGAATCAAACATCACAGTTACATTCTTTTAATCTATCTATGTATATAAATAAAAGTCAAAATATCTATTTATTGATCTATCTATGGCAGTGGTTCTCAACCTGTGGGTTCCCAGGTGTTTTGGCCTACAACTTCCAGAAATCCCAGGCAGTTTACCAGCTGTTAGGATTTCTGAGAATTGAAGGCCAAAACATCTGGGGGCCGACAGGTTGAGAACCACTGATCTATGGGTATACCTATGTTTGTATGTAATTTTCAAGATGACCTCCACATCCAGAGAGCACTGTGACTCCCATCAACAATTAATCTAAACCAAACTTGGCACACAGGCCCCTCTATGATCAGCAGAAAATACTGGACAACTTTGGGGAGAATTAACCCTGTATGTTGGGAGTTGTTGCTCACCACAATCTAAAAGCGCTTTGACTCCCACCAACGATGGATCTGGACCACACTTAGCACACAGACCCAACATGACTAACATTAAATATTGGCAGGGTTTTGGGGAGATTGACTCTGGATGTTAGGAGCTGCAGCTCACTCACATCCAGAGAGCACTGTGAACCCCACCAAGGATGGATCTGGACCAAACTTGGCACACATACCCATCATGACTAACTTTAACTATTGGTATGTTTTGGGGGCAATGACAGATGATGACGGGAGTTGTACTTTACCCACATCCTTATGCATTTTCTAATGGGATCATTCATTGACAGAACCAATAAAAGGCTATGTCTAATGAATATTGTTACAAATCACCTAATCCGGGTATCACCGGGTACCTAAACTGGTATATTATAAAATGGAGAAGCATCAGATTCTCTTCCTCCCCCCCCCCCCCTTTCCTCACAGACATCACGACAAATGAGCCCATGGCCATTTTTATCTCATTGTTTCGTCATTGTTAAACGTTTATAAAGTATTATAATTTGCCTGGGGAAAACTTTGGGGGGGGGGGTGTTTGCATTTGGGGCAGATTTAGTCTACCTTCTCTCTTCCTCCAACTGGTTCAGCAGCTCAACTTTCTCTCTGTCCGCAGCTTCTACCAAGGCTCGCAACTGGTCCATCTTAGTTTCCATTTCAAGCATGCGCTAGTTTTAAAAGAAGGACATTAGATGCATCACTCATTTATTTAAACCACGCTATAGAGAATTAGCGATAAAAGACATTCAACTTCCAAAAATGACCAACGTGGCCTCGCTTTCTTCACCAAGGCCCCAAACTTACCTGCAAACACAGATGCAACGCCATGCTTTATGAGAACTGAGCTGATACAGAGCTGGCGCATTTAGCTTAACAGTCGATTTGGTAAGCTAGGAAAATGCTATGGATTAGACAGTAAGTTATACATAATTTAGTTACATGGAACACTTTTTAAAGAAATTAGTGGTTATTTTATCTCTGCTTAGCAATGGAGCTCTTTTGTCGTTTGGTCAACAGGCAGACTTTCAGTTTTAAACAGGCCTTCAAGCCTTAGCTGACTAGGATAGAGTAATGTCTAATATGCATTGTGTGTTTTAAGTGTTTTTAAACTTCCATGTTTTAAAAATAGTGTTTTAATTAAAAGTACTATTTAAATGTTTGTTAACTTTTGTAATTTATTCTGTTTTAACTATTTTGTATTAATTTCTGCTGCAAGCCACTTTGAATCCCATTCAAGAGAAAAGCAGGACAAAAATAAAATACATTTTAAAAATAGCAAGCACAGTGGTCCTCCAGCTGTTTTGGCCAAACTCCCAGAATCCTTAGCCAGGAACTGTGGGGGCATGATCCAAAACAGCTGAAGGATAAAAGGTGGGCTGAGCACTAGGAGACAGTGCATTGGCTATCTGCAATCAGCATTTCAACAGGAAAATCATCAAGGCCTACCTGGTCATGGCCATCTCGCGCCAGTGCCAGTTGCTGTTCTATTTCCCCAACATGGCTGGTGGCCTTGGCAACCTCCGCTCTCTCCAGGTCCCTCTCGGCCAGAAGTTGCTCTATGTGTTGTTGCTTCTCTTTAAGGGCTTCCTGGAGAGCGGTGGTGCCCGAGATTTTCCTTGCATACCGTGATGATGTTTCTGTCAACTTCAAGCATGAGATATTCATTTTAAAGAGCCTAGCTTCCATTTGGCAGGAACAAAAGTACATTTGAGGTTCTGCATATGCTGACTGCCTGTTTAGCTGTGAGTTAATGTAACTGTCATTTTGCATGCATGTCTTCCTAAGATGTGGTTAAACTGGTGATATTAAGGGGTGCCCTGCAGAGATCGCTTGTCTATGGTTCGGTGCTGGTCCTCAACCACTGGCTGCTAGTGCTGCAAATTATAAATTACTAGAAAGGTCCGTTGTTTAGCTCAGTCAACAAGAAATAATGTTGTATTTTCACACTTCCTAAAAGATGATAGTATTAAAGTTAATGTCAAGTTGAAGAAAGATTTTGTTTTCATCACAAACACACATTGGGTTTAAACAGTACACTTACTGACACTGCCCTAGTACCAGCCCCTTTCATCTCCCTCATAAGATTTTCCCCTTTAAATGAATGAGGGGAAGCTTAGCATTACAGTTCTAAAAACGAAATCACGTGGTTGTTTATCTAGCACAGGCCAGCACAACTTAGTAGCAGTAAGGGGCTGAAATTGAATAGGAAACCTCATTGGAACACAGATAGGTTTTTAGCGCCTCCCTATGGGTTTATGAGAGGGCAGTGGAAGTTAAGAACTTGAAGGGAATGGCAGGTTCCAACTGCTATTCTGCTGTAGTGCTGTGTGTGACCTCCATCTCACAGCTTAGGCCTTGTGGGCCTCACCAAAGCCTTGTGAAGGCTGCATCTGGCCCCTGGGCCACATGTTGTGCAAGCCTGATCTAGAACTAACTCCCATGGTATTCATTTGCACTTATCCCCTAATAAGTGTGCTTAGGACTACAGTCCAAGCCTGTGACTTAGACACTTTTGTGACACTTTGCTTTAAATCAATAGCTTCAGACTTGCAGCCCAGTTTTAACAACGAAAACAACAACAAAAGCAACAAGGGAAAAGTTATAGTGTTCCATGCAACTAATTTCCTTTATAATTGAAGAGCCTGCTTGTTTTAAGTGTTGATTGTTATTTTTGTGTCAAATGCTTAAGTATACACGTTTTAAAATAAACTAATCCTTGTATTCTATAGGATTTGTAAAGATTTTGTTTATGTGTTTTCAGTGGACTATAGAAAAGAAGTAGGCAATTTCTGGAGATTGGAGAGCCACAAAATCCCCGAAAAGGCGTAGGGGACTGACTCCCAAGCAAACATTAAATTTTGACCCCAAATGCCTTTCAGGGGCATGGAGCATTTTAACTGCACTTTTTAGGCTCCTTGTGTGATTTTGATCTCAGACAGATGTCTTTTACAACAAGCAGTCCCTTGCTATTTTAAAAAAAGCCTTGACCGAAAAGGAATAAGGGAAAGACAAACATGCAGTGAATTTGTCCTCACATATATTAGATAGATATAAAGATAGATAGATAATAGAAAGGTAGAAATAGATTGCGATAGATGATAGATAGGACAGATGGTAGAAAGACACATAAAACTGTATATAGATAAGATATATAAATGATAGGTAGGTAAACAGTAGATAGGAAGACAGATTAATAATAGATAGTGATAAATAGATATACACAATAGATCAATCATAGATAAGGGAGAGGTAGAGCTAGACCGGGCCTGCCCAACAAGCGGCCAGCGGCCCGTACACAGCCCGCCAGCCCCTTGCCTGCGGCCCGCTCAGCTTTTTAATAAAAAAATAATAAAATAAAATAAAATAATAATATAAAAAATTACCCACTTCCGGGTTCCGGAGCAAGTATCGCGAGACTACGCCAGCCACACGGGATTTCGATCTCAACGCAGGCATGATCTCGCGTTGAGATCGAAAACCCGTGTGTAGTTGGCCTAGTCTCACGAGACTACACCAGCTACACACGGGATTTCGATCTCAACGCGAGATCACGCCTGCGTTGAGATCGAAATCCTGTGTGGCTGGCGTAGTCTCGCGATACTTGCTCCGGTTGCCAAAATCTCGGCTACTGAATCCCTGCGGCCCACACAGACGCGTTTTGGTCATCGCCTCTCTCGTGGTCCGGCTCTCTCTCGTGGTCTCTCGTGGTCCGGCTACTGGAAGGTAGGTATTATATATTTTATTAATGTATGTATATTCCCTCCCTCCATCCATGCCCCTCTGTTATTATTATATATTTTATTAATGTACTGTATGTATATTCCCTCCCTCCATCCATGCCCCTTTCTGTTATTATTATATATTTTATTAATGTATGTATATTCCCTCCATCCATCCATGTCCCTTTCTGTTATTATTATATATTTTATTAATGTATGTATATTCCCTCCCTCCCTCCATGTCCCTTTCTGTTATTATTATATTTTATTAATGTATGTATATTCCCTCCCTCCATCCATGTCCCTTTCTGTTATTATTATATTTTATTAATGTATGTATATTCCCTCCCTCCCTCCATGTCCCTTTCTGTTATTATTATATATTTTATTAATGTATGCATATTCCCTCCCTCCATCCATGTCCCTTTCTGTTATTATTATATTTTATTAATGTATGTATATTCCTTCCCTCCATCCATGTCCCTTTCTATTGTTATTATATTTTATTAATGTATGTATATTCCCTCCCTCCATCCATGTCCCTTTTTGTTATTATTATATTTTATTAATGTATTTATATTCCCTCCCTCCATCCATGTCCCTTTCTGTTATTATATTTTATTAATGTATGTATACATCACTGATTACCTGGGGCGGAGCCGGGGGAGGGGCGGGGCCGGAGGCAGACCCATCGGCCCCCCAGGTGATCAGTGACCGGAATTCCGGCCCTTGGGCCAGTAGAAGTTGGACAGCCCTGAGCTAGATGATAGGTAGGACAGGGAGATGATAGAAAATTAAAAGATGCATATAGATATGAAAATGGATAAATGATACGCAGATAGATGGATGATATAGATAGATAGATAGATAGATAGGAAGATAGATAAATGAGAGATAATAATGATAGATATACATGATAAGGGATAGATAGATAAATGATAAAGTTAGAGAGGACAGATAGGTGACAGATAAAGTTACATATATTGTAGATAGAAAAATAAATAAATGATAGACAGTCAGATATACAGATGATATAGATCGATGATAGAAAGATAAATTATAGCTAATAAGATATAGATAGATGATAGTGAGAGAGAAGTTTAGATAGATAAGATAGATAAAATTACATATAGATAGATAAAGTTATATATAGATAGAAAAATGATAGACAGGTAGATAGAGAATGGTAGGTTACACCGGGAATGTGGTGCAGCTGGCTAAGTGTCATCTGCATAAGATCTCTCTGACCAGTAGGAGGAGGCTGTGGTGACGACTCTCGGTGACGTCAAGGAGGAGGATGCTGGCAGTGTCCTCTTCTTCTTTGACGGAGGTTTCAAAATCGCCTTCGCCAAGGATTTTCCTGGAGTCGGCGGCACCAGCGATGGTGTCGTCGCTTAATGGGACTCTTCATGTACATGCTTAAATGCAATGCATACTGCCGTAGACGAAGGAGTCGTCACGACCAACCGCATGGACTGCTCCAACCGAGCAGAGGCCACAGAGCTCACTGACAAACGGTGAGTCTGCACCGTTTCGGTGGCCAGTGTGCATGGTCATTTCTCCTGTCTCTCCTGGATGACTTCGACGCCGTTGACACCGTCAAGCATGGCTTCGCAGGCGGTTTCTTCCCAGCCGGGACAGAACGCGCTGCCGAGGTCGAAGCAGTCAAGATGGACGGAATGGCCAAATCGGACACGGTCTTCCTCGACGAGGTTGATGGGACAGCCGTCGCCATCGAGGTGGAAGGGGCCAGGGATTGCTGGTCAAGTTGGAACCGAAGATGGTGGGCCCGGTTCTTCCCGCCTGTGCCGCCAGTGGCAGCAGGAAGCTGAGACATGAGCCTCGCCGAAGCAGTAAAGACACTCAAGAGTATCCGTCCGAGTCCGGAATCTTCCTGGAACATCGCGTGCAGTGTTTAAAACACGTTGTGGACATAGCCGATCACCAATACTGGAAAGTTTCAAGGCGAGCCTTGTGGCGGGAACAAAGGAATTGAGGGAGCGTGCGGGGGGGGGGGGGGGTTGTTACATGCCTTGCCGGGGACTGGGCGGGGTTACCACCCAACTTGAAAAATTTAAACTGGGAAGGTTTCTGTTGCTGCCCACGCAGGCGCAGTCACTCCACATGTGTGTATTCACGGACACCACGAAGAAAAAAGAAAGAGGTGATAAATAGATATGACAGATGAGAGAGGTATGATAGGAAGATGGTAGAAAAATAAGAGATACAGATAGATAGAAAGATAAATTATAGACACAGAGACAGATAAATTATAGACTCCTGTGGGCTCCTGTGGCCTGCAAACTGCTCTTTATCAACCTGGATCGTGCTACCTCCTAATACCTGTACTATTCTCTTGCTTTACAAGAGCCAAATGCAAACCAATTTCTCCTCTAGAGACAGAAAAGATGAGAGTAAGAAAAGAGCCTTACTAGTCCTGTGCGGCTTGGCTTGCTGCTAACTGATGAGGCCACGGAAGAGAGGGAGCTGAGGGAGGAGGCACTGGGACTTCTTTTCAAGCTGGTGGGTGTTGGGATTGCCTTCCTCACGGTTGTCTTGGCCTTGGCTGGTGTTGTTGACGGGAAACCAATCTTGGTCACTTTATGAACGGGCGCAAACAGGCCATATTTGGGCTGGCACTGGAAGTACCTGCAGGAAAAAGAGAGACAAATCCAGAAATGAAATCAGAAAAAAATGATTTCCTTTTCGACAGTTCAAATATTCTAAAAATAAATATCAGCATATGTTTTACCTGCTCCAAAATATCATTGAGATATCACAAGAGGTAGATAAATTGATTAGATATACACATTTCAGCACTATTCATAAATACCATATTTCTGCTATTGTAAGATGCACCCTAATTTCAGTACCACCACCACCAACAACAAAAGTATGGGTTGCTTACCTGTAACCATATTTCTTCGAGTTGTGATCTGTGAAATTCAAACATATTGGTTTTCCATGCACATGCGCAGCTATTGAGAACATTATAGAGCTTATCGATTAAAACATTTTGAAGGAGGCTCCTCCTACACTCCCCAAGTATATAAATGGACTTGGGCAGGGCTAAGCCTCAGTTTCCAGCCACTAGACCGCAGCTGAAGTGCCGAGGCATTACACAAGAGGGGAAGATGGGCAGGACTGTCCAAATGTCACAGATCACCACTAAAAGAAACATGTTACAAGTAAGCAACCATTACTTCTTCATTGTGGTGTCTGAAAATCGCACACAGGGGCGACTGACAATCTACTAACCTTTGAAAGTGGGTCATGCCACACAGGAGAATAGCACCGCCCTGCCAAAGGCTGCGTCCCTCTTTGCAGGAATGTCCAATTTGTAGTATGCAGCAACTGTGGAGGGCGTAGCCCACATTGCTGCTCTACAGATGCCGTCGATAGGAATACCTCGCAGGAATGCTTGAGAGGTGGACACTGCTCTAATTGAGTGCACGGACACATGTTGTTGGAGGTCTCATCCCCACAGTTGGTAGGTGAGATGGATCATTGAGATAATCATGAAGCCAAAGCATCTTTATGGTACTTAAGGAAAAGTCTCAGTGACTTTCTGTGATGGGCTGTTCTATGCACATAGAACCCCAAGGCCCTCCTAACATCCAGGGAGTGTAGGACTGCAAAGGGGTCAAGTCCCAAAGGTTTGATGAATTCCCTGAAGTGGGACCACTTGTAGCTATGGGCTCATCTGGTCGATGCCTTTTGGGCTGCCTGGATTATTTGCTGTACCACTGCTGAGAGATGGACTGTGGCCTGATCTGCCACACTGTTAATCAAAGGAACAGCATGTCAGAGTGGCAAATGAGGCCATTTTGGATTGTGAGGGGATCAGGACTGGGTCCTGGCTCACCCCTCACTGCATGCCGGGGGGCAAGGCTGTCGTGGCCACCATGGGGTGATCATGATGCAGTCCGCGTTGTCTGACAGCACCTTTGCCACTACCCTGGCTATCAAGGGCAGGTGGGAATGCATAAAGCAGGCCTGGTGTCCAAGTTAACAGGAAGGTGAATCCGAGGCATCCAGTGGTCGTGTGAGGGTGCATTCCCCCACCGAACGAGAAAAATGGAACTCTCTTGGTGCATACACCACTTGTGCTTGGTCACCTCTGTTCTGCTCAGGGAATCCACAACATTCTCCTCACCAGGCACCACCAGTTGAACATTCCTTCGAATATACAACTCCCACATTCTGTCATGTATTATGTTCTGTAATTGATGGTGGTGGTAGGCCTAGCAATTGGTGATGGAAGGGTTAATGTAAGTTTTCGTTCTAAAGGGTTCAGTAATCTCTAAGTGTTTATGGGTGAAAGCAATTAAGGGTGGAGACATGCAAGAGATAGCTTGCAGCTGGGTGTTCCTGAATATAAGAAGCTAACCTTGGGACTGATATTTGGGAGAAAAGTATATGTTTTATTTTGGTGGTGGATACTGCCGTCCAGTCCCGTCCCGTCCCGTCCTCCCCCCCCCCCCAGGTTTGTTGGATTTTCAGTATCCTGACCTGTCTCCTGTATTCTTGGAGCCCTGGAACCTTGAATACGATATAGACTCTTGATCCTTGGACTTTGTTTATTGAACTTTCGGCATTTGACCACTGGACTGGACCTTTTACTACGGAGTTATCAGTTTTTGTTTATTCTGTGGCTGAGTGCTATCTTTATGTTTTTTGTTTTGGACTATTAAAGCAGCCAGAAAGTAAGTGCTGTTTTAATTAAACTGTTTGTTACAAACTGGGTGTTTGGTTCATCTCTACCTGAATAAGGCACAGCCCTGGCATCGTAACAGATTCACATTGCAATGGAAAGAAGGCTACAGGTGTGGATCCCACCTTGTTTGTTGATGTAATATTTTACAGCTGTGTTGTCTGTTATCAGCTGGACAACACAGTCTGTGACCAGGCATGAGAATGCTTGAAGAGCCTTTTTCCACTGCTATTAGTTCTAGGGCATTGATATCATTTTTATGTTCCCATGAGGACCACTGTCCATGGACCGTAAACTCCCAAAGGTGGGTGCCCCAACCCTGGCAAGAGGCATCCGTTCTCAGTGATACTGACAGCCAAGGGAATCTAAATGGCATTCCTGAGAGGATGTGGGACCTTCTTGTCCACCAGGACAGTGTTTGGACCACCAACGGTTGTGGTTTCAGTAGTGTTCTGATGGTCAAGAAGCAGGTTGAACACCTGTCAGTACCAGCTTTGCAGTTGCCAAAGTCTTAGCCATCTGAACCTGGTGACAGCAGTGGTAGATGTTAATGTTGTGAAAATCCAAAATGGGGTGTAGCCCTCTGTCCCGTTTGGGAAATAGAAAATAACTATAGAAAAAACGCTGTATCACCCGGGGCATGGATATAGGGGAAATGGCTCCTTTGGCACAAAATGTGTCCACCTTCTCACACAGGACTGATGATGGTTGGGTGACTCGGATAGCCCTGACGGGGGTACGAGTGAAATTCTATGGCACAGCCTCTCTTGATTATGTTCAGCAACAAAGTATTTGTAGTTATCATTCCAAACTGCGAGAAATACGGTAGTTTGTTGTCATGCATGGCCCAGGTTGGATAAGGAATCCTGTCAACCGAAGTATTTTCCAAAGAGGAAGGTGAAGGCGAACTAACAACCAACAACTAACAAGTATAGCAGCTGCTTCCAGTCTCCAGGCAAAAAGCAGCACTTTTTGCTGTCTGTCGATTTGCTCCTGTGGTACTGACCCTTGAAGGGGAGTGGTGGGTTCCTGTTCCCGGGTGTCGAAGATTGAGGCTGTTTTCTACCCTTGTAGAAAGGGGGACTGAAGCGTCTGCATTGGTGTTATCGCTAGTGGAACCCTCAGAATTATTTCTGCTGGGGCCTTGTGTGGAGGGGTGCAGGCTGGGGGGGGGGAGGATCCACCCTAGGGGAGCAGGAGAGAGCGGCAGCTGGGGCGGACAGATGCCTCGGGCATGAGTGGGCATGGCCTTCCCAATCACGGAAGCAGTTTTAAGGACGGATATTTCATTCCTTCCTAAAGTTGTGTCTAGATTCCATATGTCGGAGGAGTTAGTGCTTCCCTCCTTATTTCAGAACCCTACTATGCCTGGGGAGAGGAGCCTACACCTCCTCGATGTTCGAAGGGCCTTGGCCTTTTACATTGACAGAACTGCTTCCATCAGAAAGTCCCCTAGACTTTTCGTGAAGTATTGGAAGGACGCCAGTGGCCTTCCTGTGTCTTCCCAGATACTATCGCCCTGGATTGTACTGACGATTTGCCTGGCTTATCGCATGGCCGGGAAGGAGCCTCCACAACAATTGTGTGGCCACTCGACGAGAGCGGTCTCCACGTCGGGGGCTTTCTTGAGGGGCGTTTTGCTTGATGCTGTGTGCCGTGCGGCCACGTGGTCTTCCCATCACACGTTCGTCTCCCACTACAAACTAGATGTGGTTTCCAGGAGACAGACTGATTTTGGAAGAGCAGTCCTCTTCTCTGCGGTGGCATGACTCCCACCAACCAAGGTCAGTAGCTCGCTATTCTATGAAATGTATGTATTCACAGTTGACCATGAAAAAGTAAATATGGGTTGCTTACCTGTAACCATAGTTCCTTGAGTGGTCACCTGTGAATACATACAGCCCACCCGTCCTCCCCTCTAGTAATCCCTTCAGATTTTCTTTGTTGTTTCTCGCAACTTTAGAGAGAACTAAAGGGCGAGGCCTCTCCCACTGGCTAAATATATCTGGTGGGGGAGTGATGGACGGGGCTTCAGCTGAGCTCTTTAGAATTCTTTCTAGAAGGTTCCGAAGTTTGTCTGCGCAAGCGCAAATATCAAATGTATGTATTCACAGGTGACCACTCAAGGAACTACGGATACAGGGAAGCAACCCATATTTCTCTCCCGCCGCACCCAGCAGCCAGAAGGAGGCATGACCAGCGGGGAGGATAAGGCAGGAATGTACGAATTCAGAGGTGACCACTTAGGGAACTACGTTTACAGGGAAGCAACCAATAATTATTTATTGTGTCTTCAAAAATCGCACATACCCCTGCGCATGCGCAGCTATTCGGAACATTATAGAGCTCATAGATTGAAACATTTTTTGGCGGAGACCCCACCCACGCTCCCCAAGTACTATAAAACTCATGGGCAGGCGTAAGCCTCAGTTCCTTTTTTCCGGTGCGACTAGCAGCTTAGGAGCCCCTTTTAGTACCTTTGTATCTTTTCCTTAATGGTTTTAACGATCACTCGGTTTGATTTGCACTTCCACTGACTACTTGCTCTCCCTTTCTGCTGAACTTGGATGTATACTTACTGGATTGACTTGGACTTCAACTCGGACCTCTCCTAATGACACAACCTTATTTATTTATTTATTTACAACATTTCTACCCCGCCCTTCTCACCCCCAGGGGGGACGGGACTCAGAGCGGCTTACAAGGCAGCAATTCGATGCCACAGTGGTACACTATAAACCCATAAAACATACATCATTAAAAATAACAGTTAAAAACAAACATCCAATCAACACTCAGTTAAGTTAAAAACACTGTTCCGTCCACAAAACCTAGGTTAATAAACAGTAATCCATATTCTCATCTGTAATCTTGCTAATCCTATTCCAGTCCAAAGTGCCGCATTCTGCTATTGTGCAAAGGCCTGGTCCCATAGCCAAGATTTTACTTTTATCCTGAATGCTAGGAGGGATGGGGTTGATTGTATTTCGCTAGGAAGCATATTCCACAGGCGGGGAGCCATAGCCGAGAAGGCCCTGTCTCTCGTCCCCACCAGCTGCATTTGAGATGCTGGTGGGAACGAGAGCAGGGCCTCACCAGATGATCTTAAATTACGAGGTGGGACGTAGAGCCAGATGCGTTCGGACAAGTAAGCTGGGCCAGAACCGTATAGAGCTTTATAGGTCAAAACCAGCACTTTGAATTCAGCTCGGAAGTGGACAGGCAGCCAGTGAAGCTTGCACAACAAGGGGGTGGTATGCTCCCTGTATGTAGCTCCTGTTAGTAATCTGGCTGCCGCCCGTTGGACTAGTTGTAATTTCCGAACTGTCTTCAAAGGCAGCCCCACATAGAGTGCGTTGCAGTAATCTATTTGACCTTCTCCATTCCTGGCCTCGTAACCCCTGACAACATGCTATCAGTGCTGGAGGCACCACCACAGCTAACACCAATGGAGCCCCAACCCGATCCAGAAGAGGCTATGTTGCCACATCAGACTTTGGACTTACCTATTGACGACGGTCCCAAATTTGAGCTTCTCCCTCACTCAAACCCAGTTGCACTGCCCTCAGAGGCAGAGCAGGAAAGACACCCAACCTCAGAACCGAGGTCTAGGGGTCACTTGACTGAATGCTGCCACTACTATAGTCACCATTCCCCATGGTACCGACGATGCTCACCCTCCATGGAGTCCTAGAGTTCTTGGTTCCATAGCCCATCAAGGGCATCCTACGAGGGCGGGTCAATATGTCCGCGACCTTTTGAATGAAACACAGGTTTTTGGATAAAAAATCATTTTATTTTTCAGTGTAGTCTCCTTTGAGCTCTATACACTTTGTCCAACGTTTCTCCAATTTTTTTATCCCTTCCAAAAAATAAGATTTGTAGAGGTCATCAAAATAGGTATTTGTTTGTGAGATGATTTCATTGTTGGGGTCAAATCTTTTTCCGCCAAGCCATTTCTTCAGGTTTGGAAACAAGAAATAGTCACTCGGGGCTAAATCTGGATAATAGGGCAGATGAGGGAGCAATTTGTATCCCAATTCATGGATTGTTGCCATGGAAACTGCACATGTGTGCACCCTTGCATTGTCCTGGTGCAAAATAACTTTTTTATTGGCCAAATGCGGTCATTTTCCCCCAAATCCTCATTAAATCAACCCAATAAGCTGGCATAAGATTCACCATTGATTGTTTTACCCTTTTGAAGGCAGTCAACGTGGATTATACCGTGTGCATCCCAAAAAACGATCGCCCTGACTTTATTGGCTGACAAACCCACCTTGGCCTTCTTTGGCACCGATTCACCCCAAGAAACCCACTGTTTTGCTTCTGTTTGGTCTCTGGTGTGCTGTGGTGGATCCACGTTTCGTCCACAATTACAAAGCGGTGCAAAAACCTGTCCATATTGCGGTTGAACAACGCCAAACACTGCTGCGAAATTGTCTCACGATTGCGTTTGTGGTCGATTGTGAACAAATGCGGCACCCATCTTGTGGAAAGCTTTCTCATACCCAAGTGATCATATAAAATTGAAACCACTGAGCCATGTGAGATGCCTATGGCTTCCACAACCTCTTGCACTTTCAATCTCCGATCGGCCAATACCAATTTTTTCAATTGTTTCGGGTGTAGAGCTCTCAACTAGGCGTCCAGAACGTTCGGCATCTTCCGTGATTGTACGGCCACAACAAAATTCAGTCAACTACTTTTTTACCATTGACATTGATGGTGCAGAGTCCCCATAGTATTTATCAAGCTTAGCCTTGGTTTGAGTGATTTTTTTTTCAGCAAAAAATAATGCTTAATGAGCACACAAAATTCACTTTTTTCCCACTTTCTCCTCAAATCACGCGGTAGTCTGGTATCAATGGCTGTCAAACACAAACTAAATGACGCAGCTTGTTCAAATTTTGACAGGAGTCAACTGACAGATGAGAGAAGGGCCTTGTGGACTGCTAGCAGCTCCAGTGCATTTATGTGTAGGGAGAGCTCCTGGTGGTCCCACACTCCCTGAGCCACCAGGTTGTCGGAGTGTGCACCCCAGCCCATCATTGACGAGTATGTGGTAATGGTCACCGATGGTCACCGGGGGATCGAATGAAACCCCCCACACACACGTTGGTTGGCTCCAACCACCATTGGAGGGACGACTTGACCGGCTGCGGGAGGGACAGGATCATGGACGGGTTGTCTATTGCAGGCCGGAAGGCACCCAGGAACCATGACTGGAAGGGCCGAAGATGCAGCGTGGCAAAAGGTGTTACAGCAGTCGTGGCAGCCATATGGCCCAGAAGAACCTGGACCTCTTTGGCCTGAAGCGTGCGGCTGCGGATGGCCTGTAACAGCAGGCAACACAGAGCCAGAAATCTGTCGTCGGGGAGGTATGCCTTGCCCTCTATGGAGTCCAGAACAAACCCTATAAACTGGATCAGACATGTGGGTGTTAAGTGAGCTTTGTCTGTGTTCACCACCAGACCTAGGGACTGGAGGAGAGACATTACGGTAAGTATGTTACTTTGCACACGGATATAGGAACTCCCAACAATGAGCCAGTCGTCTATATAGGGATAGACTGTAACCCTCTGGGTGTGGAGAAAGGCAGCCATCACTGCCATACACTTTGTGAACACGTAGGGCGTTGTTGCTAAACCAAATGGTAGAACGTTGAACCAATAGGCTCTGTCACCCACCATGAATGAGAGAAATCTCATGTGGTAAGGAGAAATAGCAATATGGAAATAGGCGTCCTGAAGGTCCACTGTGGCAAACCACATGCCCTTACTTAGTAGAGGACAGGGTGACCATCCTAAATTTCTTAGGAACAATGAATTCATTCACCCCTCATAAATCAAGGATAGGCCTAAAACTGCCATCCCGTTTTGACACAACAAAATACCTGGAGAAAAAACAGGTCTCATACAGATAAGGTGCAACAGGGAATATGGCCCCCTTTTTAAAAATAGGGTTTCAACCTCTTCACACAGACCCCACGATGCTTGAGTCATGAAAGACGCCGCTTGGAGGCAGGCTGAGACTTGGGTCCACTCTGATAAGACTGCTGGTGGGACTTGTTGACGTAGGGCTGCCTACGGCCTCCTTGGTAGCGATTACTGAACCAGGACTGGTTTCTGCCACCGCCTCGGGAATAGCCCCCAAAACACTTATGGGAAGAGTTGGCCGTCAGTTTCCATCTGTGCCTCGGTTGTTGAGAGGATTGTGCAGGAAACCCAAAATGATGAGCAGCTTGGCGCATCTGGTGTTTATCTTTAAGGTCGGCATTTGTTCCCGGATTGAAGACCCCGCCCCGGTGCATCGGAAGGTCTTCAGCCAAGGCCCTCCCCTCTTCGGAGAGCATTGACAAGCGCAGCCAGGCATAGCGGCGCATTGCGGTCGCGTTGGCGAACAGCCTGTTCGCCGACTCGGCCATGTACTTAGCCAGGTCCTTCTGGAACTTGGCTAGTTGGACGCATGGAAGGCTCTGGAGAATCTTTAGTCCCCAGGTGGAAGGAGGTCAAGGAAGGGGAGGACCTTATTCCAGAGGTATGTCTGGTAGCTGCTCATGTATGACGCATAATGCGCCATACGAGCAAAGATACTGGCAGATAAATGGGCTTTTTTACCCATTGTGTCAATACGTCTACCCTCCTTGTCTACTGGGGCGAGGGCAGCACCCTTGGCCCGCTTGGTCTTGGCCACGTCCACCACAACCGTGTTGGGCTTCTGCGGCCGCAGTACCCAATTGGCCGAGGAAAGGTCCACCCTGTATAGGGCTTCCACCTTTTTTGGGATGGCCTGCACTGAATAAGGTGGCACTTCCAATATTTCAGTCAGTTTGAGCAGAAATGGAGGAGGGACAGAGGTCGACATGGAAGATCCCTGTTCTTCAGGGGTCCAATTAGGGTCTTGGACAGAGTCCGGCGCGTTAGATCAGGGGTGCTCATTAGGTAGATCGTGATCTACTGGTAGATCTCGTAGAGCGTCCTGGTAGATCGCAGGCAGGGCGGTAGGAAGGCCCAGTCCCGCCCCGCAGGCTCCCGACGCCGCCCAAGTGCTACCGGCCCTGGGTTATCTGAGGTCCTTTCCACACAGTTGAATCAAATAATCTGATTATCTGCTTTGAATCAGATTATATGGCAGTGTGGACTCAGAAAACCCAGTTCAAAGCAGATATTGTGTTATATGTTTCATATTTTTGTAGGGGGTAGGTAGATCATTTTGACTTGGTTGTTTTATAAGTAGCTCACATGCTGAAAAAGTGTGAGCACCCCTGCCTTAGATGCAGGGAGCTCCAGGGACTTCACCATGCGTCCCATGGTTGCTACAAATTTGGCAAAATCGGATGGGACATGGAGCTCCTAGTCGATGTCTCTAGGCTCCAGCTCCTCTTCCCGGTCCGTATCCGGTGACATCATGTCTGTATTAGTTTCCTGGGCTGCTGCAGGCTCATAGGTGGAAAGGTTGACAGGAGCAGGGGCCGGATGAGCCATCATGGGAGTAGAGGGAGCGCCAGGAGGAATAGCTGGAGCTGACATAGTAGCTGAAAAGCCAGGATGCGCCCTCGGTACTGTGGGGGCCAAATAGGGTCCATAAGAGCCCCCTGTGGGAACCCGGTATCATGCCACAGCCTGATTCCATAGCCAAGCAAGACAAAAGCCATGTTAAATCACAGTCCTTAACCAAGTCTAAAGAGAAACCTTTGCAGAAGCCTCTGAGTCAGCCAGCAGTCAAGGCTAGGCGCAGCCCTTTTCCTTTCCAAGCTGATAAGAAGCGCTGGGAAGACAAGGCCTCGCTTTCCCCTGTTTCTCCAGGTGCGGCCGTTAATGAGCTAACATATTTGCCTTCCTCGAAAGGCTTGGGAAAGTCGGACCCACCAACTGTCCATGGGAAAGAGTTACAACGCAGTCTCAGAGGTCAAAACAATGCGGGACCTATTTAAGCTGGGTTCCCGTGGCGCTCTGGATCTTGCGCCAACGTTCAGCTTTCATTGCCAAGCTCCACAGAACTCAAGTCCAGGACAAGGCCTTAGAGCCTCCAAGTCACCGTACTCCAGTATTCAGCCCAGCCATTGTTTCCCAAGGACTTATCCCGCATTTTTAGCCCATTGGGGTTTCAAGGCTCTTTCTTCATTTATTGGATCTTAAACTTCGTTTGAACTATTGCCTTACAATACCTGGATTCTGGATGCATCAATGGACTATATTTTTACCTCTTCCCTTTTTTCTTCTTATTCTTAATAAAGCATTTAATCACGGCTGCTTTGTGGTGGTTTACTGAGGGATCCTCCAGGTCTAGGTTGCAACACCCATTGAACTCCAGGTGGGGAGGCTGCTGGGGCGAAATACACATAATGCCCCTGTTGGTTTAGATGCCAAAACCCCAGATCTCCAGTTGACAGGGAAGGGACTTGAGCAGCCGGTAAGGGAGGCGCTGAGGCAGGCACAAAGGGGACTGCAGAGACAGCATGCGTCGGTACCGGCAATCCAGCTGGCAAGGGAGCAGGCAATGCAGTTGCAGGAGCGGGAGATTGTCGGCAACACTTCTTCCGTGCTCTCCTTGGCTCAGGAGAGGAGGAAGAGAGGGAGCTTGATCGCCCAGACGAGGAGCGATACCATCGGTATCGACGCGAGCCCTGGCTTCGGGAAGGGGCTCGCGCACGGTGCTCCTTGGCTCCGCCCCTAGGAGGGGAGGGGAGTGGAGCAGGCAACACAGATTGCTCTTGAGGGGACGGGGCAATCTCAAGCTTCAGAGCCCCGGCGTCGGCTGCAGGTGCCTCCTGTATCAACGCCAAAGGAGAGAGCAGCGGCATCGCGAGGAACAGCCTCTCCTCCTCCAGAGGCGTCCCTGCTCGGGTTGAGCGCTCCTGCGCTTGCGCGGGGAGCGCATTTACGGGCGCCATGTTTGCAGGCTGCGCCATCGCTACAGGAGGGACGGAGGCATGCACGGAGCCCGTTCCCGCCAAGATGAAGCCGTTGTTGTCAGGCAAGGAAGGCTGGGCGCCATTTTGACGACCCGTTGACTTAGTCTTAGCCTTTTTAGCCTTCTTCTTCTGAGGGGCCGCCATCTTTGGAGCCAGTGAGGGCACCACTGGGGCCTCTTGGAGAGCCGTTATTTCAGAAAATTGGGGGGGGGGGGGGCGGAGGGCATTAAAGCCTTTTCATAAAGGGTGGCTTTAAGGCGCAGGGCCCGATTTTTCCTCATCTGGGAGGAAAAGCCCTGACAGATTGAGCATTCATGGGCCAGGTGGCCCTCCCCCAAACAGAATAAACAGTAGAGGCGGAAGCGCTCCCTCGTCTCTCACATAAACAAAATCATATGGCATGGTATCAACAGTCAATAATACAATTGTGGCATATGTTTGCAACAAAGTAAGCAAACCTCCATGAATCACTGGAGGCAGTCCAGGAGAGGCGAAGATCCAGGGAGGGGTCCGCCGTGAAGCCGGGCGGCTCGACAAAAAGCCGCGGCGAGGAACTGGGGCGAAGGTTTGGAGCCGCGTTCCAAGCGGGGGAGCTGCTCGGCGTTCGCCGAAAGTGAAGCCAGAAAGCGGAGTGAGGCTTTTCGACAGTGACTGTCGTGCTACTGTTCATTTTGTGAATTTCTCTACGTATATAGCACTACTTTATATGTATTAATACAGTGATTTCAATTGATATATATTGCGGGCTTTTGTATATTCTCTGGGTATATTCACTCACGCGAGCTTGTTTATTCTTGTTGATACATTCCTTGTTTCCCTGCTGTTGTTAAGCACCCCCTCCCCCTTTGCATTCACCTCCCCCAAACAGGTCAGACAACAGTCATGACCACCGTTGTCCAGAAAGAGGTTTGGGCAGCTGGTGCACCTCTTAAAGCCTGTGGTGTTTGACATGGCAGAATCGCTCAGGCAAAGAATAGTCGTTGAGAGGTCCAAGATCAGGGTAGGAGAAAACTCACAGCAAAGGCCAATCCGTAGTCAGGGATGGAGAGATTAGTCAGGCAGTCCAAAGGTCAGATAATATGTGAAATCAGTCCAATAATCAATGATCAGTCAATCACAAGTAGCTAGAAGCACGAAGGTTCTCTGTGTCTGCTTTCGAGCGTCGGAGAGAGAGAACTGAAGGGTGAAGCGCCCCCCACTGGCTATAAATACGGTGGGGGAGTGATGGGCGAGGCTTCAGCTGAGGTCTTTAGAATTCTTTCTAGAAGGTTCTGAAGTTTGTCTGCGCAAGCGCAAATATCAAATGTATGTATTCACAGTTGACCACAAAAAGGTAACTGAGGTGACAACCCCACCACGGGCGATTTATAAGGGAGTGGGCGGGGCTTCACTAATGATTGACATTTATCTTTCTAGACGGTTCCGACATTGCTTTGCGCTGGCGTACAATACCACATGTATGATTCAGTGACAACGACAGGGAGACATGGGTTGCTTACCATGTAACCATGGTTCCTTGAGTGGTCACCTGTGAATGCATACATATGATATTTGCGCCTGCGCAGATATAATTCGGAACCCTCTAGAAGAAAACTCAAAGCCTCGCTGAAGCCCCGCCCATCGCTCCCCCCACCGCCTATACAGCCAGTGGGAGGGGCTTCAGCCCTCACTTCTCTCTACAGCGAGAGACAGCAAAAACAATGTGAGGGCATGACCAGAGGGGAGGATGGGTGGGCTGTATGCATTCACAGGTGACCACTCAAGGAACCATGGTTACATGGTAAGCAACCCATGTTTGCCTTTTCGTGGTCAACTGTGAATGCATACATATGATAGAATAGCGAGCTTACTGACCCTGGTTGGTGGGCGTCATGCCACTGCAGAGAAAAGGACTGCTCGTCCAAATCCCGCCTGTCTCTTGGAAAGTACATCCAGTTTATAGTGAGAGACAAAAGTGTGCTGGGATGACCATGTGGCCGCCCGGCACACAGCATCAAGTGAAACGCCCCTCATAAAAGCTGCTGACGTGGAAACCGCTCTTGTCGAGTGGCCCTTCAGTTGTTGCGGCGGCTCCTTCCCCGCCATACGATAGGCATGACGGATAGTCAGTACAATCCAGGACGAAAGTCTCTGGGAAGACACAGGAAGGCCACTGGCGTCCTTTCTATACTTTACGAAGAGTCTAGGGGACTTTCGCACAGAAGCAGTTCTGTCAATATAATATGCCAAAGCCCTCCTAACATCAAGGAGGTGCAAAGTTGTTTCCAATGATGTAGTAGGATTCTGGAACAAGGAGGGCAAAACCAATTCCTCCGACATGTGGAATCTCGATACCACCTTAGGTAAGAAGGAGATATCTGTCCTTAAAATTACCCTGTCCTTATGAAAGTTAGTATAAGGAGGGTCAGCCCTCAGCGCGCATAGTTCGCTCGCGCGTCTGGCCGAAGTGACTGCCACGAGAAACGCAGTCTTCCAGGACAGGAAGGACATGTCGGTAGACAGTAGTGGCTCAAAAGGCGGTTTGGTCAATGCTGTCAAAACTAATTCTAGGCTCCACAAAGGGGTGACAGGAGCAACTGGCGGGCGAGAACTCATAAATCCCTTTAGGAAAAGCTTGACTACTGGGTCCTCAAAACAGGAGGGAAGGCCCGACCGCTTACGGTACCAAGAAATGGCTGCTAGGTAGCACTTCAAGGAGGAGTGCGATAACCCCTTCTCGGAGAGGTCAAATAAAAAATCTAGCACCACAGCGTTAGGAACTTCCAAAGGATCCAGCCCCTTGGGAGAAATAAATTGTATAAATCGAGACCATTTATACTTATATGCCCTCTTAGTGGAGGTCTTATGGGCTGCCTCCACAATGGCCAAAACTGGGGCTGACAGCTGAGACAACGTCGTCATTCTGGTGGTCGGACCCTCCAGGCTGTGAGACGTAGTCTGTCGACTTCCGGGTAGAATACCTGACCCTGTTGAGCCAGTAGGAGGTCGAGTCTGTGGGGCAGAGGAACAAACTGCCCCCTGGACATCTCCAATAACAGGGGGAACCACTGTTGACGGGGCCACCACGGCGCTATGAGAATGCACCGCGCTCCCTCCCTGTGGAGCTTGGCCACTACTCGAAGCAGCAGGGGGAATGGTGGAAAGGCGTATGTCAGGTCCCGATTCCACGGAATCAGGAACGCGTCGCCCAGGCATCCTTGTGCAGGGTGTGCGTGCATCCTGGAGCAGAACTTGATGCATTTCTTGTTCTGCCATGTTGCGAACAGATCGATTCGTGGGGTGCCCCACGCTCGAAACAGTCGGTCGACCTCCTCCTGATGTAGTGACCACTCATGGTGGGCCAGAGGGGTTCGACTCAATGCGTCTGCCAGGACGTTCTGTTCGCCGGGGAGATACGTTGCAAGCAGGTAGATGTTCCTTGCGATGCACCACTCCCATATGCTGAGTGTCAGGGACAGAAGAGTTTTGGAGTGTGTACCCCCCTGCTTGTTTAGGTAAAACATGGTGGTCGTGTTGTCTGTGACCACCTGGACCACCCTGTTGACGACCAGCCTCTCGAATGAGAGGAGGGCCTTGTGGACAGCCAGGAGCTCTAGCACATTGATGTGTAGTGAGCGTTCCCCGTGGTCCCACAACCCCTGGGCCACCAAACTGCCTGAATGTGCCCCCCAACCCGTCATTGACGAATCCGTCGTGATTGTGACCGACGCAGTCGGAGGGTCGAACGGCATCCCTGCACATACGTTGGTTGAATCCAGCCACCATTGCAGGGAAGACTTGACCGACTGTGGGAGGCACAAGGACATAGTAGGGTCGTCCGTCTTGGGGTGGAAGACCTCCAGGAACCACGATTGCAGAGGCCGAAGGCGTAGCCTGGCATATGGTGTTACAGCAGTCGTGGAAGCCATATGTCCTAAGAGGACCTGGACCTGCCTGGCCTGTAATGTTGTATTGTAGATGGCTTGCAGCAGCAGGGTACGGAGAGCACAGAACCTGTCTTGCGGCAGGTAAGCTTTCCCCTCGATGGAGTCGAGCACCGCCCCTATGAACTGGATCCGCCTCGTGGGGGTCAGTTGTGATTTGTCTGCATTCACCACCAGACCTAGGGACTGGAGGAGAGACAGTGTGGTGAATAAGTTATCCTGTACGCGGATATAGGAATTCCCTACGATGAGCCAATCGTCTATATACGGGTAGACCGTTATCCCTCGGGTACGGAGGAACGCGGCCACCACCGCCATGCATTTGGTGAACACGCGGGGGGCAGTGGCCAAACCAAATGGGAGGACGTTAAACTGGAATGCCCTATCGCCCATCATGAATGCCAGGAACCTGCGGTGGGCGGGGGCAATAGTAATGTGAAAATAGGCGTCCCTAAGGTCCACCGTAGTGAACCACATCCCCTTATCTAAGAGAGGGAGAATAGACGACAGAGTGACCATCCTAAATTTCTTGGGAATAATGTATTCGTTCACTCCCCTTAGGTCCAAGATCGGTCTAAACCCGCCATCTCGTTTGGACACTGCGAAGTATCTAGAAAAGAAACAGGTCGCATACGAATAGGGTGAAACCGGGGATATGGCTCCCTTCTTTAATAATTTCTGAACTTCCTCCAGCAAAACCGTGGAGGGAAGTGTAGCCTTGATTTGGCCCACAGGGGGGGCGGCATACAAATTCAATAAAGTTGCCACTTCTAACAATATTTTAAACCCATGAATCTTGGGTTATAGAGGCCCACACAGCGTAAAAACATTTCAGCCTGTCCCCAAAAACAATAGTGTTCACTTGGAGAGGCAACACAGAGTCCAAACAGGGAGGAGTCGAATCCCGAACCCCAACGGGGGGTGGGATGTCCTCAGCCGGCCCGTCCGAGCCCAGGGCGTCAAAGGCGCCGCTTGGAGGCAGGTTGGGATTTGGGACCCCCTTGGTAAGGCTGCTGGTTAGGCTTGTTGTTGTAGGTCTGCCGACGGCCTCCCCTATAACGATTATTGAACCATGGTTGGCCTCTGCCGCCCCCACGGGAGTACCCCCCGAAACCCCTGAGGAAGGAGTTACCCTGGGGTTGCCAGCGTTGCTTCGGTTGCTGAGACTGGGGAGGGAAGCCGAAGCGGTGGGCCGCCTGACGGGTCTGGTGTTTTTCTTTCAAGTCCACGTCAGTTCCTGGATTGAAAACACCGTCATGGTGCATAGGTAAGTCCTCCGCTAGCGACTTTCCCTCATCAGACAGAGTGGATGCACGCAGCCAGGCGTAGCGGCGCATGGCGGTAGCGTTCGCAAACAGCCTGCCCGCGGAGTCCGCCATATATTTGGCCAGGTCCTTTTGGAACTTGGCAAGTTGAACTGCTTCCGTCGAAAAGGCTCGTGAGAACCTTTGCTCACTGGGAGGCAGCAGGTCCAAGAAAGGCACCACCTTGTCCCAGAGATAGGTTTGATACCTTGCCATATACAAGGTATAGTGAGCTATTCTGGCAAACATGCTCGCTGAAAGGTGGGCCTTTTTGCCCATCGTATCAATTCGCCGTCCCTCCTTGTCCAGGGGGGCTATGGCGGAGCCCTTTGACCTTTTAGATTTGGCTACGTCCACCACCACTGTGTTTGGTTTTTGTGGGCGCAACACCCAGTCTGCGGTAGAGAGATCTACCTTATACAAGGCCTCAGCTTTTCTAGACATGGCCTGTACGGAATACGGGGGGACCCCAGGGACGTCCATCAATTTAATGAGGAACGGTGACAGGGGGACCGAAGTGGACGTTGATGCCCCCTGTTCCTCCGGGGTCCAGCTGGGGTCCTGCACTGCGTCTGTTGCTGCGGGTGCTGGGAGCTCCAAAGAGCTGACCATACGCCCCATGGTGGCCATGAATTTTGCAAAGTCAGAGGGGAGTTGAAGCCCTTGATCAGCCTCTCTGAGGGCCTGTTCCCCCTCTCCATCACTGTCAGATGAATGATCATGTCCCTGGACAGGTGGAACATATGCAGGATTGACAGCATTAGCTGGCCTGTTTAGCATCACAGGCGTGGAAGGGACAGCAGGGGGAGCTGTTGAGCTAAGCAATGGTGCTGGAGAGGCCGGAAGCACCTCCGTTGCTGACGAGACTGGAGCAGGCAATTGGTGGGCATAGCAGCCCCCAACAGTAGCCCACTGGGAGCCTGTGGGCGGTACCGAGGGGGCGAAGTAAGTAAGTTGCCCTAACCCGTTCACCTGCCAAAAGCCCTGGCTGGCCCCTGGCATGGAAGGGCCCGCTGTCGTCGGCAGGGGGGGAGGTAGTGCAGCCATCAGGGAAGCAGCAGTCGCTGTCGGAAGAGAAGGCTGCATTCCCTGCAGGGACACCGGAGCAGCCCAGTCAGTCGCTGGGGAGGCGATCGGGGGAGGGCTGGCCCCACGTGGTTCTGGGGACCAGCGGGATCGCTTCCTTCCACTCCTCCGTGGCTCAGGAGAGGAGGAGGAGGATGAAGCCGAGCGCCCCGACTCAGAGCGGTGGCGGCGATGCCGGCGCGATCTCCTGCTGTCATGCCGGGAAGGGGCTCTCTGGCGCTGCCGTCTGCTGTCCTCCCGAGGGGGGGAAGGGGGCGGGCCCGATGTCGAGGTCAGGCCCTGCGGGGGCGGGGCCATCTCCAGCGCAGGAAGATCGGCGTCGAGAAGAGGCTCTTCCAAATGCGGCGGTGCCGGTGGAGAGAGCTGCTGCAGCACCTGGGACGGCCTCTCGTCTTCCAGAGGCGTCCCTGCTCTAGCCGCGCGCTCCTGCACATGCGCAGGGGGGGCATTGGTGGGCGCCATGATGGGAGGCTGCGCCACCAACAGAGCTGCGGAGGGGCCTGGTAAGACCTCCGTTCCCGCCAAAAGTGGAGTGCTGACGGTTGAAGAAGAAGGCTGGGCGCCATCTTTGGGAGCCACCTTGCCTTTTTTGGCACTCTTCTTAAGAGGAGCCGCCATCTTTTTAGTCGTAGTGGGGGTCTCCTCGATGGCAGTCAGCTTGGAAAATTGAAAGGGGGGACCCCCGGGAGACTGCATTTTCTCATAGAGAGATGCCTTGAGCCTGAGGGTGCGATTTCTCCTTGTTTGAGAGGAGAAACGCTGGCAGATGGGACAAGTGTGGGCCAGATGCCCTTCCCC
Organism: Anolis apletophallus; assembly: GCA_030556195.1. Taxonomy (NCBI): domain Eukaryota; kingdom Metazoa; phylum Chordata; class Lepidosauria; order Squamata; family Anolidae; genus Anolis; species Anolis apletophallus. Next base: position 87,804,461 of record JARBWK010000011.1, read on the forward strand.
CAGGCAAGCCAGACATAAGTCGTGGCGATCATTGTCAGGCATGATATTAGGGCAGCCAGTGCATTTTTTAAAGCCCTTAGTAAGAGACATCTCGAGGCGTATAGCAAAAGATTGGTCAAAAGGCAGTCCAAGGTAAGGGTTTTAGACAAACTCACTGACGTTAGGGCAGTCCGAGTCAGGATTGGAGATAGAAGAGTAGTCGAATCAGTCTATGGTCATTCACAAATGGTCAGTCCGGTAACAACAACAGAGTACTGGCAATCTCTTATCCAAGAAATCACCAGAAGCAAGAGGGTTCTCTCTATCTGCTTCACTCGAGCGCGGAGAGAGAGAAGTGAGGGCTGAAGCCCCTCCCACTGGCTATATAGGCGGTGGGGGGAGCGATGGGCGGGGCTTCAGTGAGGCTTTGAGTTTTCTTCTAGAGGGTTCCGAATTATATCTGCGCAGGCGCAAATATCATATGTATGCATTCACAGTTGACCACGAAAAGGCAAATAGTTCGAGGCCTGCCCATGTCGAGGTGGGTTCTCGACCTTAAGTGTAGCCTGCTGTCAACCTTTGCAGCCCGAAAGACAGCTACATTTGTCAAGTAGGAGATAAAGGTACCACATTAAAGTGGGGAGACAAATTTCGACTGATTTATGAGGCCATAACAACTCCAGGAATCGCTGAGGAATGCGGAAGAACAACAAAGGGATGCTTGAAAACGCTGAGAGATGAGGAGTGCGTCAACTCCCCCTGGTGGCCAGAAAGTTTGCCTCTGTTCATGTAATATGTGTGTAATATGTCAAAAATGTATGTACTGTACTGTGATAAATGTCACATGCTTATACTGTATGTCATATGTTGAACTGCAGGGATTGTCTGCAAGTATGTGTACTGTAATCCGCTCTGAGTCCCCTTCGGGGTGAGAAGAGCGGAATATAAATAAAAGTAAATAAATAAATAAATAAATAATCAAATTATTAGTACCCCGATACTCAGCATTTTCCCAGAATTTCCCTAAACAGTTTGCCCTGCTTGTTCTTTCACTCCCCCTAACCCCAAACACACCTCCTTTTGACTCTTCTGAGCTGTATGCATGAGGCACATTTGTTCATTCCCTGTTTAAAGACCACCAATGAAGGAGAGCCCATCACTGGACTTAAGCTTGGACAAATATGGCTAGTTTTACAGAATTAGATCTAATACAGCTGAAAGGGTCATCTGGTTTTGATTCTTGATCAGTCTATTCTGCTGACAGAAAACACAAAAGCAGCAGCACAACTAGGCACAAAAAACCCGAGAAAGAAATACTTTCCCTCCCTCTAAGGCAGTGTTTCCTAACCAGTGTGCCATGTGCGATCATCAGGTGTGCCGTGGGATATTGGAACCTCCAATACCCTTTCATCCCCCTTCTGCCGAACACTTTTTCTTCTTCACTCGGACTCCCTTCTTCCCAGCCTCGCTCTGCTCGCTTTGCTCTGGGGTAAGTCTGCGCAGTAGCGCCCACACGGGTCACGTCTTCCTCCCTCCCCTCCTGAACACGCTCACGCTGCCCCCTCAGATCAAAATGGCGGCAGAAGCAGCAATGTAGAAGAAAAAGTGTTTGGCAGGAGGGGGAAGAAAGAGCACGAAGGAGAAGGGGGAGGAAGAAGTCTCTGTCAAAAGCTGGCACGGGCAAACTTGGACCTTCCAGGTGTTTTGGACTCCGACTCCCACCATTCCTAGCAGCCTCAGGCTTTCCCCCCGTCAGCCACTTAAGCAGGAAAGGGCCTCAGGCTGTTAGGAATCGTGGGAGTTGAAGTCCAAAGCACCCAGAGGGCTGAAGTTTTCCCATGCCTGTTTTAGGGACCTTAAAGTGGTGAGCCTCCTTCCAACATTGGGATTCTGGATAGAAAACAAACAACAACATAACATTGTTTGAGTTCACAGTGCTCTCTGGGTGTAGGTGAACTACAACTTCCAAACTCAAGGTCAATTCCCAAGCAAACCCTTTCAGTACTTTCTGTTGGTAATGAGAGTTCAATATGTCAAGTTTGGTTCAATTCCATTGTTGCAAGAGTTCAGGATGCTCTTTGATTGTGTGTTAACTATAAATCCCAGAAACTGTAACTCCCAAATGTCAAGGTCTATTTTCCCCAAACTCCATCTGTGTTCACATTTGGGCATATTGAGTATTCATGCCAAGTTTGGTCCTGATCGAACATTGTTTCAGTCCACAGTGCTCTCTGGATATAGGTGAACTACAACTCCAAAACCCGAGGTCAATGCCCACACCAAACTCTTATAGTATTTTCTCTTGGTTATGGGAGTTCTGTGTGGGAAGTTTGTGTCTTTCTGCCATTCCTGCCAGGATATCTATGTTGTGTTCATTGAAACAGGCCCAGGTTTCACACTAAGTCTATAAATACATTTAAAAACATATTAACGATATGTACAGGTGCTTCTCAAAAAATTAGCATATAGTGCTAAAGTTCATTGTTTTCCATAATGTAATGACAAAAATTAAACTTTCATATATTGCACGCCGACTGAAATATTTCAGGTCTTTTTTTGTTTTGTACTGATGATTTTGGCATACAGCTCCTGAAAACCCAAAAATACTGTCTCAAAAAATTAGCATATTTGGTCGGATGGAATATGCTAATTTTTTGAGAATATGTATGCCAAAATCATCAGTATTAAAACAAAAAAAGACCTGAAATATTTCAGTTGGTGTGCAATGAATCGAAAATATATGGAAGTTTAATTTTTATCATTACATTATGGAAAATAATGAACTTTAGCACTATATGCTAATTTTTTTTGAGAAGGACCTGTATTACTGTGTTAGAGTATCCATTTTGTGTCATTCTGCCACGGCTCCAAGAAGGTTGAAAAACACTGCTCTAAGGGATGCATCTTATACTTCTAGATAACTACAGCAGCACTTGACTGAAAGGAAGTGGGAGCTGTAATACCGGCATGGTGAAATCCAAGTAAAGAGAAAAGGCCCCACTAAAAAAAAGAAAGAAGAAGAATCAGTGCTGAAGAGTCTCAATGCCACAACTGGATGAGAATTCAACAAAAGGCACTCTGTTTAGCACTTCAGCTTTAAAAACATTAAAATGTCTTTCTGAGAGGATCATAGAAGCATCAAGTTGGAAGAGATCACAAGAGCCATCCCGTCCGACCCCCTCCTGCCATAAAGGAAGACACAGAGGAGAGCCAATGTAGCTTCCTGGCTCAGATGCGAGGTATTACAAAATGGACTCAGAAGCCTTGTAGAATCCCCACAACAATGTACAATTGACTGTTATCAAAAGACACGAAACCTGCATCACTCTCAGGCAGTGTGCTGCTTTCCCGGACTTGAACTCACCTTGTTCCAGCCACTGCACCATCATTCTTTCCCAGAGGTTCGTCTAATTCTACTCCACACCACTCCCCCTTAGCAAAGTCAGTTTCCCCTAGGAAGCGAACAACGCCAGCTTTCGTACCACCAACCTGAATGGAAGAGAGTGAGAAAATGAATATATAGAGATAGATAGAGATATATAGACATATGGTAATGGCCATAAGTCTATCACTTGGTTTTTCAAATATCTAATATAACATCCAGTGCATCATTACCTTTAACCACATATTACCTTTCCTGATGTGTATATCAAAATTCTGGTTAACATACTTATGAAACAGAATTATTTACAAATCCCAGGTATGTTTATATCTTGTACTAAATGGCAACAAATTCTAGCTCTATTTTGTACAGAGACAAGAGATCTATATGAGGCCTTCGCAGAATGAAGGAGATTTCGAAGCGACTAAAGTCACTAACCACTTGATACGGACCGAATATATGGATTAAGTTGGACTTGATTTTACTTTGGCGAAAGGCTTTATAAATGTATTTATTGTATTGAATTTGATAATTTTATTGTAAATTTATGATGTTTTTATATTTTAAATGTTAGCATTGAATACTTGCTGTTTGCCGGTCTGAGTCCCTCTTTGGAGGGGAGAAGGCCAGGGTATAAAAGTTTTAAATAAATAAAATAAAATACATAGAGTAGGGCTAAAAATGATCAGGAAAGAAACCTGGTCCTTGGCTGATCTGATAATGCAGTTTCAGAATGCATCTCAACTGCGCTAAACTGGCTTACATGGCAATGCAATCTCATATAATCCAGATCAACACAGTGATGTTACATTCTGAAACTGCATGATTTGGCAGTGTAGATCCAATGTTAGTCTCTCTCCCATCAAACATGAATTGTCTGCTTGCATTAGACAACATAGTTAAGGAATCAGAGAATTAATAGTTTGTGTGGTTCGCTGAATCTTTGACGTTTCCTAGTCTTAAACCAATGCTGTCTTTGTTCTTTTTTTATGTCCGAGTCACATTCTGAAGCCTGTCGTGGGCTCAGTTCAAAACAGCCCACAAACCAAGTTCTAGAATGCTTAATCATGACTTGGCATGATGGCCACACTAGCCAAATAGTGACTACTACTAGCCAAAAAGCTAGAACAGAAGATCAGAGATTGAAGGCTATGGTCTGAAGTTATACTGTAATTATATTTGAACGGATAAGCCAGTGCCAACATTTGGTCTCCAGAGGCCACTGCATCACAACAATGAAACGTCTAAGTAGATGGAAGATGAAACTAAACCAGTAGCTCACCCATGACTTGATCTAGATTCAAACATAGCCAGTGCAAGCCATCATCATTTGGCCAGATTATACCAATGTGGATGCATCTACAATAAGCTGGTAAGGCAGGTCTCACACAGATCACATCTGAAACATGGACTACAGGCAGTCCCCAAGTTAAGAACAAGATTGGTTCTGTAGGTTTGTTCTTAAGTTGAATTTGTTTGTAAGTCAGAACAAAGTCATTTTTAAAGTGTAACTCCAGATAAATAGATAGATAGATAGATAGAGGAAAGCTTTGGATAACACAGGAGAGGGTAAACACTCCTATGGTGTTTGTTTTGCTGTCTGTGTCCCTGTTCAAAAGATTTCACCTCATATTCTGTCCCTGGGATAATTTGATTTTGAAAAATTTGGCTTGTTGTGGAAACAAGGATTGGTGAGAAAACCTCTGTTGAGACCCTATTTCCCCATGATAATAACTCTTCCATGAGTGAACTTTCCTTCCTATAGGTAGATTTCTCTCACTTCCTGTTGTCTCACCCGTTCTTAACTAAGTGTCATTTTTAAAGTCAGATGTTTCTAACCCGGGGACTGCCTGTAGTTTCTCAGGAAGTCTCTTGCATTTAGTACATTGAGCTATTTTGGGCAACTTCTATTCTCTCTTGTTTTGTCCAGACAAGGAAATATCCTACAGTAACTGTCAAAACATATACTGGACTGGAAATATGCTCTTTTAACATAGACAGGGAGCATGAAAAACAAACTATTCAAAGTAATGGGAATACTGTATTTATGATATGAAGAGCTTCTTATACAAGAATCCAAAATAATTACTTTTGTTTTACTGGACCCTTACGTTAAAGTCAAAGTGGTAAGAGTTGTCTGTGCTCATGTCAGCAATGTGTACAACGTGATCTGAAGTAATCTGAAACTTATCTTCCACAAGAGAAAACACATCTTTCAGTAAATGTGCTTCAGACTGACAGCGGGCACTGAGGCCACTGCCGTGAAATTGATCTGACTGCAGCAGGGAGTTGCACAGTTCCTGGAAGTGCAAATTTTCCAAGTATCCAAAGGACAGTGGCACCAGCAACAGCCTCAACAAATAATACTTTCTTAATAGCGGAGATGGCGGCAAGCAGGGGAAGTTAGGTACTCCTGACTCCCAATCGAGTTGAACCTTTGGGTCGAGCCTGAAGCTCCCCTGCTCTGGTGGATAGATATCGGAGGGACCGCAGGAGTCCGGCAGGCACCATCCTGAAGGCTCTAAAAGCTACTTCTTCCCACAAGGGAGGGGTACTGAGAGAGCGTGTGCTGAAGGACGCGCGGATGGCTCCACGAGAAACAGGCTGACACGTCTGTAATAACTGCCAACTCCCGCCTACCACAAAACTAAAGGGACATCGTTTGATCAAGGCAATCGCCAGAAAGGAGAAACTTAAGTTTCCAAAAGGGAAAACTCTTAAGCCATGTGGTGGAAGGATACCCTACACTAAAGACCAAAGCAAAGAATTCACATCCAAAAGACTCTCTAATAATTAAGTATAAAAATAATAAGATAAGGGTAAGGGACTTTAAAAAAACCTAACCCAGTATTAAATAATAATATTGGATTGCTACTTATTATTTATATGCGTATTTAAAGGACGTAAAGGTAGCAAGCAACAAGATGGAACCCAGCCCTCACCCAAGTCAGATCTGACCTTGAAAACAGTTTTGTTTTCTCTGCGTGAACCTTTCTTCATAAACAAGCCTCCACTCCGAGCTGCTGAAGGGAGGAGCAAGAGCTAGAACAGGAAGAGGCATCATCTTGCACTGAGACCCCATCGCGCGACTCTCAAGAAGGCTCCTGAATTCCAAAGGGGTGGAGAGAGAAGAGGTGAAAGAGACAGAAGTGACGCAGACGCGTACATGAGAAACCCAAGCTATAAGGGCGGAAGGTCAACAGAAGGGCGGAAGAAGGGCTAATAGAAGGAGTAGGATGGAAGGAACAGGACGGAAGAAGAACAACACCGGTGCCGGTGGGAAAACAGAAAAAGGGCAGAAGAAGGATACAGAGGCTACAGAACGGGCGGAAGAAGAAGGAAAGGCAATAACAACAAGAGGACGACATAGATTATAGAAAAATACCATCTGGGATAGCTCCAGAAGACTACAATTATCAGATCAACAGGAAGAAAACAGGAATGGATAGAATTATTTAAGGAATTAATTATAAGAAAGGAGTGATATTAAAAAAATACTGGACATTGAACAGGGAAAGTGAGCAACAAAAGGAAAGAGGAGGGGATATTGAAGGAAGAATAGAGGTATAAATAGTTAAGAACAAATCAAAAGTGTGGACAACGGCAGCATACAAAATAAAGATAGATAGGGATCTGAAAGACCCCAGATTTTCTGTTCGAAGAAGTTATGGACCAGAGGAATTTAGTATGAAGGACATGAGAGAAATACAAGAAATTAGTGGAAAAACAGGAAAAGAGCCAAAGAGAATTTAAAATTATGATGAAAAGAGAAAATCAACACCAAAAGGGAGTTCAAGAGCAAATGGAAACAATCAGGAAAGAGATTGAAGAAGACATTGGCCACATAAAAATGAATTAACAAAAGCAGTCAATGAAATTAAAGACATAAGGACAGAGAGCAAAAATATGGGGGGAAATCAAAGAAAGATCCCAAAAATCTGGATGAAATACAAAATAAAAGAGAGAATGGAAAGGAACTATGAAAGAATGCAAGGGAATTGGAACACCAATTAAGGTTCAGAAATCTACAAGAAGAATTAAAAGACAGACAATAATGAAATTACTAGCTACACAACTTGAAAGACAAGAGGACATTGAAAAGTAAGTGGACCGAACATACTGAATTCAATCCAATTATGCAAAACAAAATAAGACTGCTCGAGATGTAATAGTCTGCTTTGTAAAAAAATCTACAAGGGACGAAATCCTCAAACAAATAAACAAGAAAACCATGATACACCAAGGGAAAAAGATTATAATTTTGAAAGAACTCCCACAATCAATCCTAAACCGACATAAGAAATATACCTTTCTAACGCAATAATTTAAAAATCTCAGAATAGATGGGGGGAAACTGAAGGCATATGACAACCTACAAACAACAAAGATATTGGATTACAAGTGAAAACAAATCCAGAGAGTTTCATAAAATGATAAAGAAAGAAAACAGTCGTGATCCTCCAGAACCATCACCTAGAAAAGGCCAGAAGAGGAAGAAAAGACCCCGATTTCATTCTCCAGATGAGGAGAACAAAATGGACCAAGCGGCCGCAAACGTTGATGAAACGGGTGAAAGAGAAATCTGAGACAATGAAATAGACGAGGAAGAAAAAATAGAAGATGAGTGACCAGCAATTGAAATTTGATTCTCTAAATGTAAATTGACTTAATTGCCCCAACAAAAAGAAAATAATATTCCAACAAATTAATAAAGGTTATCATATTGTGGCCTTGCAAGAGACTCATATCTCTCATAAACATGTAGCACATCTCACACAAAAAAGATTGGTAAGTACTATTATTCATCATATGAAACAAAAAAGAGAGGGGTAGTAATATATGTCAAGGAAGAGATAATACATATATACACAACAAGTGGGGGCCGTGTCAATATCAAACTGAACACCAATACAAGAACAGTATGAAATAGTAATCAAATAAACAATGGTAAGAATCACGTGTTGTCTTTATCATTAGTATATATCAATAAGCAGGTGAGTATTCACATACAATATGCATACAATATGAGAACAAAACGTAAAAGGTACACTCTGGCAACAGAGGAGGCAACCACTATGAGGACTCGTGGAAGGCAGTTCAAACCTGTAATCAGGTGTGTATAGTCACAGTTCCCAAAGGTGAGTATTCCACAGGGTACAACGTGGTCAGAATAGATGCTGTAGGGGCGAAGATTCCCCAGTAAAAGCCTCCAAGGTGCCAAAGACGACCTGGAAACCGCTGCAGCCCGGGGTCGCCGCTTTGTAGAATGCCATTAGACGCCCTTGCGTTTGCACCATTGAGCCTTAGCAGCCAGATTATGTATGACAGCCGCCTTTGATGTGTATGTTACACTGTATCATTTGAATCTCCACCTGGCCTTGAGAAAGACCTGGTGAGGTCGAAACGAGATTTGGCCTGGGCACCAGCCCCCTCATCGGCCTAAATTGTGTGGAACGACCTCTTTTACTGCGATTATTTTCCATTGGGACCCCTATTTGCAGTTTGTGTTTGAGCAGCGGCTTCCCGCTTCAGCAGCCCCAGCCGCGTTTGTTTACATTCTACAAAGCGGCGACCCCGGGCTGCAGCGGTTTCCAGGTTGTCTTTGGCACCTTGGAGGCTTTTACTGGGGAATCTTCGCCCCTATTCTGACCACGTTGTACCCTGTGGAATACTCACCTTTGGGAACTGTGACTATACACACCTGATTACAGGTTTGAACTGCCTTCCACGAGTCCTCATAGTGGTTGCCTCCTCTGTTGCCAGAGTGTACCTTTTACGTTTTGTTCTCATATTGTATGCATATTGTATGTGAATACTCACCTGCTTATTGATATATACTAATGATAAAGACAACACGTGATTCTTACCATTGTTTATTTGATTACTATTGCATACTGTTCTTGTATTGGTGTTAAGGAAGAGATAATATCAGGCCTAAAATTTAAAGATCAAGAAGGAAGGGTAGTAGCTATTATGATCACTATGGGAAGGGAAAAGACACGAATATGTAACATCTATGCCCCGAATGGGCCTAAAACAAAATTTCTACAATAGCCGAAAGAAAATATTCAAAAAGTTGAATTCGATAATTTAATAATCTTAGGAGACTTCAATGGTATTTTGGATAAAAATTGGGACTAAAGTGATACAAGTAAAAAGAGCAAAAAAAAGTGGAAGCCTTCTCCCTATACGTTTCCTATCTCTGAAGGAAGAATTTGATCTGCAAGACTCATGGAGATTCTGTCACCCCAAAGACAAGGACTATACATATTATTCTCCCCGCCACCAGTCATGGTCAAGGATAGATATGATTTGGATATCAAATTCACTAATTACAAAGATTCAAAGTACTAAAATAAGGGCAAGAGATAATTCAGATCATTGCCCCTTAGAATTGACTTTATTTAAAAAAACAACTTAAGGAAACGGTGTCTAAATGAAAACTTGTTAAAAACAGAGGGTGATATCAAAAAAATAATAATAAAGAATTGATAAAAGACTTTTTCACCACAAATGATACCCCAGAGGTAAAACCTCAAATAATATGGGACACTCTCAGAGTAGTAATGAGAACTGAACTGACTTTATTATTTCTGAGTCGCCCTCCACGTTAGTGCTCCGGGCGACTTACACACAGCAATTCAACAATTAAAATATTAAAATTAGTTACCTATTTCAATAAAACGCCATGAAGAACAAAATGAGAAATAAGGAACTTAAAGATATTGAAAAACAAGTGGAAGATAATGAACGAGAATTGAAGAAAGATCCACATAAGAAATCGATAGTGAGAAAACTGGACTCTTGGAAGAAAAGAAAGCATCACATAGAATATATGGGTTGCTTACCTGTAACCATAGTTCCCTGAGTGGTCACCTGTGAATTCGTACATATGATATTATTTGTGCTTGCGCAAACAGCCTTCAGAACCTTCTGGAAAGAATTCTAAAGAGTTCAGCTGAAGCCCCGCCCATCTGTCCCCACAGCATATATAGCCAGTGGGAGGGGCTTCAGCCTCCAGTTCTCTCGCAGTCGCGAAAAAACACTACAACTAAAAACTGGAGGCATGACGAGAGGGGAGAACGGGTGGGCTGTACAAATTCACAGGTGATCACTCAGGGAACTATGGTTACAGGTAAGCAACCCATATTTACCCTGTCGTGGTCAACTGTGAATACGTACATATGATAGATTAGCGAGCTACTGACCTTGGCAGGTGGGAGTCATGCCACCGCAGAGAAGAGGACTGCCCTTCCAAATTCCGTCTGTCTCCTGGACACAATGTCCAGTTTGTAGTGGGAGACGAACGTGTGATGGGAAGACCACGAGGTCACAAGGCACACCGCATCGAGTGGAACTCCTCTCATAAAGGCCACTGACGTTGAAACCGCTCTTGTGGAGTGGCCCTTCAGTTGTTGTGGAGGATCCTTCCCCGCCATACGGTATGCCAGGCGGATCGCCAGGAAAATCCAGGACGAAAGGCATTGGGAGGAAACAGGAAGGCCACTGGCATCCTTCCTATACTTCACAAAAAGTCTTGGAGACTTTCTAAGAGAAGCAGTTCTGTCCACATAGAAAGCCCGCGCTCGACAGACATCAAGGAGATGCAAGCTCCTCTCGGCAGACGTAGCAGAGTTTTGGAAGAAGGAGGGTAACACAAGTTCCTGGGACATATGGAACCTGGACACGACTTTGGGAAGGAAGGAAATCTATGTCTGGAGCACTACTTTATCCTTATGGAATTTCATAAAAGGGGAGTCAGACCTAAGAGCGCAGAGTTCACTTGCGCATCTGGCTGACGTAATAGCAACTAAAAACGCAGTTTTCCAGGATAAATAAGACAAGTCAACTGAAGCCAAAGGCTCAAAGGGGGGTCTGGAAAGTGCAGACAAAACAAGCTCCAAACTCCAGGAAGGAGTGATAGGAACAACTGGTGGATTGATGTTGAGGAAAAGTTTAACCACTGGGTCTTCAAAACAGGAGGGGAGGCCAGCCCGCCTTCTATACCAGGAAATGGTCGCCAAATAACATTTTAAGGAGGACTGTGATAAACCTACATCAGACAAGGAGACCAAAAAGTCCAGTATTACGGGAGTTGGAACTTTTAGAGGGTCAAGGCCTTTGGGGAAAACAAACTGTACAAATCGGGACCACTTGTAGGCGCAGGCCCATTTGGTGGAAGCTTTATGTGCAGCCTCGACTATGGCCAACACAGGGGCCAAGAGGCTTGGCAGCGAAGTCACTCGGGAGGACGGACCGGCCAGGCCATCAGATGCAATTTGGGTACATCCGGATAAAGCACCCGGTACTCTTGAGCCAAGAGAAGGTCCGCCCTGCTCGGCAGTCGGGGGAATACTCCCCTGGACATCTTGAGCTGGAGGGAGAACCACTGGTGCCGGGGCCACCACGGGGCGATGAGGATGCACCGCAACCTCTCCCTGTGGAGCTTGGCCACCACCCAGAGAAGAAGAGGAAAGGGTGGGAAGGCATAGAATAGATGGTTGTTCCCTGGGATTAGGAACATGTCTCCTAGGCATCCCTGAGCAGGGTTCTTGTGTGTCCGAGCGCAGACGGTCGCGCACTTTGCGTTCTGCCTGGTGGCGAAAAAGTCCACCTCCGGGTTGCCCCAAGCCCAAAAGAGTCAATCCACCTCCTCCTGGTGCAAGGACCACTCTTGGTGGGTCAGAAGGGCCCGGCTCAATGCATCCGCCAGGACGTTCTGCTCGCCTGGCAGGTGTAGAGCTAGAGCAGAGGGATGTTCCTCAGGATGCACCACTCCCAAATATCTAGGGTCAGATTCACAAGGATTTTTGAGTGTGCGCCCCCCCCCCTGTTTGTTTATATAGTACATGGTGGTCGTATTGTCTGTGATCAGCTGAGCCACCTTCCCCGTGATTACCCTCTCGAATGAGAGAAGTGCTTTGTGAACCGCTAACAACTCCATTGCGTTTATGTACAGGGAACGCTCGTAGTGGTCCAACAGGCCTTCAGCTACCATGTCGCCGGAGTGTGCACCCCATCCTGCCATCGACGAGTTTGTGGTAATGGTCTTTGACGGGTTTGGCAGATAGAAGGGGAGCACCACATGCACGTTGGTTGGTTCCAGCCACCACTGGAGTGAGAGTCTGACCGGATGTGGAATGGATAGGAACGTAGAGGGGTTGTCTGGTTTTGTTGGCCAGAAGGCTTCCAGGAACCAGGACTGCTGGGGATGCAATCGCAGCCCGGTAAAGGGTGTAACACCAGTCGTGGAAGCCATGTGGCCCAGTAGGACCTGGACCTGCCTCGCCTGGATCAAGGGACTGTGGATAGCGTCTAGAAGCAGGGAGCGGAGCGCCAAAAACCGGTCATTGGGGAGAAACGCCTTCCCTTCCAGGGAGTCCAGTATCGCCCCTATGAACTGGATCCTTCGTGTGGGGGTCAAATGAGACTTATCGAAATTCACCACCATACCTAGGGACTGGAGGAGAGATAGTGTGGTAAGTATATTGTTTTGTAGATGAGCAAAAGATTCCCCGATAATGAGCCAATGATCTATGTAAGGATAGACCACGAATCTCGTACGGAGAGACGCTGCTACCACCGCCATGCACTTTGTGAACTCGCGGGGCGCTGTGGCTAAACCAAAAGGCAGAACATTGAACCGGAAAACTCTGTCTCCAACCATAAAGGAAAGAAATCTCCGGTGATGTGGAGAGATTGAAATATGAAAATAGGCATCCCGCGTAGGTCAACCGTGGCGAACCACATGCCGTTACTTAACAGGGGAAGGATGGAAGACAGGGTAACCATCCTGAACTTTTTAGGTACCACAAACTCATTCACTCCTCTCAAATCCAAGATGGGTCTGAAGCCACAATCCCGCTTGGAGACAACAAAATATCTAGAGAAAAAACAGGCATGATACAAATCTTTGGAAATCGGGGATACAGCCCCCTTCTTTAATAAAGTTTCAACCTCCTCAAGCAAAACTGGGGAGAAAGGGGTTGATCTGAGCTGGCCCACGGGGGGCAGGCAAACAAATTCAATAAAATAGCCACCTCGAATAATACTAAGAACCCACAAGTCGTGGGTGATGTTAGCCCACTCAGAATAGAAGTGTCCCAACCTATCCCTGAACTGAGAGTTCAAACAATCAGCGGGAAGAACATCCAAACATGGGTGTTGGAACAGGTCCTGATCTCCTGCAGAGTGTGGAGATTCATTCAGGACAGCAAGAGGGCTTGTGTCATGAAAGACTCCGCTTGGAGGCGGTCTGGGACTTGGGGCTGCTCTGGAAAGGTTGTTGACATGGCTTGGCGGAATATGGCTGCCTACGGCCTCCCTAGTAACGGTTGCTGGACCAGGGCTGGCCCCTAAAGCCCCCTCGGGAAGAGTTTCCAAAGTTCTTACAAAAAGAATTGGAGGGGGGTTGCCATCTCTGCCGTGGTTGATAGTAGGGCTGCGTAGGGTATCCGAACCGGTGAGCTGCTTGGCGGACGTGTTGTTTATCCTTGAGATCGGCGTCCGTGCCAGGGTTAAAGACTCCGTCATGATGCATGGGAAGGTCCTCAGCTAGGGCCTTCCCTTCCTCCAACAGTCGAGAATCTGAGCCAAGTGTAGCGGCGCATGGATGTTGCATTCGCAAACAGCCTGCCCGTGGATTCTGCCATATGTTTGGCAAGGTCTTTCTGTAATTTAGCTAAGAGCACAGCCTCCTCATTGACGGCCTTAGAAAACCCTTGGTCACCAACTGGGAGCAGATCAAGAAAGGGGAGAACTTTGTTCTAGAGATAAGTCTGGTAGCTGCTCATGTAGGGCGCGTAGTGCACCATACAGGCGAATATGCTAGCAGACAAATGAGCCTTCTTGCCCATTGTATCAATCCTCCTGCCCTCCTTATCCACTGGAGCGAGGGCAGCGCCCTTGGCCCGTTTCGCTTTTGCCACATCCACGACAACATTGTTCGCTTTCTGCGGCCATAGAACCCAGTCAGCCGATGAGAAATCCACTTTATATAGGGTTTCTACGCTTTTCGGGATTGCTTGTACAGAGTAGGGAGGCACCTCTGAGACATCGGTTAATTTCAGCAAAAAGGGGGAGGGAGGGACAGCCGTGGATATAGAAGAAGCTTGCTCTTCAGAAGTCCACATAGGGTCCTGAACAGAATCCGCAGTCTTAGGAACAGGGAGCTCCAAGGCTTTCATCATGCGACCCATGGCAGAAACAAACTTAGCAAAATCAGAGAGGGCAGGAAGTTCCTGGTCAATGTCCTTGAACTCCTGCTCCACATCGCGATCTGTATCCGAGGATACCATGTCCACAGTGGCTCCAGGGTCATTAACAGGAGCATAGGCGGCTGAGGAGCTCTGATCAGGATTGCTGGGCATCCGCATCACAGGAGTAGATGGAACACAGGTAGGAGCAGCTGGGGCCGGTATGGAGACAGCTGGAATCACAGAAGCTGCTCCAGCCCTCGAGGTGGGGGGGTAGCCCATGGTATGACTCGGGGGGGGGGGCATTGTGGAGGGCCAGCTGGAGGGGCAGATGGTGCAAAATACACATATTGGCCCAGCTGAGTGAGCTGCCAGAAGCCTTGATCAGAAGCCGGTAACGACATTGATGGATGGGCATTCCTAGCAGGAGAGGGGGAGTGGCGAGATCGCTTCCTCCCTCACGACTTCCTTGGCTCAGGAGAGGAGGAGGAGCTAGAGCGCTCCCAAGACGATTGACGTCATCGGTATCGAGCAGAGCCTCGGTTGCCATGCCGGGAGGGAGCTTGGGCTCAGCGGTCTATGGCCCCGCCCTTGGGAGGAGACATAAGGAACTGCCCCTGCAGGGGCGGGGAAGCTGGATGCTGGAAAGCCCCGGTATCGGCAGAGGGTGCCTCGATGTCGATAGGCACCACAGGAGCTAGGAGAGGCATTGCTGGTGAGGGCCTCTCGTCTTCAAAGGGGGTGCCCGCCCTCATTGAGCGCTCTTGCGCGTGCGCGGAGAGCGCATCCGCGGGAGCCCCTGTCTGCGCAGGCTGCGGCTCCGCAGTCGGTGGGGTGGAACGAGGAGGCAACTGCGTCATCTGAGGAGGTAAGGGACTCGTTCCTGCCAAAACAGCAGTGCTCTGTGCAGACTTAGAGGGCTGGGCGCCATCTTGACAACCCGTCGCCCTAGTCTTTTTAGACTTCTTGGGGAGAAACGCCATCTTGGGAGCCGTTATAGGCACCACAGGGGTTTCTTGCATGGCAGTCACCTCAGGAAATTGGTGAGGGGGTGCCAGGGGCATCAGGGTCTTTTCATATAAGGCAGCCTTAAGACGCAGGGCCCGATTCTTCAAAGTCTGGAAAGTGAAGCCCTTACAAATAGAGCACTCTTGAGCAATATGCCCTTCTCCTAAGCAGGCGAGGCACAGATCGTGCCCGTCGTTATCAGGGAAGAGGTTGGGGCACCCAGTACACCTCTTAAATCCAGTAGTTTCAGACATATCAAAAATCAGAGGTTCAAAGAGAAGTTGAAAACGGTCCAGATCAGGGTAGGAGAAAACTCACTATCGTATAACAGTCCGGGTCAGGAATGGAGATAGTCGGAGGTATCAGGACAGTCCAGTCAGTACACAAATCAGTCAGTTATCAATTAAGAAGCAATAAAGAAGCACGAAGGTTCTCTGCTGTCTGCTTTTGAGCATGGAGAGAGAGAACTGGAGGCTGAAGCCCCTCCCACTGGCTATATATGCTGTGGGGATGGATGGGCGGGGCTTCAGCTGAGCTCTTTAGAATTCTTTCCAGAAGGTTCCGAAGGCTGTTTGCGCAAGCGCAAATAATACCATATGTACGTATTCACAGTTGACCATGACAGGGTAATAAATTATTGCCAAAAAAATTAAGTTTATTAAACAACAAATGTTTGAAAATGCAAATATGCCAGAAAAATGGCTGACGAGAAGAGTGAGAAAAAAAAGCAAGCTTGGTGAATAATTAAAATACAAAGGGGAGATAGGATACTAATAACAGATCAAGAAATCCAGGAAGACTGTCAAAACTTTTATAAATTACTTTATACTAAAGATGATATACAAGAAGAGTTAATTACACAATATTTATTTTTTGTTTATTTATTTACTGTATTTATAACCCGCCATTCTAAACGCCCAGGGGAAGGGGGGGACTCAGGGCGGCTTACAAGGCACAATTAGATGCCGGCAACAATACACAATATAAAACACTAATACAACAAGATTAAAACATCAACATTAAAACATTAGCTACCCAGTTCATTTAAAATTCTATCTATACAATGCACATTCAAATAATCAATCAATGGTGGAAGTCGTGTTTCATGTCCGTTGTTAAAAACAGTACGTTCCAAATAAAGTGCTGCAGTTACTGTACAAAGGCCTGGTCCCACAACCACAATTTTACTTTCTTTTTGAATGCTAGGAGGGATGGGGTTGATCGTATTTCGCATGAAAGCGCATTCCACAGGCGAGGGGCCACAGCCGAGAAGGCCCTGTCTCTCATCCCCGCTAGCCGCAGTTGAGTTGCTAGTGGACGCGAGAGCAGGGCCTCCCCGGATGATCGTAAGTTACGAGATGGGACGTAGCGGCAGATGCATTCAGACAAGTAAGCTGGGCCAGAACCGTATAGAGCTTTAAAGGTCAAAACCAGCACTTTGAATTGAGCCCAGCAGCCACTGGAGCTGACACAACAGGGGAGTGGTATGATCGCTGTATGTCGCTCCAGTTATTAACCTGGCTGCCGCCCATGGGACTAATTGGAGTTTCCAAACCGTTTTCAAAGGCAGCCCCACGTAGAGTGCGTGGCAGTAGTCCATTCAGGATGTAACCAGAGCATGGACCACCATGGCCAAATCAGACTTCCCAAGGTACGGGCGCAGCTGGCGCACAAGTTTTATTTGTGCAAAAGCTCTCTCAGCCACCGCTGAGACCTGGGGTTTCAGGCTCAGCGATGAATCCAGGATCACTCCCAGACTGCGAACCTGCGTCTTCAGGGGGAGTGTAACCCCATCCAACACAGGCTGTAACCATATGCCCTGTTCGGCCTTTTGACTGACTAGGAGGACCTTTGTCTTCTCTGAAGTTTCAATTTGCTAGCCCTCATCCAGTCCGACACAGCGGCCAAGCACCGGTTGAAAGTCTGGACAGCCTCCTTAGTGACAGGTGGGAAGGAGTGACAGATCTGGACGTCAACTGCGTACAGATAACACCTTACTCTGAAACTCCGGATGATCTCTCCCAGCGGTTTCATGTAGATGTTGAATAACATCGGGGACAGTACTGAACCCTGAGGGACTCCACAAGACAACTGTTGCGGAGCCGAACAGGCATCATCCAGTAACACCTTCTGAGACCGACCCTCCAGAAAGGATTGGAGCCAATGCAGAGCAGTACCCCCAAGCCCCATTTCTGCGTGGCATCCCAGAAGGATACCCTGGTCAACGGTATAGTAAGCCGCTGAGAGGTCCAGCAGCACCAAAAGGGATACAAGCTCCCGGCGAAGATCATCTACCAAGGCGACCAAGGCAGTTCTATGTCCCGGCCTGAAGCCAGACTGTGCCGGATCTAGATAATCAGTGTCTACCAGAAACCCCTGGAGTTGCGTGGCCATCACATTTTCCATGACTTTGCCCAAATAGGGGAGATTGGAAACTGGCCGATAGTTGACTAATTGAGTGGGATCCAGTGATGGTTTTTTCAACAGCAGTTTTATAACAGCTTGTTTTAAGCTGGCTGGAATTTTTCCTTCCTGTAAGTAGGCATTAACCACCTCCTTCACCCATTCTGCCAAACCACCTCTGGCTTCCTTTATCAGCCAGGATGGGCAGGGGTCTAGGATGCATGTGGTAGGCCTCGCCTCTCCAAGGATCCTGTCCACATGCTCGAGCTGAACAAATTGAAATTAATCCATCAAAACCGGACAAGCAGATGCTCGTGCCACATCTTCAGAGACTGCCATTAAAGTGGTATCGAAATTGTAACGGATCAAAGCAACTTTTTCCATGAAGAACCGAGCAATTTCTTCACAGCGGTCCTCCGAGTTATCTGAGATCTCGCACTGTGGCGGATTTAATAGTCATCTGACCACTCGGAACAATTCCGCTGCACGGTTCTTAGCGGAGGCAACCTTGGCCACAATAGATGTATTCTGTGCAGCCTTTGTTGCCGCATCATAGGTTCTAAGATAAGAGACCAGACGTGCTTGGGTTGATCTGCTCATCTTTTGACGCCACACGCCCTCTAGCCTCCTCGTTTTTTGCTTCATCGCTGCCAGCTCCTCAGTAAACCAAGGAGCTGGTTTAGCTCGGTTAATCAAGAGGGGGCGTTCTGGAGCGATCGTGTCAATAACTCTTGTCATCTCCCTGGCACAACATAAACTACAAAAGATTATTGAGGAACAAAGAGAACTTCTAAATAGAGATATATCAGAAGAGGAAATTTTGGAGGCCATCAATAGATTGGAGATGAGCAAAGTCCCGGGTCGAGACGGATACACCATGGCATTTTACAAAACCATGAAAGAAGAACTATTATTCTCCCTCAAAAAATTAATGAATTTAGCCTTCCATTCTAAAGAAATTCCAGAGTCATGGAAGGAGACTGAGATTGTTCTCATCAAAAAAGACCAAGCAGATTTTGTAGAAGTACAAAACAATAGGCCATTTCCTTACTAAATTCTGATTATAAAATCTATGCCAACGCTCTTGCCAATAGACTAAAACTCTTCTTGAAAGACTAAATTGGAGCCGAACATGCTGGCTTTCTGCCAAACAGAACTGCAAAAGATAATCTAAGAACAATTATCAACACAATTGAATATTACAAAACAAATAGTCAAAAAGAGCTTGTACTTCCGTCACTAGACACAGAAAAAGTGTTTGATAATTTGAACTGGAACTTTGTTAAACTTCTCCTAGACGAAATAGATATTGGCTTCTTTTTCAAAAATGCAATAAATGAAATTTATAGACATCAAATGGCAAGACTGCAAATAAACGGTCAATTGGCAGAAAAGTTCCCTATTGATAAAGGCACCCGGCAAGGCTGCCCACTCTCCCCGCTATTATTTATAAGGCTCTAGAAATTAACTTAAGTCTATAAGAGAAGACCAAGAAGCAACAGGGATGAAGATTGCCAAACAAGAATATAAAACAAGGGCATTCGCTGATTATGTCATTTGCATAATTGAAGATCCAATTAAAAACATACAAAAATGGCTAAGTAAAATAGAAGACTGGAAAAAGTAAGGTTGCTTACCTGTAACCATGTTTCTTCGAGTGGTCAACTGTGAAATTCACACCTGTGGTATCTCCCTATATCCACGCAGCTGATTCGGATCTTTCTTGAAAAGCTTTTACCTAATTAGGGACCCATCTACCCCTAATAAAGCCAGGCAGCGGGGCTTGAGGCCTTAGTTCCGTACCGCGAAAGACAATTAGAAATAAAAGGCATGACAAAATGGGGAGAGGATGGGCGGGTTGTGTGAATTTCACAGTTGACAACTTAAAGAAACAAGGTCACAGGTAAGGAACCTTACTTTCTTCAGCATGGTCACTGTGAGATCCACAACTGTGGTAGACTAGCGAGCAGTCACACGGATGGTGGGTGTCATGCTAGTGAAGAAAAAAGTATAGCTCTCCCAAAAGCTGCATGTTTTTTGGCGGCCAAGTCCAGTTTGTAATGGGAGACAAGAGTGTGGAGTCGACCAAATGACCGCACGACAGATATCATCCAGCGGCACCCCGTGCAAAAATGCCATAGAGGCAGCCACCGCTCGAATGGAATGAGCATGGATCTGAAAAGGTAAGTCCAGTCCTGCCATCCGATGTGCTAGCTGGATAGTTGCAACTATCCAGGCTGCCAACCTCTGCGTAAAAACTGGAAGGCCGACAGAGTCCTTACGGTACTTGACAAAAAGTCTTAATGACTTACCCAATGGTGCTGTGCGGTGGACAGAGAAAACAAGGGCTCTCCACACATCAAGGAGATGTAAAGAGTGCTCCAGAGGAGTAGAGGGGTGCAGAAATAAAGTCGGGAGGACAATGTCCTGGGACATATGAAACTGTGATGTTGCCTTGGGCAAGAAGGAAATGTCTGTTCGAAGCACAACCTTATCCTTATGAAATTTCTTGGCGGCCAAGTCCAGTTTGTAATGGGAGACAAAAGAGTGTGGAGTCGACCAAATGACCGCATGACAGATATCATCCAGTGGCACCCCGTGCAAAAATGCCATAGAGTATCAACACGAAGAGCCGTAAGCTCACTAGCATGTCAAAAAGAAGTAATAGCCACTAAAAATGCGGTTTTGCATGACAGATGGGACATGTCAGAAGTGGCCACTGGTGTCTTTGTAAGGGCGGACAGAACAACTTCCAACCTCCAAGAGGGGGACACAGGCCATACTTGTGGCCAAAATTTTTTGTAGGCCTGCAGAAATCTCTTAACAAGAGGATCGGCAAAAGGAGAGGGAAGAGAATGTTGTCTTTTAAACGAAGCTATAGCGGCTAGATGTTCAGGAATGTTAAAGAGAGTCCTAAATCTGACAGAGAAACCAAAAAATCTAGGAGGAGGGAAGTGGGAGCAGACAAGCTGAACCCCATGCTTCATTACCATCAGAAGGGTGTTGGTGAATCCTTCTGTGGTTCTCTTGGACATCTTAGCGGCTTTCGATACCATCAACCATGGTATCCTTTTGGGTCGACTCTAAGTGATGGGACTTGGGGACACGGTTTTACTGTGGCTTCAGTCCTTTCTGGAGGGTTGTTCCCAGACGGTAAAGCTGGGTGACACCTGCTCAGACCCCAGGCCATTGACCTGTGGGGTCCCGCAAGGTTCCATTCTGTCCCCCATGCTTTTTAACAATTAAGATGGACCACCCCAGGAGACTGGTGGATCCAGATGGATTTCTGGGGAATCTTGGGGTTCTTCCTGTCATGCAGGCTGGCTACCCTGTGGACACCCTGGTTGATCGCTATAATAGCGAGATCACCAGGGTGATAGACATGATCGCTACCGAAAGTCCCCTCTCATTGCGCAGAGTCACGCTGACTCCTTGGGTCTGTGAGGAGCTGGTGGAGATGAAGCAATTGAGAAGGAGACTGGAGTGCACCTGGAGGAAATTTCGATGTGTCGTCGACCGAACACAGGCTAGAGCCTCGATTACGGCCTATACGAACAGCCAAGGAGTCTTTCTTGACTGCCCGCACAGCGTCCGCATCCAATAGATCATCTGAGTTGTTTCGGGTCGTTGGGGAGCTCCTCCACCCTTCTGGGGAGGGGGAGGTCACCGATGACCCGAAGTCTCGGTGCTGTGATTTCGCGCACCATTTTGCGGATAAAGTCACTCGGATACGCCCCGAGTTAGATTCCAGCTTAAATACAGTTCCAGGGGAGGTGACTGTGGCATCTGTCTGTCCGATTTTGTGGGATTCCTTTGGGCTTGTTCATCCTGAAGACGTGGAGGGGTTCCTTGGGGCTGTGAGAGCGACCACATCGACACTGGACCCTTGCCCTTCCTCGTTAATCAAATCGGCCAGAGATGGGTTGATTGATTGGTTTGTGTTGATCATTAATGCTTCCTTGGAGCAAAGGACATTTCCATCTGGGTTGAAACAGGCGGTGGTTATACCATTCCTGAAAAAGGCCTCTCTTAACTCCACGGTTCTAAACAATTACAGGCCGGTCTCCAACCTCCCTTTCAGGGGCAAGGGGCTGGAGCGGGTGGTCGCTTCTCAGCTCCAGGGTTTCCTAGATGACATCGATTACCTGGATCAGTCACAGTCTGGCTTTAGGCCTGGTTACGGCACCGAGACGGCTTTGGTCGCCTTAGTGGATGATCTCCGTAGAGAGTTGGACAGGGGAAGTGTGACCCTGCTAGCTCTCTTGGACATCTCAGAGGCTTTCGAGACCATCGACCATGGTATCCTTCTGGGACGGCTTTCTGAGATGGGTCTTGGGGGCATGGTTTTGTCATGGCTCCGGTCCTTCTTGGTGGGTCGTTCCCAGATGGTGAAGCTGGGGGACACCAACTCGGACCCCTGGCCTTTGACCTGTGGGATCCCGCAAGGTTCCATTCTGTCCCCTATGCTTTTTAATATCTACATGAAACCACTGGGAGAGGTCATCCGGGGTTTTGGAGTGGGGTGCCATTTCTATGCAAATGACACCCAACTCTACTACTCCTTTGCACCTAATTCCAAGGAAGCACCTCGGGTACTGGATGAGTGCCTGGCTGTGGTGACTAACTGGATGAGGATGAATAAGCTGAAGATCAATCTTGACAAGACAGAGGTCCTCTTGGTCGATCGTAAGACAGATCGGGGTATAGGGTGGCAACCTGTACTTGATGGGGTTGCACTCCCTCTGAAGTCACAGGCCCGCAGCTTGGGTATCCTCCAAGACTCATCGCTAGCGTTTGAAGCAGAGGTGTCTGCGGTCGCTGGGAGGGCCATTGCACAATTAAAACTCATGTGCCAGCTGCGGCCCCCTGCTGTGGTTCCCCGCCTTTGGAATTCATCACCTGGAGAGATCAGACAATCCCCTACACTAGCAGTCTTCAAGAAATAGCTAAATGCGTGGCTCTTCCAATATGCCTTTGGAGAGTAATCATTCAACCCATCATTTGCTCCTACCTCCAACTTGCCCTCATGAGAAAGCATATCCCCCTCTATAAAGGTTAAACCCCACTGCTCCTCCTTTTTGGGCTCCTGTTCTACAAATACACTCTGTGTTCCTATCACACCCAAGGTTTTAACCTTCTAACATTTTATACCAGACATCTGGCCCACCCGCTGTGTTGACTATACTATGTGTTCCTATACTGTTTATCTTATTTGTCATTTTATATATTTTGGTTTTGTTTCCTTTGCCGTTTTATGTTCAATTGTGTTTGTATTGGTTTTTTTGGGCTTGGCCTCATGTTAGCCACCCTGAGTCCCTTTTGGGGAGATGGACACGGGTTATAAATAAAGTTTATTATTATTATTTATTCTGTGAAAAAATGCAAAAACGACGCCACTTAGAAATTTAACAACGTTTGGTGGCAGGTCTCAGGGCAAAGTCCAAAATATCCTTTACTGATTGAGAGGGCTGAGGCTAGATCCGCCACACCGTCAACCTTAACTGGGTGATCTGGGAGTATGGGACTGGGCTGTTGCCCACAGACAGAAAGTACGGTCTGAGTGGCAACTGAATGTAATTGCTGCCTGCACGTTGGAGGAGAGTGGCAAACCATGGCTGGCGGGCCTCTTTAGGTCCATACGACTAAAAGAGTTCTTCGGTGTACAACATACAGAAGAAACCCCTGTTTCGGTCAACCCTAGAATTTACGTAAAAAGTACATTTACTCCATTCCAGATTTCTCACAATGTGAGGACGTTTGAGGATACAGTACTTAAAGAGATATTAACAATTTCACACCATCAGGACACCACTTCTTCCAATCTATCTACTTCAGATATTAATCTGCTTAAATCATTAGGCAAGCATCCATCAATAATCTTTAAGCGGGCGGATAAGGGAGGGGCCATTGTTTGCTTAAACCGCTCGGACTATGAGAAGGAGGTTCACAGACAACTCAACGACACCGAGTTCTATAAAAAGCTACCCAGTGATCCCACCACAAGATTTTCCAATACAGTGTCCAACTTAATTCAGGAGGGAGAAGACCAGGGCTACATCAATCCCCAGGTTTCCAAATTCTTACATAACCCACATCCCCGAATTCCTGAATTCTATGTACTCCCGAAGATTCATAAAAACATAACCCCTCCCCCGGGGAGACCCATTGTATCAGGGTCAGCTAGACTTCTGGAACCATTATCCATTTATTTAGATACTATTCTTCAACCCATGGTAACTAAGATGCCCTCCTACCTTAAAGACACGGGGGACTTCATCCGAAAAGTGGAAAACACCAAAATTGACCCTATGGATATACTGATCTCGATGGATGTCTCCGCCCTATACACCCACATTCCTCTCCCAGAGGCTAGGGATATCATATCTAATGTCTTTTATAATATCGACACAGAAATTCCCCCCCCCATTGTACTTATTAAGCCTACTCGACTGTATTTTCGAGTACAATTATTTTGCATTTAATGGTACCTTTTACCTACAACAAAAAGGCGTGGCAATGGGGAGCTCGATAGCGCCCTCGGTGGCCAACCTGTTTATGGCCTCGCTGGAGGAGAAATTTATATACAACCCTCATCTAAATCGAATGTATCCATACATAAAATCCTACTGGAGATACATAGACGACTGTTTTGTCGTACTACGTAAGGATACCCCTCTAGACGAATTCAAAATGTGGCCTAATAGTTGGCATCCCCAAATTTCATTTACGATAGTTTCCAGAACCAACCACGTGAGTTTTTTGGACACTACTGTCTATAAAGACCAGGGTAGACTGAGAATCAGAAATTACCATAAGGATACTGATAAAAATTCTATCTTACATCACTCCAGTTATCATTCCTTTTCTTTGAAGTCAAACCTTCCTTTTTCTCAAT
The DNA here is from genome assembly GCA_030556195.1 of Anolis apletophallus. Taxonomy (NCBI): domain Eukaryota; kingdom Metazoa; phylum Chordata; class Lepidosauria; order Squamata; family Anolidae; genus Anolis; species Anolis apletophallus. The sequence goes on from JARBWK010000011.1 coordinate 87,829,323, forward strand.
TTATCAGATTGAAGAGAAATTCCTCTTACATGAGTGATTTCAAACAGGAAGCGGATAGATTGTCGTGCGAACTCCAACAAAGAGGATATCCTCCCTCCTTAATACAAAAAGCTAGAAATAAAGCTGAGAAAATCCCTAGGAAACAACTCTTGACACCCAGAATGGAGAAAAAAACCCCTCCTAAAAAACTCATTTGGCCCACATACCTGACTCCACACAGTCAATCTATGATGGCAATTATCAGAAAATATTGGCCTCTAATCTCCCACATTCCAGAACTTGAGCAACTCCCGATACAAGCTTTTAAACGCACACGGAATATCAAGGACCTCTTGGTGCATACACAGTATGCTCCCTGCAACCTGCGTAGTTCTCTCTCCCCTGGATGTAGGCCATGTGGCAGATGTATATGCTGCAAGCAGGTATGCCAAGACAAAACATTGTATAGCCCTCACAAAGGAAGAACCTTTAAGGTTAGGGACTTTACCACCTGTGCATCAGATAATGTGGTATATGCACTCATTTTTGGGTGTGGCCTAGTCTACATTGGGGTTACATCACGCCCATTGAAGACTAGAATTTCCGAACACAAATCGAGAATCAGAAATAAAAATAACTCTACGGAACTTTACAGGCATTTCCTACAAATGAACCATCCCCCTGAGTCTTTGTCGGTTCTTGGGCCTGGAAAGGGTTAGGACACGTCCCCATGGTAACATACAGGACGCCTTGCTGAGGGCTGAATCATGGTGGATTTCCATGATCGCCTGTGAGCACCCTAGTGGCCTAAACGACAATCGCACCATCAACGAGCTCCTTAGGTAAACCTCTCCCCCTCCCTTTCTTCAGCTGACTTTAATGATTGTACTTTAATGATTGTTCTGCAACATAAATAGGGCTAGGTGCTCTACTACTCTTTACCTTAGGGTCAATACTTTCCCACATCTGCGATGTTGCTGGTATTATTTGCTATGGTATGTATTACTTTGTGTTACTATGTTGTTACCATACTGCTTAAAACTATGTGTGCTTTTGGAAGTGTATAACTGATGTGCTCTTTGATATTTGTACTTGTAGTACTACAATTTTGTGGATATCGCTCCCTATGGTTCGCCGCTGTGAACAAGCCGACGCTACAGGCGAAATGGACTTGGCCAATTACTTGAGTGCCGTCCGCAGCTAGAACCTGGCATTTCATGGGGCCTTCCCCATGATTCTCTATTATCCATACGGATGTTACATGTGATGTTACCCATTTGGGTTTGACAAGGCTTTGACTCCACGGAACCCCACCTCGGCGCTTGGAATTCCCCCCTCCTTGGATCTTCTCCCATACAGCCCTGTGATCTTCGTATTCCCTACTCATCTTTCCTGACGACTCTGTCTTTCCCCACTGCGGCATCACTCCGCTGGGAAACGCCGTTCCTGCCTATTGGCTCCAGGCCGCTTCCTGGTTTGGCTCTTCGATCTCGCTGCTGGGCGCCTCCGCCATTGGGGGAGGCGTCCGATTGATCTCCAGGGGCATTTGCCTCCGCCAGAGGGGCACCCCATTTCAGGTCCCCCTCCCACCTTCTCCTTCCACCCATTTGGGTCGGGGGAGCAGCTGCAGCCGCACCGGGGCATTCGCATAGCGGCTGCCTTTTTCCAGGCGTGACCGAGCATTTGTTGCTCTTCCATCTACACAGCCTCCAGGCCGGCGTCTCGGATCATCCTGGGCTACAGCCGTATGTACTTGGAGACGAGGGGGGGGGGGTTTCCTCTCTATCCGCCCAGGGAGCACCATCATTTGAGGGGGCCCTGCCCTGTGTGCTTGTACATTTCATTCATGTTTGTATTGTTTATTTTCATGCATTAGAGGTGATTTGACCCATTGTGGATGTATCTAGGATATCTGTGGTCTTTGCTTTGTTCTCATGATATAGTGATATTTCACTTGTTTGTACTACTTCAGAGGCCCATTGCCTCACCACCCTGCTATTTTGTGGTTATATTAAATGTTTTATATTATTGCTTATGACCTGTATTGGTCTTGCATTGCACTGAGTATTTAGGACATCACCTCCTGTTACTCTTCTTCCCTTGTGTTGCTCGGTACTCTAGGCACCATAGCCTCATTTTCTTGTGTGTTGTTTGCAATCCAGGAGGAAGGCATCTCCCAAACAGCCTGTCTGGTGGTGAAGAGGAAGACGTACCCTGAAGAACGGGCACTTTGTGTTGGCGGGAGAGGCAAACAAGTCTACAAGAGGAATTTGCCATCTGACAAAGAGTTCTTGGGCCTGGGAAGGATGAAGGGACCATTTGTGGTCGGTATATACTGCCCGACTGAGGGAGTCGGCAAGAGAATGGTCGACACCTGGAACATGAACAGCTGAGGTGGTGATGAGGTTGGCAATGCACCAGTTCCATATTCTGAGGGTCAGAGAAAGGAGAGCCTAAGAGTTGGTTACACCCTGCTTGTTGATATAGAAGACCATTGTGGTATTGTCGGTGGTCAACTGAAAATTGCGGCCATTGAGTAGGTCGCTGAAGGAAAGATCCGCCCTATCCACTGCAAAAATTCCAGGTAGTTGATATGCTTGGTTCCCTCTGTTGCAGTCCAAGGACGATAATTGGGAAAGCTCTCAAGATGAGCTCCCCATTCCAAAAGGGAAGTGTCCGTAGTTAGGATGACTAATGGCTTCGGAGGATGAAAAGGCACTCCCACACACAGGTTGGACCGATAAGTCCACCAATCGAGGGACTGGAAAGAGGGACAAGCAGACGTCTGCCAGGACTGCCGTGCAAGGGATGAAATGTCCTGATAAACCAATTCTGGAGTGGCCAAAGGCGCAGACGAGCAAAAGGAGTTACGGTCATCATGGATGACATGTGGCCTAGAAGACCCTGAATATCCCTTGCACGGACCCAAGGTATTTGCATGATCTGAAGGGGAAAAAGTGCGAAGGTTTTGAAACCTGTCATCTGGAAGGTAAGCTCTGGAATGCTGAGAGATCAAGACAGCTCCAATAAACTGGGTGACTTGTGTTGGTTGAAGGTGAGATTTCTTCTCGTTGATAAGTAAACCCAGGTTCTGTAGTAATGACAAAGTAAACTGGATGTTTTCCAGCAACTGGTGAGCGGTTCGTGCGATCAGTATCCAGTCGTCTATATAAGGGTGAACTACTATTCCACATGTTCTAAGATAAGCTGCCACCACCGACATTACTTTGGTAAACACCCTGGGGGGTTGTGGAAATGCCAAAGGGAAAAACTCGAAAAGAAAAAGCCTGACCATTAGTAAAAAATGATAAAAATCTATGATGTCGTGTCCTAATTGCGATATGAAAATATGCATCTTTTAAATCGATGCTAGCAAACAAGGCATTCTCAGGCAGGAGGGGCAGGATGGTTGTCAAAGTCACCATCCGAAACCTGCAATATACAATATAGGCATTAAGACCTCTGAGGTCTAGAATACAACTGAGTCCTTCACCCTATTTGGATACCAAAAAATACTTCTAAAAAAAGGAAAGAAGAAACATTGAATGAGAAAAGGGTGTTATCGCTCACTTCTCCAATAAAGTAAGAACTTCCTGCCACAAAACAGAGGAATGAGGGGTAACCTTAACCAACCCCACTGGGGGTGCTTCAAAAAATTCAATAGCATAGCCGTGCTTCTATGATTTCTAATACCCAGGATTCGGAAGTGATAGCGTGCCAAGCTTCCACATATGGTGCCAGACGGGTTCCGAAAATGGGAGAGGAGGGTGGATTACCCACACCTAGTGAGGGAAGGGGATAACCATCACCAAGGGGAGGAGGGGCATGGTCGTCAAAAACGACACCAACCCTGGTCTTGATGATTCCCCTTAGACTGTTTAGTCCCCTTGGTTAGCGAAGTATGCCTGCTTGCAGGAGCAGGGAATCTAGGGTTTGGCCCTGCAGAGGCCGAAAAGGAGCAGGCCATAAGGGCTGACGATAGAAAGGCTGAGGAGTTGGCCACCTAAATCTAAACTGAGTAGGGGGCTGTGGTGAAAAGACAAACTTCTGTGCTGCAACACTAATCTTTTGTGTACTCTTCAATTGAGTATCTGTCTCAGGGTGGAAGGTAACCCTTCTGCTAGAGACCTTCCTTCCTCAGATAATGTCGAGAATCTCTAAGCCACGCATGTCGTCGAATGGCTGTTGCAGCTGCAAACATTCTGCTCGCTGTATCAGCACTGTGTTTGCCCATGTCCTTCTGATGGAGCTAAAGTCAAGCGTCTTGAAGCAGTCTTAGGAAGATGCTGTTGTTGTAAAGGAATGAGGTCCAAATAAGGTGTTAAAGTATTCCACAAGAAAGACTGATACGCTCCCATATACGCTTGATAATGAGCCATGCGAGTAAGGAAGCTGGCAGCAACATGGACCTTTTTGCCACAAGCATCCATCTTCTTGCTCAACAACAACAACAGAGCACCCCATGGGAACTACTAGGGATGCCTGTAGACATAGTACAAACCTTGTAATCTCTCAGTAAAGGTAATCCTTATTTCCGAATATTATACCTTTACTGAGAGATTACAAGGTTTGTACTATGTCTACAGGCATCCCTAGTAGTTCCAATGGGGAGCTCTGTTGTTGTTGTATTATTATTATTGAATATGTTGAATATTATGTTTCTAGCACGACTCCGGACCTAGTGGAAAATGTTTCCTTCTACAACGGGATCAGGTCCCCGGTCCCGAGGAAGCCCTAGCGGGCAAAACGGTTTCGCGGAAGGATTTCCTGTACCGTTGACCGATTGAGAGCCAAAAACCTTGGATTACAAATAACATTTCTTGACTATGAACTTTATTTTGCTCCGTTGGAAGTTTGATTGCTCTGGGACCGACCGCTGTGAGTAAAAAGACTGAAGCATTTGCTTCCAGACTATCTGCTTTATAAACTGACACGTTTTCACTTTGGTTACATCAATTGAGATTATATTGGATATTTGACTATTGAATATACAGTGAACTGAGATAGATTTATGTTGTACTAAAATTTACTATTCATTTAACCAGACTATTAGCTACCGTTTTGTTGTTAGTCTGTACTTGTAGGACAACATTTCCTCCCTTCTTTTTTGTATATCTAATGGGGCAAATAATACCATCCCCCACCGTGCTGAGGGAATAGCCAGGGTGTCGGGGTGTGGGGAGGAACAAAATTAGAAGTCTCAGGAAAATATTGGCGCGGAGCCAAACACGGAGGGCAACCAGACGGACCCTCCGTGGGATCATCATCAAAGGGCTGAACGCCCATATAGTATTGCTAGCCATCGCTCATAGAGGCGGCGTGGCTGCAGAAAACCTTCCCTCTGCAAAGGGAGGCAGGGTCATGAGGGGTCAGGCATGATAGGAACAGGCACTTCCCTTTCTACCTGAGGCAGGTGTGACAGGGAAAGTGCAGGGGGCTCTAGCGGCACAGCGGTCGCTCCTAAAGGGGGAAGGAACTGATCCTTGCAGCTCCGCCCCCACAGAAACGCCAGTAACAGAAAGCCCTTTCGACTTCCGGCAGCATTTAGCCAGTGCTGGCTCCGCATATGCTGCTGCTGGAGGCACAAAGCGTTTTGTTTTCTCCAGTTTTTCCCCCCTCCTTGGGAAAGCTGAGGAGAGAGAGTGGGTAAGTTTGCAGCCCCAGTAGGGGCTGCGCCAGTTGGGAAGGCTGCCTGCGCCTTGGAGGATGCGACGCCTGAGCGAGAAGCAGCTGCCTGCTCCCCTCGATGACAAAGGACAGAAACGGGATGATTGTCGCCCTGAGGCAACTTTTCTCCACAAGCCATGCATTTTAAAGCCGAAGTGGCTGCCATACTGGCCTGACCAGAGTGTCTTAGTTGTAAGGGAAAGTCCAAAGGAATAGTCTAAAGGAGTCCAAGTCCATTCAAAATGTTGTAGAGATATAATCCGATGCTGGTGCTTTCGCGGACGAAAGGAACTAAGGCCTCAAGTCCCGCTGCCTGGCTTTATTAGTGGTAGATGGGCGGGGCTGGAGTCCCTAATTAGGTAAAAGCTTTTCAAGAAAGATCCGAATCAGCTGCGTGGACACAGGGAGATACCAGAAGTGTGGATTTCACAGTGACCACGCTGAAGAAGTGGAAAGATTTAAACTGAACAACAAAAAGACCGTGATCTTAACTAAAAATATGTCCAAAAATAAACAAGAAGAATTACAAAATAAGACAGGCTTCCAAATCAGATCCAAAATTAAATATTTAGGAAGTTGGCAGACAGCTAAAAATGCCACAGTACAAAAGGCTCTACGAACCACGCTGGAGATGACACCAGAGGCTTGTCTCCTGGGAATAGTGGATGAGAAAGAACTCCTAGACGAGAACGCTGAGCGGCTGTTCCTGTTCCTTTCCACGGCAGCGAGGATGGTGTATGCGAAAAAGTGGAAGTCTAAAGACATACCACGCCTTGAAGATTGGGTGCACAAGGTCCAAGACATTATGAGCATGGACAAGTTGTCCTACTACATGAGTGAAACAGAAGGGACGAGGCTGAACAGAACCGACTGGTCACCCTTTATGACCTATCTAAAGTCTTGGGATCTGGACCAGAACAGTCATGTTCCCTGATAACGACGTTGGGCGCCCAAGAACTGGCCAAGGGGCAAATCGGCCCTCCCCATCTCAATGACAATCATACCCTCTCCTTCCCCCCACAATTGAACGAACGGGACAATGTAAAAACACCGGAAGCAAAAGGGCCCCCCTCCCCTCCCCCACTAATCCTCCCCCTTCTGCCCCCCCATACCAGGCCCACACCCAAGCATCCCTATACCCCCTCCCTCAACCCCTCCTCCATCCCACCCTTCCCGCCCCCACACCAGTTCACCCCAACCTCTTCACCAACCCCAACAGAGTCTTTCCTTCGGTTTTTCTCTCCTTCCTACTATCCTATACCCAAAATTGTTCCACCTCTTTTACTGTTACTGGAGAAACCCCAATAAATATTTTTTTTAAAAAAAAGAACAATTATGAGATGATATGGAAAAATGTAATAAAAAAAGAGGACCTAACAAACTTGAAAACTTGAAAACTCTAAATCTCTCACTTCTTGTCAGAATCGCAATAAGAATAAATACCCTGCCAAAATTACTTTGTCTTTTTCAAAATTTACCTATTATACGTCATTTGAAAGTTTTTGCCCATTGGAATAAAGACTTAACTAAATTTATTTGGAATTGCAAGAAGCCGAGAATAAAACTCAAGATCATGATTGATAAGAGAGAGGGGGTTTTGGCCTCCCAAACTTTAAATCATATTTTGAAACCTGTGCATTAATGTGGGTTAAAGATTGGATTATTCTAAAAAATGAAAAAATGTTGACATTAGAGGGATTCAATTTGAGCGTGGACTGGCACTCATACATCTGGTATGGTAAAACAAAAAAAATGGCAACCATTTCATTAGGTCAGCACTGATTAAGGTTTGGGACAAATATAAAAAATATTTCTATACAAAAACCCCTTTATGGCTATCACCGATTGAGGCCAAACAGAGAAGACTTCTGGGATGGCGAATGTGGCCAACATATAAAGATTTGCTTGTTAAGAAAAATAATAATCTTGAATTAAAAACTCAGGAGGAACTTGTACAGAGATATGAGAATTTAACATGGCTGCAATACCTTCAAATAAGGGATATCTATAAACAGGATAAATCTGTTGGATTTGAAGATAAGGAGGAATTTTGGGACAAACGGCTAAAAACAGATAAGAAAATAAAACAAAACTATACAAAATTTTAGATTGGGAAACAGAAACAGAGGTAATTAAAATTGTATGATAAATGGGGCAAAAAACATTGGCAGACAAATAAAAATACAAGAATGGCAACAAACTTGGATGAAAAAATTAAATTATACTTATTCGGCAGACCTCAAAGAAAATTGGCTGAAAATCTTCCACACATGGTACATGTCCCCCCTAAAAGTTAGTTTAATGTATAAAAATAACCAGAGTAACTGCTGTAAATGTAAAACACAAAAATGAAGTTTTCACCACATTTGGTGGACATGCCCAAAAGCAACTTGTTGGAGAAGCATACAAGAAGAGATCTAAAGGATTCTAAAAAGAAAGATCTAACATAAGCCGGAGTACTTCCATTTAGGATTAACGGACAAAGATCTAAATCTAAACAGAAATGAGGATATTTTATTCACATACACCATTACAGCTGCCTGAATAACTTTTGCTAAACACTGGAAAGCCGATTCCAACAATAGAACAATGGCTCGATAAATTGTTAGAGATAAAAGATATGGATAGACTAACCTTTCTTTTGAGAAAGAACTCAGGAAGACCAATGAATCAAACAGATTGGACAATGTTTGAAGAATATAGAGAAAACAAATAGTAATATAAAGAAAATTAAGAGAAGGAAACAGAAAGATATAGTCTACCTGAAAGAGAGGGGTCGAAGACGTATGGGAAAACTCCCTGGATAAAAAATGGGAGAGAAAAAAAAACCAGACTATGTACCACCTTGGAGGAAAAATGGAAGTCAACACCTTATTTTTGATTTTCTTTATTTTTTAAATTCTATTTTTTCCTTTTCTCTTTTCTCTCTTCCTCCCCACCAGGATGGCACCATAATTAAGTTGGCTAAGTGCTAGGTCTAAATCCTTTCCCCTTCCACTGCACTCTCTCCCTACCTCCCCTCTTTCCTCCCCATTTCCAATTGCCTTTTATTGATTGTATTTGAACTCCCTTAATAAATATTTAATTTTTTAAAAACAAATACTTTTTTCCTCTCTATATTAACTTTCCCCTGCCTCCTTGTAAAAGGTAAAGGTTTTCCTCTGACATGAAGTCTAGTCGTGTCCGACTCTGGAATGTGGTGCTCATCTCCATTTCTAAACCGAAGAGCTGGTGTTATCCATAGACACCTCCAAGGTCATGTGTCCAGCATGACTGCATGGAGCGTCGTTACCTTCCCACCGGAGCGGTACCTATTGATTTGCATGTTTTCGAACTGCTAGGTTGGCAGAAGGTGGGCTGACAGCAGTAACTCACGATGCTCCCCAGATTCGAACCTGCGACCTTTATGTCAACAAGCTCAGCAGCTCAGCGCTTTAACCCACTGCGCTACCGGGGGCTCCTGCCTCCTTGTAACAATCCCCTAATAAAAAGTATCCTTTTACTAACTAGTCCTCTCTGAAGTGATACATTGCGTCCTTTACTGACTCCACTTCGCTCCAACTATGCACTTTCCCTCTCCCAAGCCACAAAGCCCCGCTGGCTTGGCTGGGTCACTCCAGCAGTGTCCCGGGGAGAATGGAACTGCATTCCTTTAAACCGTGGATACGGGGACTCGCTTGGTCTCAGGATCCGCAGCTTAACCAATTTGCTCCAAAACGGTGCCATCCCTTTCCTAGATAAATTATAAGACTGCTATCTTACTATCTGCTGAACGGACCCCTGCGCCCCTCAAATACACTTCTCCTAACCAAATCCCCTATGTGAGAACCCAAGGCTTTTTCCATGGCCCCATGGTCCCATATGGCCACGATGTTTGTGTGTCCTTTCTTTCTTGTGCGTGTCATAAGAACATAAGAAGAGCCATGCTGAATCGGGCCTCAGCCCATCTAGTCCAGCATTCTGTGTCACACAGTGGCCCACTAGTTGTACACAGGGATCTCTAGCAGAAAGGAGGGCAAAACCCTCACCTGCTCCCGACCCCCCACAACCAGTACCCGGGGAAATCCTGCCTGCCTCCATCAACACAGAGGTGGCACTTGGATGTCCATTTCAGTAACTACCGATTCCCTTGGTATCCATGAATCTGTCTAATCCTGCCTTGAAGCTGTCCAGGCTGACAGCTGTCACAACCTCCTCTGGAAGTGAGTTCCATAACCCAATGACCCTCTGGGTGAAGAAATATTTCCCTTTATTAGTCCTAACTTTCCTACCTTGGAGCTTTAGGGAGTGCCCCCTAGTCCTAGTGTTGTGTGACAGAGAAAATATTTTTTCTTTATTCACCTTTTCTATCCCATGCATGATTTTATACACTTCGATCAAGTCACCTCTTAAACGCCGTCTTTCAAGGCTGAAAAGACCAAGGCGTTGCAGCCTGATTTCATAAGGGAGCTGCTCCATCCCTTGGATCATTTTTGTTGCCCTTCTTTGTACCTTTTCCAGTTCCGTTATATCCTTCTTGAGGTGCGGTGACCAGAATTGTACACAGTACTCCAGATGTGGCCTCACCATAGATTTGTAGAGAGGCAATACAACATTTGCCGACCTATTTTCGATTCAACTCGGAATGGTGCCCCATGGTACCTGCTGACCCCGGAAAGCCCCTCCTGTGTCACCCCTGTGACCTAGGCCAACATCAGGACAATTTGGATATTTTTCTTTGTGAATGAAACTCCTGTTTTATGAATGGACTCCGGCTGCTCAGTGCTTGTATGGACTCTATATCATCTTGTATGGACCCTGGGCGACCAAGACAGATCTTTCCTCAACCCTGCATGTTTCCCCTCCCCATATGAACTCTGTACATGCCCCATATTCCCATTTATGATATGTATGTATATCTATATAAAATATTAAGCAAGGTGACCTCTTCATGAACTATGCCCAGCATCGCAGTACCCAGGTGTTCCAAGACTACCGTGGTCATCATTCTTAAACAATGGACTTTGCCAAAGCTCATCAGCATGGACAATAAGTAAATAGCCCCTAAGACATGGGGCTCATGGACATTATTATTTATTTCAGCTTGGTAGACTGCTCACTTCAAAGCTCAGAGCGGTTTACAACAATAAAATACCAATAAAAACACATAACAACATTAAAACAGCGTTAAAACCAATCCCCCAGTAAAACTGTAACAGGACAGTAGTGATGTAGCGGCAGTGACGCGGCGGGTGGCAGGTTATGGCGGGCACCGGTCAGAGCCGAATGCCTGCCTAAACAGCCAGGTCTTAACAGCCTTACGAAATGTCATCAAGTCCCGCAGGGCTTGCGTCTCTTCAGGCAACGAGCTCCATAGCGTTGGCGCGGCCACTGCGAATGCCCTCTGCCGCGTACTGGCTAGCCTGTAGGTCTTTATGCCAGGCACTTCCAACATGTTGAGCCCCTCTGAGCGCAGTGATCTTCTGGGCACGTATGGGGTAAGCCGCTCCCTCAGGTACACTGGCCCCAAACCATATAAGGCCTTGAAAGTTAGAACTAACACCTTGAAGAAGACCCGGAATTCAATTGGGAGCCAGTGCACTTCGCGCAGCAATGGAGTTGGTAATCATTTGACACAAAGGACATTTTCCCAACCAAGAGGAAAAGGAGATTGTTGCTGCTTCTCCCCACAAAGCCATTCCCCATCCCAGGAAAAAGGATCCTAAGATTTTATCAAAAGGTCAATACTGCAGGACTTTAGGACTATGGACTGGCCCTTTGGGGCCAGACAAGGATATTATTTCATACTCAGGACAATAGTCAGATCAAGACTAGAGGGCCCAAAGCTATCTATCTTGATCTATCTATCATCCAGGTCTGGGAAGGGCCATTCATAATCCTATCATTCAAGCTCTTCCTTCATTGTTTCCTCTTCTGCCCGCCTCCCTCCAGCTCATTGGCCGAGCAGCTGAAGCGGGGCTTGTGCTCTGATTGGAGGCGCATCCTCCCCGGCTGCTCCTCCCGGCTCACTGACGTCGTGACCAATCACAGCAAAGTTGGCTCTGGGGGCGGGCGCGAGAAATTTGAATATGACAGCTCTATATATTCTGTATTTGCCTGCCTAGCAAGCATGTTGGCTGGGTTGGGCAGATTACTGCTGTCGTCATCCTTTCCAGCTAGAATAGAAAATAAACTTTGGTGACCTTGCTTCAACTTGGGTGAGATTTATTGGGAAAAGGGAAAATCTTTTGTGGTGCTTGCTGTCTTGTCAGGTATTGCGGATCCTCTTTTTGGGTCTCGCTGGCTTCTGCCTCGGCAGGGCCCCCTAAGTTCGTGTTCGACATCAAGACTATAAATCCCAAGGAGGTGCTCTATTATTTGCACTAAATGTCATCTAACTATTGCAACTCAGATAATATAAAGCACACTTCGTGTAGATATTTTTCTTGGAACATCAGTTAAAGGTATTAGCCTTTTAATGTCTGGAGTGCACCTTCATAAGACCTGGAGCAGTTTATCAATTTATAATATTGGGAAGTTAAAGAGGTTGAGGTGAAATTGTTTCTGCATGAGGGAAATGCAGAACTAGCATTTTCAGGATATTACATACACACAGCTCAACAGATCAGTAAAGTTATTCCTGCCTCTGAAAGCTCTTTAGACAAACCTGATCTACTAGCATTAATTCCAAAAGCCTGAAAACCACTTGCCTTAATGGCAGAAACATAAAGAGCCATGTGCACACTCCGCCCAGAAAACAATTAACCTTATTTATGATGAGATTCTGAATCATGAGTCAAGGAAAACAGAAGTAGAACATTTTACATGTTTAAAAACATTGGATTCTTCAGAGATAGATATAAAAGGGAGGAGGTGGAGAAAAAGGGGTGAATACATAGTATTTGAAGGTGGGCTAGAAATATATATTAATATCATATAAACATTTTAATTTGAATATATATTAAGACCGATACATTTTCTTGAAGATAATATTTGCAAAATACAGACAGCCCTTCACATTTGCAAGTTTAACTTTTGTGGGTGTGAATATATGTGGATTTGATGATGCGCAGATTTGATTAATACTTCTAACTAGGAATCTCCAGATCCTCCTAGGTGACTCTATCGTCAACCTCTGCCTCAAGGTGACCGCAGAGTTGCACTGGATGACCTAAAGATTCTTAGAGAACACACTTATCTAGAAATGTCTAAGTCCTCCATGATGATTCTATGGCCCACAATTCTGACTGTGATCCATTTGGCAGAAGATGTTAAACGGGTCACTTTTTTCCCTTTCTGGCAGGTTGAATGGGGATAAGGAGTAGGGGATATTCCCCAATAGACCACTCCGATAACACCGTTTAAAAGTAGACTTGGTGCAGAGAAGCCCAGTAACTGACTTCTCCTAGATCAAGATTAATAATCTAAATGCTGAAAGGGCCCTGCCTAAATGCATGTGGTATTGAGGCCCACATTTGACATTGCAATTGGGATTTCATTGCAAATTTTAAAAGTTAATTTTTTTTCATAGAATCATGGAGTGGAAAGGGGCCTTATGGACCATGGAGTCCAACTCCATTCTACTCAATGCAGGATCTCCAGCACTAAGGAGCTGTCCAGACTCTTTTTGAAGACATCCAAAGGAGGCTCCAGTACTTCTCTAGGAAACTGGTCCCACTGCTGAATCGCTCTCATCGTCATAAAGGCTCTTCTAAAATTCAATCTTGTAACAGAAAAACATGAAGACCTAGTTCTATCTTCGGGGACAGCAGAAAACACGTGAAAAAGAGTGAAAATTTTAATTCCTTTCCAAATAACAAACAATTTAATACATTCATGATTTGTCCTTGGAATAAAAATACCAAAAAAGTCACAAACGTAGAGGCTGGACTTACCAAAAGAACGGTTTACTCTGATTCCTATGATACATATCTTGCATGGTTTCCAACAAGATGCATGTTTACAGGGCACTTAAGACCCATGGCACATCTAACCTTCTTGAGAAAGGCATCTGTCACTAAGCTACAACTGGTTATTCTGAAACAAAAGGCAACCAGGAACTATAAAACCCTTTTTGTATTTACTGTCAGTACAATGGCTTCTCAAAGGTTTACAAACCTTTTTCCAGGAGTTACAACTTTTTGTTTCATTCTGTAAATGATCAAATGAAACAATCTTTCATTCAATCTCAGCATTTGAGTTTTCGGCCTCAAGAAAAGCAAAAAGGCCAAATTGTTCATACGTTAAATTATTTCTCTTCTTGTTGTGTCTCTTAGTCTCTCTCTCTCTCTCTACTCTAAACAGAATGGCATAATTCATGCTCCAAAACTCTTAGAAACTACAGTTTAGCACAGTATTTCTATTTCCTAGCAAAGCGTGCCACAAACAAAACCATCCAAAGCTACAGGGACTATGTCTGTTTACTACGGTAGAATAGAACAGTTGTCACACCATAGTCAAGACCATGACTGTGATAGGAACTATTCTAGAAATGGACAAGTCAATTTCAGTAGACTTTGAGGAGAAATGTATTCTGCTCCCAAATCCATTGCTAGTGTCCACTCTGTGAATAGTACGGCTGGTTACTGTGCCACTCTGCACCAAAAAGAAAAACCCTAACAGTAGACCCCCATAGTTCAACATACTGTTTTGGAATGATCTCTCACCCTTTTTCTTAAAAAAAAAATCAACTTTTAGAAGTTTGCACAAAAGCAGGGCAATGTTACAATATGATACAAATAGCTGCACTAGTGACCTTCACTTTGACTGATAAAAAATGGAAGAGTCCAGCAAAGATCTGCCAAATCTTTTTTTAGCAGAACATGACAACCCCATATAATTCAGGAAGGATGATGCAAAATGGGAAAAAGCCAAAGCAGATGCTCTGGGGATCACTGAGACTTTGTCTTGGCGTGGGACGTTGTGGGGAGAAAAGGAGAGGGAGTTGAGTCTGGTGCTCTGCTGCATTTTTTAAAATTACAACTGATTAAACATCAGTTGTCAAAATTGAAAAAGAAAGCACATTTTTCACAATGTAGCGTGAAGGGTGATGCTGATCTCCCTTTTCTCAAGTGCATACATTCAAAAGCTTCCTGATGAGAGCAGATG